>JAJOZX010001103.1:0-540000 GCA_023014485.1 Bathynomus jamesi | reverse complement strand
ATTTTAAAACTTTTATAAACAGTAGGAGAATTACGACTTCTGATTGATCGAGGTCCTTGGTGTAGTGGATAGCATATCTGACCGGCAATCGGATGATCCCGGGTTCGATTCCCGGGAGGTACCTCATTTTTTATTTGTTCGTTCTCCCTTCTCATCTTGTGCGGAACACTCTTGTACGCAAGCGTCGTTCTTTACATTAATTATACTGTGATATATAAATATATATATAATATATAATATAATATATATATATATATATATATATATATATACACTGTATATACAGGGTGTACATAAAGTCAGGATCTATTTTTGTGAAATAATTATTTTTTTCTATTTTTCTTTTCAGAAGCCCTTAGAATGAATACAGAAGAGCGTGTGGCAATAGTAATTTGGCGAATATACTGTGATATATATATATATATATATATATATATATAATATATATATATATATACACTGTATATACAGGGTGTACATAAAGTCAGGATCTATTTTTGTGAAATAATTATTTTTTTCTATTTTTCTTTTCAGAAGCCCTTAGAATGAATACAGAAGAGCGTGTGGCAATAGTAATTTGGCGAATCGAGGGAAAGAAATACAATGACATCAGAGAGAAGTTTAGAAGGAGATTTCATAAGCCGGGGCCAATAGACAAGACAATACGAAAATTGGTGAACAAATTTAAACGAACGGGATCTGTAAATGATGAAGCAAGATCAGGACGACCGTGTATGTCAGATCTTACGTGAATGCAGTACGCGGAATTATCACTGAGGAACCACGTACGTCCGTTCGTGCTGCATCACACAGACTCGGCCTCCCGACGTCATCTGTGCACAAAATTCTGAAAGTTAATTTGCAGAAGAAAAGCTATCATTTGCAGGTTTTACATGATTTACATGAGGAAGATTTCCCTCGACGAAGTGCTGTGTGTGCTGATCTCGTAGAACAAATCTGGAGTGATAATTTAATGGACAACATTCTCTTTAGTGATGAAGCCACTTTCCATACGTGTGAAAAGTAAATCGCCATAACTTCGAATTTGGGCAGATGAAAGACCGAATGATTTCGTCCAAAATTGGGAGAGAGACTCGCCTAAAGTTAATGTCTGGATGGGTTTAACAAAATCTAAGGTTTATGGTCCTTTTTTCTTTGCTGAAGCTACAGTTACGGGGCTTACTTATCTGGACATGTTGCAGCAATTTCTTGAACCTCAGCTGATTGGGGATAGGGTTGTTAGTACCGTCGTCTATCAACATGATGGTGCTCCTTGTCACTATGCCAAAATTGTTCAGGATTATCAAAATGGACGTTTTCCAAATCGCTGGATCGGACGCGGAAGCAACAGACCTTGGCCAGCGAGATCACCAGATTTAACCCCTTTAGATTTGTTTGCATGGGGCTTTATCAAATCGCACGTCTATCAGACGAAGATTACCAGTCTTGAAAACTTACGTACACGTATACGAACTGCTGCAGATAACATAACCCCGCAAATGCTCCAGAATGTGTTTAGAAATGCTGCGGAACGATTTGAGCTGTGCAGGGATACTGATGGGCGTCACGTCGAATCCTACTCTTAATTATTTAATAAATGTTACCACTTTATCATTTTATGATTGAATTCCATATAATTTCCAAGTGCTTCACAAAAATAGATCCTGACTTTATGTACACCTTGTATATTACTTCAAATAGTTGGTGCATTATTAACAACACTTTAACACTTTCTTCCACTCATATTCACTGACGAAACCTTCTTCAAGTACGAGAGTAAAAAAAAAATGCTGTTTAGTAATAACTTTTATAACATTGATGATGATTTCTTTTTTGCGTTATTTTTTAAATTGACGGATTATAGTGGTTAATATGCGACGTTTCCCTAAGTGATGTACATCGGTAATAAAGTTAATAGGATTGTATCTCTTCGCTTAGTATTAATTTGTAGACAGTGAATGCAAAAAACTTCACTTTTTTTCTACGTGAAGGTCAAAATATGAAAATAAAAACCCCACTCTAATAGAGTTTATTTCCACAACAGTTTCGATGCCCACTGGCATCCTCCTCGGGTGGATACAGAAAAACCGAGGAGGATGCCAGTGGGCATCGAAACTGTTGTGGAAATAAACTCTGTCTATTAGAGTGGGGTTTTTATTTTCAGACAGTGAATATTTTTTATTTACTCGAGTCAGTGATAAGTCAGTGATACTGTTAAGTTTTATTAGTGGTAAGTTGGCAGAAATCACTTTCTTTTTTCTTTTTTGATGTATCTCCATACGCATCATATATGCGAGTTATACGAATTAACCATGGGTTTGCGACGTCGTATCGCGGTTCGCACCAATCAGGTTAGAATTGGTGGTGGAAAAACATACGCATACGGGATTACCCCCTACCCTGAACCATAGCGAGACCTCAGGAATACGGAAATACTACTGTAAGGATTAATCGTATTTTATGTTAAAAAAATTTTAGTTGATAATTTTATAATTCATTGTTAAAGAATGTAGTATAAGGATTGTAACCATTTATCTACTGATAATTATTTGATTTTACTTAGACTATTATATAAAGAAGAAAAACACCCTCATTTCAGGTTTCCTAAAGTGACTTCATTGTTAAACAAACGCGCATTGTTGATAGAATTTTTTTATTTGCATTTTTTCAGTAGTTTTGAACACCAGATTCAAGATGGAAATCGCCAAAGTAAAAAGATTACATCCATAGTTCCCAAGGAAATGAGGGGTAGGGGCCCGAGTCAATTAAAGGGGGGGTGGCAGGCTTTCCGCGTCGTCACTGGGGCTCGAACCCACGACTCGGTGGAGTCTCAGCATTGCCGAGTGGCACCCTAACCGATCGAGCCACGAGACGCTCAAATCGGCGAAATAAAATAATAATAATAATAATAATAATAATAAAAATAAGAAGAAGAGGGAAACAGATAAACAATTCTTTGTTGTTTTCATTTGTTGAGAAAGTGACAAGTTCGCATTCCTAATATTTCATAGACCAAAATAAGTTTCATTTTCAAACAGATGGAACGGGACTCGATATTTTGGAGTCAATTTGGTGTAATTTTCAGTCCAACATTAAGACTCTGTTAAGGTCACAAACTCCGCCCCCAATTTTGGCTTCCATTTGTTCTTTACTGGTTTTGTCCGTTGCGAGGTTTCACACGCTGTCCAAGGCTAATTCGAAGGTGCAGGAAGCAACGTCATTGATGACTTACATTGTAGAAAATGACGTCATAATGGGCAGGTAATGAACCATGAACATTTTTAAACATTAGTCATCTTGCGTTTATAGAAATATATACAAATAATAACCTTTGTGTATTTATATTGTACTTTAAGAGAATAAAATCTTATTCAGAAAGTTATTTTAAATTAATGTTAGTATTGTAATGGAGGCAAGTAAATAAATTTGAAAGTTTTTTATGGATTTAGCCACAGCTCTCGACATGCTAACCAAATGTTACAAATCATGGTTATGATTTTAGAAATACAACAGGTGACTGAATTAGAAATTGCATTAGATATTAGTTTGCCCTTGTCGGTTATTGGTAACTTAAAGGATCTTTATGCTAACCTTTCCAGTGTAATGGCTGCTGTTATTTTAACAAAAGTCGCATCTTTCACAGTTAAGAGTAATTTATTATTATTATTATTATGAAATAAACCTGTTAAATTTTACATAATTCTGTAAATGTTACAACTGAATTTGGGAAATAAATGTTTGTTCCTTTAATGATATGGTTCCAAATAGGGTGATTTTATTAATCAAAATGAATAATGAGTTAAGTCTTTATACGCTATTTACAGCGAGTTTATTCTTCCTTTCACTCAGACTACCGATGGTGTTCCTCACCAACTTATTCGAAGAACCAGACGCTATTCAGCATATATCGAAAATATTCGATAATTATGATGGGAAAATGATTAGTTGTTTACTGCCGAATTTGATTGAATTTGGAAGTATTGAGGAGGTGATGTCAGCAACAGAGTCGGTGTTTGCTCTACCGAGAATCGCTGACGTGATAGCAAATCCTCCCCCGTGCCCTTTTGGAGCTTTTGAAATGCTTATTCAAAACTTGGCCCAAAAATTCAAAACAGCAGAGGTAATTCTAAGTACATATTAATTTAGAAAGTTATTTTGTGTATCCCCAACCAAATAAATTTGGAGGAGCCAAACTTTCGTGTCCGTGCTATAGCTTTTGAATCGCTGAACATGATTGGTGAAACTTCACGCACGCACACGCACTTTGTGTGACATAAACTATAGGAAAAGTACACATTGTATGACTACAGTCATAAACTAAAAGGTACTTCTCTAAAATAAATGAACATGTGTATTCCCCCAGTAGTACTAATTACTCCAGCGTGTCATTCATTTTCTTTGAATTTTTTGTCATTCTTTACGTTCATACCACTAGATGACAGTGAATCAAGCTAACTGTAGTTATTCAAGGTCGAAAGATTTACACCATTATCTGTATGTGTATTATTCATTATGAAATTGAATTCAAATAGTTAACTTAATTTAGAATTAAGTTGTGTGAAGTAAATTAATAACGCATTTATCTTTCAAATGTACCATATACAAATTAGTATTTTTCTCTCTCATTCCTTTAAACTGACACTGTCGGACGTGTCGGTAATAATTTTAAAAAAAATAACCTTTAAAAAAAAGGGATTCTTGCATAATTTAACGCAGGTTTTTTGGGTTGGGTTTTTTATTGCGAAAGCTAGTGTTGTGGCATCTGGATGCTCGTTATACTGTGGTAGTTATTAAAGCAACGTGTGTAGCCGTAGTAATTATTATAATGATAACAAAGTATTTCTCCCTATCAGACCTTCCAATCTCGACTGAAGATCCGTGACAAGGCATTTGCCTACTTAGGGACTTTGGACAAGGCCCTCATTTCCCTCCTAAAGAAGGTCCCACTTCCTCCCCATCTTCCCCAGGCACTGAGACTAGTTGGCTGCATTTTCTGCCATGCCAGTACGCTTCTCTACATCAAGGTAAATGTGGACCTCTGAACAGACCCGTCTTACTTGATTTTTCCCAGTGTAGGTGTTGGAGTTAGATTAGCTCTTCTTTTGAAGTAGGTTGATTTGGAGTAACGTTTATTTTTCTGTACTTCATTTTCCCCATCTAATAACTTGACGTCTCGCGTCAAAACGTGTTTTTCCTTTCAGATTGAACTGAAAATATATTCCATATTGCTCGATAAATGCTACTGCTCTTAACGTAGTGCATTAACGATTAGCGTAGGATAAAAATGTACTATGAAACTTATTATTATTTTTATTTTCAGGGTAAACCTACTTGCCCCCTTCCCACATTGGTCTCTGCAGTGATTCTTCCAAACACTATTTATAATATGGAAAAGCCTTTAGGACCTACTCTCTCAGATGCATTGGCCCCCGTCCTCCCAAGGGTAAGAATTAAGAGAGAAGGCCCTTCCCTCCTTACCCCCGAAATCCTTTCGCGAGGCGCAAAGGCTGACGTTCGTGCGCTTGATCAAATTGTTTATTTCAACCGATAACCATTATTTATTGCAGCCTCTATCGTGTCTTTTTAGCTTTACACTTAAATTGTTTGGTATAATTGAAATAGTCTTAGCTTAGTAGCGGGTCGCTTCGATAAATGAGCTGTTTTATTTCAGGTTGTCTCCGGCCTCTGTTCTTTGGGACTCAGTTTAGACCCGTACATTTTGAGGTGTCTGAAGGACATCTTTATAACCTACATTCACCGTTACCCGTTCGCCTCTCATCCTTTCACGGTCTGCGCTATTTCCCTTCACAGTTTAAATCTACTTAGTATTGAAGTTTTTTTTAATTTCAACACTGAATCAAGCTTAGATTGTAACATTATTTTTTACCCGAATTACATCATCGTCACACCACAATTCTACGATATTATGGTGATCATTGTTTCTCGTACTTTATTTACTCGTCGTTCACTGGTAAATGTTACGAGAAGTACTAGTTACGTGATAGTTAATTTCAATAATTATGCTTCGTAACTGTGTTCTTCACCCTTTATTGAACAATTGGAATAAGGAAAAGCTTGGAACTTTAGTAAATCTTTAATTTAGTACATTTTTATTGCAGGGTATTTTAATTAATGAAGATATACCAAACTCAAAAGAATTGAAGTCTTTATTCATAGAGACACTCAATGTAAATTTCATCTCAAAAAGAAACTGCAATTTGGTTCATTTGCAATTGGTGAGTTTTATTTCTTAATTATATTTTAAATCGATTTTCCCGTTTATATCTGTTCATTCATAGAGTTTTCTTCACTACTAGTCACTCGTCAAAGGTCGAAGTGTGAACTATCTCATGATAGTGGCGTCGTTATCGTAAACCTTTTTGAGGTTGTTTAACCTCCTTCGTAAAGACAAAGGTCATCTGACGGAGGAAACATACAGTTCCGAACCACGGTGTCATAAACTGAAGAAAAGTACTTTAAATAGGAAAAGTATAATTCAATTATTTGATATTTGTAAAGCTTTTGTGAATTGTAATCGCTGCGCAAGTTTTCTGTCGGTGAACCCTTCTTTACGGTCTCCTAGTTTATTTTGTAATAACAAAGATATTATTTATAATACATTCTCTTGAAATTGAACGTTTCCAACGTTACCTTTTGTGCTCTTTGGATTAGATTAGGCAGAGTAAGGTCAATTAAATGAATGCCTCAGCCAAGTGGGAATTGCTTCGTGAAATTTACTAAAAAATAGGTAATTTATCTTTGCCACTCGTACATATAAGAGGGATACTTACGTGGGGGGGGGGGGGGGGGGGGGGGGTCGAAATTTTGTATTCTTATTCTACACACTGCTCGGAGTTTCCTTTGGGCCCCTAAACAACTTACTGTAATTACACCGCTATTCCCCCCCCCTTACCCGTTGCATATCCCCCTTTTTTTAAAATTTAAATGAAATTGAAACCAATTCTTTGAATAAAAAACCTGATAAGTGACAAAGATTAAGTAAATAATGATATAAGTAAAGTTAAAGTAAGTTTCTATATATATATTATATATACTAGTACAGTCCCGCCGCTTCGCTGACGGTTGACAGGCTAAACTACAAAAAAGAACCCAGCCGTGAAAATTTTGAGCTTCACATTGTGTCAACATTTCTGAATCTGGTATCTCCCAAAACTCCTCACCCCCATTCATACAACTTGGGGGCTAACCCCCTCCCCCATTACCCACCCCTCCCCCATTACCCCACCCCTCCCCCATTACCCCACCCCCACCCTTCCCCCACCCTTCCCCCACCCTTCCCCATGCTAAACTACAGAAAAGAACACAGTCATGAAAATCTTGAGCTTCACATCGCCGCCCGTAATACAATTTCTGAATTTTTTTCTCACAATTTCTGAATTTTTTTCTCAATTTTTTCTCACAATTTCTGAAAGTGTGACGGACAGACGGAGTTCCTTGTTCCATGCACGGTCTGTGTGTGTCATATATATATATATATATATATATATATATATAAGAAATCTTTCTCCGTATATTACTTAAAGAATCAATTGAAGCATATTAAAACCAAAATATTCACCTTTAAGAAATTTAAAATCGTAAATTACTGACACCACTGGCCTTTCCATTGGAACACAGGTAGCTTTTTTCTCGACTCCAGTGCATTCAAAATAAATTTGTCTGTTTTCGTAACCAATTCTATCTTGTGATGCTTCTGTTACCACATTTACAGCATGTTTCCCTGGCTGTGACAGGGAAAAGGAATAAGCTGAAGTGGTTCATTTCGAACTTTAAGAAGATCATCATTTGTCAAATTCTGTAAAATAGGTGGAGGGGTGATGGTTTCGTTGTCCCAGTCGATCGTGTTAGGATAATCGTCTGCTTCAAAGTTCAGTGTTTGTGGCAGCTCAAAATTTCTCGCATTGGTGCTCCTAGTTCTTGCTCGAATGATGTGCTGAAGAGCCAGCTCTCTGACCTCTTCTTGTGTCTGTTATCATTGAGAGTAAGATATTCTCTGGGTGGGCAAAATAGGCGTTATTTCTGAGGACACGCTCCATAATCATCCAATGCTTTTTATCTAAGCCTTTAAGCAAGTGCATGATATACCAAAAATTAGATGCTCCCTCATTTGCCTTTGGATGAGACTTTATCCAAAACCAGCCTGGAGCGTAAACCAGCATTATAATTTTTACTAGGTCTTGGATGTTTTTGTCTGGATTTCGTGTAGAGACACATAAGCACAGGATCCTGTTTGCTCGTGTTAGCCATCTTGCATGATGGAGGGCACCTGGGGATCTACATATATTTTTGGTCACTGCTGAAACTTTTAACAATATCGGCCGAAACTTCTTTAATGTTGCCCTCTACAGGGGTATAATCAACTATATCCAGTTTGGTCAAATCCTCTCGGAGTTTATTTCCAAGAGAACCTTTGAAGGTGTTTGGTCCCGAAGTTTTTCCATCAATTGCTTCAAATACGTGCCTGAAGGGCAGTTCGTTTGCATGCAAAAGGCAAATCAGCCATTGTACCTGCCTGTCCAGATATAATTCAATCAATTTTAGCACTCCGCCAATCCTGCCAGTGTTCACTGGGGTGCCATCGCATAGCAAAGCTTTGAGGGATTCTTTGCTATTAGAATCAACTATAAAAGTTATTATTTCATCTGCAATACAACAAGCAGTTCCGTTATCTGGAGCTATATGATCCATGTAAACATCACCAGGTTCTTTGACTATTACATAATGTTCTTCGTACTCCATTCCCTTCTTTGTCTTCGTTTGATCTTTTCTACCATCAAATCCGATGCCTTCAATCTGTGTGTTCTCTGATTTCATTTTGATTATGTTCTTTTTACCCACACGTATTCTTTCTCTTTCCACTTTTTTCCTATCCAACATATTGGTTTCGTCTAATATTCTCATATCCTTCAAAGCTGTATTTACTATAGCTGCAGTAGCTCTGTAACTTACACGGTATCTATCTGCTGTTATTGTTAAGTTATCATAAATAATTCTGTTCTGGTTGTTTTCTCTCAGCTCAGAATCCGGAACAAAGTCAATATCATCGCTGTCATCATCAATTTCCATGCTCTCATCTTCCATAATATGTAAAGGGTCCAGTTTGCTGGTTGAGGCGACATTCATATCTAGGCTTATCTTGGCTCTTCTTTCTAATCCTTTAACTCTATCGTGAGTCCTTTTTCTTGCGGAAGTCGTTACCTCTGTCGATTGGTCCTAGTTGGTTTTTTCTTTGTTTCTGCCCAACAAAAGACTCCCACTCAATCATTGGAACTCTAATATCACATCTGTAATCCGTTCGACTGATTTTTTTTATCGTAATAAGTACAAGTACAAGTGCAAATATCAAATATTTCATCGAATGTCTCCACCTGCTGAAAACTGTTGTTTCTTTGTTTTAATGGTACTTTATTTAGCTTTGCTGCAGATTCTATCAATCGTTCAACTTTTATAGCTATTCCTTCAAATCCTATATGTGGAAAGGAAAACTTCTCCCAAATGGCTCCCACATCTTTAGTGACAATTCTGTAACATTCTTTTGCTGTTCTAGAACCTTTCGAAATCAGTTCTTCTCGTTTTCTTACCAATAAATAATGCCTAAATACGTCAGCCTTTGAAGGAGTCATTGAAGGTGGAAATTCTGCAGGGTGACCAAATGTTGAATTGTGCGTTTTGTTTCTTGTCGCCATGATTTCACTTATTTAGGCTTAGTAGCATTAATAACAAGAAACTAATTGTTAAATTCTAGCAATTGAATCATTCAATCTGAATTTAATATAACTCATTCGGAATTAAATCAGAACTCATTCAATCATAAACAATCTGAAACTAAACAAAAAAAAAGTGACAATAATTTATATAATTCATCTAATCTATCTAAATTAATCTATGTAATCTATTCAGTCGATCTAAATAATCTATCCAAATTAATCTAATCTACTTAATAAGACTTAATATAATGTATGATTGTCACATTTGGGGTTTATATCTGTGGAGAGAGTAAAATAGGGGGGATGCTATGGAAGGGGTAAGGGGAGGGGGGTCGCATGTACTCATTTTTTTTTTACAAGATGTTGAGATCATCATTTCCAACTACGTGCATACTGTGGAATTGGAGAAACTCGATTTTTTATATGTTTCGACCCCCCCCCCTAATACTTAGATATAGAGAAAACTGTAATAAATGCAATGAGTTTGATAAAGCTTTGAAACTGCGCCGGCAACCACAGCCCAGCATTGTTCTCACCTGGCACGCGATGAAATGAAAGCCGTCTTTGTCTTCTACTATGCAGGAGGTATGCTCACTTTTGCAGGATTTTTTCTCAACGAGCCAGCACCCTTCCTGCAAAATGGTGAGGACAAGGACAACTTTCATTTCTCTCGTGCCAGGCGAGAACATTGTTGGGCTGTGGCTGTCTACGTGGTTCAGATACTTAATATGGAAGTATGAAACTCCATTTCAGAGTGACAGATCCATTATAAAATATACAAATAATTTATTTTCTAGTATCCCCTTTAGATCTACAACCAATAAAAAAATAGATGAAAAAGTGAAAAAAAATAAATAAATAAAGTTGCACATCATCCGGCTGTGAAAGGATATACATTTCAGGTGAAAACGATATCAGTGATAGTATATGTGTCACACTATTTAGTTCCCAATTAACTTTTCCAAAGATAAAGTTCAATATTATAGACAACTGTGGAATTGGGTTACACAACAGGGTTATGACCGGAAATGTATAAAACGAGAGAGATTTCTTTACAGCAAGTTAAAGGCAAAACATAAGGAGATTTATAAACAATTCCTAGCAGAGAAAACTAGCAACAACTCTGCTGCTGCGCCCAAGTTCCAAAAATATTCGCATTTTGATTACCCCTTCCGAATTATCTTCGCTGAGTTTAAAGGTGAATCTGTCTGTCTGTCCGCGGAAAAAACTTTTATGTTTCTCAACCGATTTCGACCAAACTTCGTATGGTGGATGGGGGTGATGAGTAATGAACGAAAATATGTGTGTGACCAGCCCCCTACCCCCACCAATTACTAGGCCAGAAGGCCCCAGCACCGCGATAAAACTATAGAAAAGAACACAGCCATTAAAATCTTGAGCTTCACATTGTGTCAAGATTTGTGAAGCTTAAGATTTTCATGACTATAGGTTTATTGACCAAATAATTGAACCTCCAGTAATTGGGGGGCATGCAGGCCCCCAATTACTGTCGGTTCAATTACTGCCACTAAATATATTATTATTAATATATTATCACTACAGGGTGTCCCATAAGTCCGGCATCATAGGAGAAATTCATATTTTTCTATTTCTACAAACCATAATTCATATTTTTCTCTTTCTACAGGCCATAATGTCTGTGAGCAAGGAAGAACGCATCCAGATAATTCTACTCAGGAAATCTGAGTCAAAGAGAGGCCACTGCTGAATTTAACAGACTGCATCCAGACCGCGAGCCAATAACACAGAGTTGTGTTAGCAGACTTGTTGCAAAGTTTAAGGAAACAGGATCCATAGAAGATAAACCACGCAGTGGACCTTCAAGGAGGTCCACTGACGATGATACAGCGACTGCTGTCCGCCGAGACAGGAGTGTCGAAAAGTAGCATCCATCGCATTCTTCAGGCTCACAAATGGCATCCATATAAACTTCAGATCCTACAGAAATTAAGCGAAGATGATCCCGACCGGCGGATGGAATTTTGTGAATGGGCTACGGAACAATATGCTCGGGATGCCAATTTCCCGTCGACCATTCTGTTCAGTGACGAGGCTGTTTTTTATGGAAATGGTGAGGTAAATCGACAGAACACCCGCTACTGGTCTCAAAACAACCCTCACTGGTATACCTCTTCAAAGGAACAAGGTGCATCTCGGGTGATGGTATGGTGTGGCATTTGGAAGGATCGCATCATAGGCCCCCCCTTTTTCGATGAACATGTCACTGGAGGCACCTACCTACGTATGCTCAAGGAAGAAGCATTTCCCAGTGTCTTGAACGAAGAAGGAAATTTCCCAACATGGTTCCAGCAAGATGGCGCTCCTGCACATTACAGCACCCAAGTAAGGGAATACCTGTACCAACAATTCCCTGGTCATTGGATAAGACGTCGAGGGCCTGTGGAATGGCCAGCTAGAAGCCCGGATCTCACGCCACTAGATTTTTATCTTTGGGGCCACTTGAAAGCGCTGGTATACTCAGAGAAAATTAGGAGTGTTGAATATTTGCGGCAGCGCATTATTGGGGCATGTAACAACCATTACTCCTGACATCATTCATCGTGTGCTTGCTGACTGGGTATCACGTCTGAATTTGTGTATTGAAAACAATGGTGGACATATTGAGCACGTTTTGTAAATAAAAGCTTTTGTTTTGCCTTTTTTTATTATTTTTCCTATGATGCTGGACTTATGGGACACCCTGTATATTATTCCGAAAATTACTTTGAAGACTAATGATTCTCCAGTAGAATTTAGTCGTACTCACTCAGTTCCCTGCAAAAGTTAGTTTTGCCATGACTATAAACAAGAGTCAGGGGGCAAACTATATCTACTTGCGGCCTCTATCTAAAGGAAACAAGTTTTTCTCACGGTCAGCTGTATGTAGCTTGCTCTAGAGTGTCGAAGTGGAATTCTCTGCATATTCTAACAACTGAAAAGAAAAAGGAAAAGAACAATAACAACTGAGAAACATGGTCTACAGTGGTCTTTGAGGAAGCATTATCTGTTAAAGAGGAAACTAAATTACTTTCTAAGCAAGGTGTCATCACTATGTCCAATAATTTCGAGGAGTACGATCCAGAATCTGAACTGCGATACACCTCCGAAGAGTTTGATAGTACAGAAAAGATCATGGCTCGATTCGATCCGAATATGGAAAATACACCAAGATGCATTGGAGAATTGGATGATTTGGTGTGTGGGGTCGATGAAAAGCTGGATGAAAATAGGAAACCAACAAAGAGTTGAAGGAAATAAAAAAGGATATTGACAGCCTCAAGAGATTTCTACAAGATCTTTTTGGAGTCGACGATAGTGAAGAGAATCGACCCAGCTGGAAAGCCAAAATAGAACTAAGTTGTCCCCTTAAGACAGAGGTTTTAACAAAATAAACGATATGTTGAATTTTTACCACATTTTATTATTATCCATTCAATTTTAAACCGTATCAGATGTACATGGGGGCCGCCAAAGGCGGCCTGTGCGAAGCACACAAGCCCCACCCGAAGGCACAGCTTGTAATATAAATTTTTTCCCAAAGTTCCAAACATGTTGCTTCTGACATTAATCCTAACTATTATTCCATACATTTCATTTACATTTTTAGGTGGATTATGCGTTTGTATTTTTTTGTGTTATTGTTTTGAACGCGTTATCTTAACTAAATGATATCTTTTGTTGTTTTCCGTTTAATTACCAGGTGATTTCATTAATTTTGGAGTTGCTGAATAAATCTGGGGTTTCTTGGGTGAAAATAGTTTGCGAGTTTATGTTCTCTTCTCTGCTTGAGTTGCTCCTCTACCTCGAAGATCTGCAGACTAAACGTTTGGCCACAGATCTACTTCAGAAGATCTTGCAGGAAGTAGAACTGAATCATCGCTCACTCAGGTCGGTAATTTAGGATTTTTTTTTTTTTTTTTTTTTGCCTCGCTGAATTATAAGGACAGAAATTGATAGTCACATAGCTGAGGGGTCGGATCGATATGAAAAATTTTGAAACTCAAATATACTGTATATGGAGGGGTTGACTGCAGGTCGATTCTGAACCGTCTTTCGGAGCCATCAAGTAAGGCTCGAGTAAAATATATGAAAAAAATGTGAACATTTTCAGAAATGTGTAAAAAATTCGAGATTTTAAAATTTTTATCAGTTTAAGGTAAAAGATTCAGTTCAAAGACTGAATTCTAATGAGATTGCAAAAGAAGAGAGTATGGAAGAAGACTAGAGGAAATCCTTGAATAGATGATAAACAAATGGCGGTACAGAATGCGTGGAATGTGTATGACGAACGGGAAAGGAAAAGGCAATAAGTGGGAAAACTAAGAGCTAGTGGACTCAAACCCGCGTTGTTGGTTTCAGAATCATCGTTTTTACCGATCACGCCATCCAAAACTTAGGAAAGGGTCGTTCAGTTTGTATCAGTAAATATTGTCTGGTCAACTAAGTTGACTGTAATGCATGGTGTACCTTAGAGCTCTGTCTAGGTCCACTGTTATTTTTATTGCATAGGCCCTATAAATGACCTTTCGCGCTCTTCTGATATACTTAACTTTATAATGTTTGCGAGTGATACAACTGTCTCTTTTTCTTGTAAAGATTTTAATGCAGCGAAGGTTATATTTAAAACAGACTTTACCAAAGTTGTGAATTGGTTGAACTCAAATAAACTCTCTTTGAGTACTAACAAAACAAAAAAGAGGTGTGCATCTTCACAACCCAAATGTTGGAGAACTCGTTGTAAAAGAATGTAATATAATGAAAGTTTTAGGTGTAATACTAGCTAAGAACTTGCGTTGGAAGGGCCATGTCAATTATATCTTTTAAAAAGATTTTTGCGTGTTGCTATAATGTTTAAACTTAGGCATATGCAGTAGATACCGCTATATCCGCGATTCTCATATTCGCGAACGTAAAAAATGTGTAGAAAAATTGTTGTATCCGCGAATGTGACCACGAATATAATAGGAAAAAAAAGAAAAAATGCCATTTCTGGAAATAAACATGATTTTTGCAAATCAGATTAAATATACACTCGTTTAACAAGACGTAATTTAAAGGTTATTAGAGCACAGTTAAGGATACTGTACTGTACAATATTAATCGTAACATAATGACTTGTTCTGTTGAATGAACCGTACATGTTTACTTCATGCGTTCATATGCGTAGTGTGTCCTTGGATTTGGTCAATTATTAAAGTTATCTTACCTTAATTTTGGGTGGTATTTTCTTGTCTACTCTTCACTGTCTGTCATAACATCACCCAGATTTGCCACATCGGTACTATCACATATAACTGTGTCAGCGGATTCCCAGTAAGACCGTGTGTGTGTGTGTGTGTGTGTGTGTGTGTGTGTGTGTGTATATATATATATATATATATATATATATATATATATATATACAGGGCGTCCCAAAAAAATGTATACACACTTTAACAGCTGATAGCTCAATTGATGTTTCTTTCTTTCCAAGTTAAACCCATTAGAATTAATAATGGCAGTCAGACTAAGCTTTGAACAAAGGAAATTCATTCTAAAATGCTACTGGAAGTGTGAAAACGCAGTTGAAGTGCAAAGACAGTTTAGGAGGGAGTTTCAAACAGATCCACCAACGCGACTTACCATCACTCGAATTAGAGATAAGTTTGAAGCTGATGGAACTGTTCAGAATGTCCACAAGAAGCGTTCCGGAAGACCACGGACATCGACAAGCCCCACAAAGCAAGAAAGAGTACTGGAAACGTATCACCAAAGTCCAAGAAAATCTGTGCGGCAAGCGAGTCGTGAGGTAGGAATTTCAGAATCGTCTGTCCAACGCATTTTGAAGCGCTGTCAATGGAAAAGTTACATTCCAAGATTAGTCCATGCTATTAATGAAGATGATCCGGACCGAAGAGTGGAGTATTGCGAGTGGTACTTGGCACGATGTGGATGTGGACTGGACGAAGGGGTTTCGTAGAATACCCTCCGCGTTCACCAGACCTCACACCACTAGACTTTTTTATGGGGATACTTAAAAGACAAAGTCTACGCTATAAAACCTGCAACAGTCGCTGAATTGAGAGCAGCCATTGAACGAGAATGCACACAAATACCAAACGAAATGTTTCGTGATGCTTGCGATTCCATTGCTTCGCGTTATCAGCAGTGCCTGGACCAGAACGGACGTCAGTTTGAAAACAGGCGTTGACAAAACAATTAAATAATGTCTGTAGTTCTATTACATTTTGAAAATGAAATGTATTTTAATAAACACTGCCTTTATAATTATTTAAAGTGTGTATACATTTTTTTGGGACGCCCTGTATATATATATATATATATATATATATATATATATATATATATATATAATATATATATATATAATATATATATATATAATATATATATATATATAATATATATATATATATATATATATATTATACTACTGTGCAAAAGTCTTGGCCAGTTGCAATTTCATTAATTTTAAGGTCATAAAGGTTAATAAAAGTGTACAAGTGAACGTTATAATGAAGTATATTTAAGCTAATAGCACATAGCACCACATAGAAACAAAAACCTTCACCAAAAATAAATGTGTTCCTAATATTTGGTATGTCCCCCTTTTGACTCGATAACAGCCTTGATCCTTTTCGGGATACTTTGCTGCAGAGACTCGAGAAAATCATTCAGAATGTTATTCCAAGCATCTTGCAAGACAGCCCATAGTTCATCCTGTGATTTTGGTTGCTTCTCTATCTTCTTTTGTTCCAGATAATCCCAAACAGCTTCAATGATGTTCAAATCTGGACTTTGTGGTGGCCATTCCATTAGTTGGAGCTCTCCAGCAGCCATTCCATTAGTTGGAGCTCTCCAGCAGCCTCTTTTCTTTCCAAATATTTTTTGACATTATTAGCAGTATGTTTGGGATCATTGTCATGTTGGAATATAAATTTCCGGCCGATCAGACGTAATCCTGAGGGAACTGCCATGGTGTATTAATATCTGTCTATACTTTTCAGCTGTCATGATTCCGTCTATCTTCACCAAATCACCGACTCCATTTGCTGATATGCACCCCCAGACTTTTATAGACCCTCCTCCATGCTTAATTGTTGGTTGTAGACAGATGTCTTTGAGATCTTCATTGGTCCTTCTCCTCACATCCTGTCTTCTCTTTGTCCCAAATATCTCAAATTTTGACTCATCACTCCAAAGTACTTTTTTCCACTGTTCCATGCTCCATTGACGATGTTCCCGTGCATATTTTAATCTTTTGGCTTTATTCCCTTTCCTAAGTAATGGTTTTCTTCTAGCTACTTGCCCATGAAGACCATTTTTAATCAGTACTCTTCTAATGGTGGAAGGATGCACTTGTGTTCCTGAAGTTTGAGCAAGTTCTGATGACAGCTCGGCACTTGATCTACAGATCTACAGAAGCTAAGGCTAACAAAGACCCTAAGATCCACTCTAAGGCTAGCCCGAGAGAAAGGAGAGAGTAGGGGGTTAAGAGAAGAGAGGAGAATAAGGGGTTAAGTAAGGAGCAACACCTATCATTCGTGGGTTAACATTCATTCAGAAAAAGAGGGAAAAAGTCTCACCATCATCATCCGCCGGCCACTGCCGACAAGTCAGAAAAATAGTCGGAGAATATAGGAGAGGGGTGAAAGATGAAAAGAAGTAAAATAAGAACGCTTACAAACCATGCAAACACAGTCTTAACTCACTGTCATACCATGCAAACTACAAACATGCAAGAAAAGAGTTAGAGACATGCAAAGTAAGGAGGATAAGAAAAAAAAAAAAGTAGGTAAAGTTAAACAAAAAGTGGGTTAGTTTACGCTATGAGCTACATCTACATTCGTGTTAGTCTAATTTTTTTTTTTTTTTTATTGCTGGCATCACACGCTGGCATGTCACAAGCTGGCATTCATCGTCAACAGACTCATCCTCGAGCACCACCACCAGAGCTCCTGTTGTTAACTTTCTTTTTTAATTTTAAACAACGTTAATATTTTTAAAATGTCTGTCAAGACGGTTCTTAAAAACATTAACGCTGGTAGAATGAACGACTGACGCGGGAAGATTATTCCATTTATCAATTACTTTAAACGTAAAGAAGTTTTTAGCGATATTAGTAATGAAACGTCTGCCACGCAACTTGAATCCGTTATTGCGAGTATTACTATTATCGAAAGTGAACAATTTGTCAAAATTTACGTTATCGATGTTATTAACGATTTTGAAAACTTCAATAAGCTCCCCCCTTAATCTCCTAGTTTCGAGTGAATACAAGTCTAACACTTTAATCCTATCTTCATAAGGCTTATTGCGCAATGCCGGAATAAGTTTCGTGGCACGACGCTGACCCTTTCTAACCTATCAATATCCTCACGCAAGTACGGGCACCAAAATTGAACGGCATATTCCAAATGAGGCCTGACTAGGGACTTGTAAAGGGGCAATATAATATCCTTCGATTTAAATTCGAAATTACGCGCTATGAAGCCTAACATCCTATTAGCTTTTGCGCAAGACTCCAGGCACTGGATGTAAGTTTCAAGTGTCTGACATCAGATTCCGAAAGTTTTCGAGGTGTTTCACTGCGTTTTCTGTCCGATACGATCCCTGTTTCTTCTTTTTTCATGATGATTTCTCGTATTGCATGTCTTGAAACGCCGGTTTTTCTTGAAATTTCCGACTGGGAAATTCCCTGTTCATGTAAGAATACGATTTTGTGCCTGATCTCAATAGAAACTTCGTCATTTTGGTACGGTCCTTACGTAAAACTTCAGAAAATACCTGAAACAATATAATATCCATTAATAAATTTAGAACCACTTAAAGAGTAGAATTATCATTTAATAACATCACAAAGGACATTAATTAACCATGAAACCACGTTGCTTTAAATAATATTGTGTACTACCACTAAAATGTATACAAATTGTAACTTAAATGCCCCACTTGTTGATTACAACACAGTATGGTCTATGGTGCTAAAAAATGAAACCTCAATTTAAATTAAATGTTGCCTTTAAATTGGAATGTGCCTCTACATATTAGATTGATTTGATGTATACAGCCTCAAAACATCAAGTATATTCATTTACATTACTCTAACATTTAGATGTATGTGATTAATCAGAAAAATATATACCTGGCCAAGACTTTTGCACAGTAGCGTATATATATATATATATATATATATATATATATATATATATATATATATATATATATATATATATAAGCACACCGGACAAAAAATTAGTCACCCCTCAGAATGTACCTAATAACGTGTGACGGCGCCTCTGGCCTTGATAACCGCACGAATCCGGCGAGGCAGAGACTACGAGGTTGTGCATATACTGAACATCGATTTGCTGCCACTCGTTTATCAGCCGGTCCCGAAGTTCCGCCAGAGTCCTGCGCTTCACCTTCTGTTTCCAGCCTGAACAACACCTTCGACGCATTCAGGATTAAAGGCTTCATTGGACCTGCGATGTACTCGTCGCCTCCCATCATTGGAGAACAAACAAAAACGGGACTCATCGGACCAAATTACACGTTTCCAATCTGCCGCAGTCCAGTTTTTGTGCCTCTGAGCCCATTTATAACGTGCCAATTTGTGACTTGCTGTTAACAGCGGCCTCTTCCGTGGTACCCTGCTCCAGATGTCCATCGCATGCAGTTCTCGTCGCAATGTCCGTTCGGAAATTGGTCGCTGGAGAACCTCATTGGTTTCTTGGAGCAATTGTTCTCTGGTTTGAAAACGATTTGCAGTTACTAGACGCGAAACATGGCGGCGGCCCCTATTGTCGAGAATTGTTTTCCGGCCACAGTTACGCCGTCGATTGTCAGTTGATTGCGAACTACACCACTCTTTGTAAACTCGCTGGACAGTACGCGGTGACACACCAACAAATTGGGCTACTTCAAACATTTTGTGTCCGTGGGCTCTGCCAAACACGATGTCTCCTTTTTGCCACTGAGTAACGTCTGCCTCACGACCCATTTTGCAGACTATATCCAACACACACTTTGTTCTTCACCACCTCACGAAACAGATCTGATCCTGTGTGCTACGTCACCGCTACTTGTCACTTACCAATGCTACATCAGCGCCCTCTGTGTGACCTTGAACTTCCTACTATCGGTGCTATTAGGGGTGACTAATTTTTTGTCCGGTGGCTTATATTACTCCCTTATTTAGGTTTAAAAATGGGTTTAATTAAAAAAAAATGGAATTTTTGGGTCGGGTTGGAACCGAACCCCACTTTCCCCATACGATGTTATTTTTTATATCCGCCAGGTCTTCTGGGGCGTAACTTCGGATATGGCTGGATCTACTGTAGTTCCTAAGCAAGTTTTATTAACTTTGTATCACACATTTCCTAAAGTGATGTACTGCAATCTCGCATGGGAAAAATCTTTTGACAACGCATTAGACACTATCTTTATTCAGAAGTGAGCAATAAGGATATTATCTGACGCTGGTTTTCTTGATCATGCAAAAGTGCATTCTTTAAAGAGTTAAAATTATTAAAGATCAAAGACAATGAAAGAGTCAAATTGACATATTTTTATTTACAATTTACAATTATGTATAGTATAGGGTGTCCATAAATGATTACCCTGATTAAAGCATGCTATAACTTTTAAATAAACACTCGTATTTAAACACAGTTTTAATCATAAGTAGATAAACATACAAAGTTTTGATACATAGTTAATGAACTTAATAAGCTTCCACATGTGCACCCTTAGTGGCACGTAAAATGTCTAAACGGTATTCACACTCACGCTACACATTTTCCAACATTTGTGGGTTAACTGTTGCAATTGCATCCGCAATGCGTTCTCGCAGTGTCCTGATATCCGGAACAACTGTTGCATAAACCAAATCTTTAACATGACCCTGAGAAAGAAATCCAGCGGGGTAATGTCTGGTGATCTTGGGGGCCATGCGATTGGCCCGTCCCTGCCAATCCATCGATTTGGAAATGTTGCGTCGAGAGTTTCACGAACAACACGCGCCCAATGAGGGGATGCCCCATCTTGTTGGAAGATGACAGTTGGCTGCCTGTCCTGCAGCTGGGGGATGGCGTAATTGGTGAGCATATCCAGGTACACAGTTGCGGAAACAGACATTTTACGACATTTTACGTGCCACTAGGGGTGCACATGTGGAAGCTTATTAAGTTCATTAACTATGTATCAAAACTTTGTATGTTTATCTACTTATGATTAAAACTGTTTGAATACGGGTGTTTATTTAAAAGTTATAGCATGCTTTAATCAGGGCAATCATTTATGGACACCCTGTATATGTAATAATGAAAATACATTAATCTATATAAACTCTGTGTGTATATATATTTGTAAATAAATAAAGAATTGAATTGAATATACGAATGTATGAACAAAATAATTAACTTACAAGTAAATAAATAAATATTTTGTAACTCGAAAAATCATTCATATCAGACTTGGAATGGAAATGTTATTTTCTAACTTAGATTGCTTTCATTTAAAAAAATCACCTATTTTCGTAGGTTTCAAGTTGGAGAATGATTTAAGCACCAATCTTAAAAATATTCTTAATGCGAGTACTTTTTAAAACGAGTTGAAATCTACTTATTTTTATAAAGGTATACTGATAAAATGACCTAATGCATTTTAGGATTAATACTATACTTGTATTGTAGCAATTGTTTAATTACTATTAGCCTAATTCTTAATACCGTACGTTTCACATTTCATAAATTATCGTAATTTATCTTGCTGACATAATTCACTTCTCATTTCACCTATAAGTTCATCGCGTTTCCAAAAATATTACTCTTATACGTAATATTTATATATTACATAATGAAAAACTACCTATGGAGTGTTTGTTGTATCTTATAATGAATTTGAGAGCTCGGTGAAGCCTCAAGCTTAACGGCCAAATTGAACGAGGAAAGTAAATAACAGTAGTCTAGTTGGGAGTTGTATATTCTTTGTTAAAATAATTGTAATATTGTAATACTTATTTTTACTAATGAAGATGCATTCATTTATTCATTGTATATTTATAAATAAAATATAATTCACAATTTCTACCATGCGTTTTTATGGATTATTATTTTTTAAAGTTTACGTTGTTTTCGTAAGCTTTTCTATATAAGGCGTATTAGAGATTTGATCTACCATTCTACTTCGTACATTTTCTCAAAGGTTATGCGATGCAAAGATGATGCAAATTATTTTTAAAACTAAAGGTTAAGTACATTTTGTAGTTTAAACTTTTTTATTTCAGATTCAGACTTTTTTTAGCTCTGGTAGTTGAAAGTACAGTATAGGAAATCTAAAACTTTATAATTTTTATATTTAATCAGAATATTATAATGTCAGATTTTGGAACTTGTTATATTTAACTTGCGGATTGTATCGCATTTAATAAAGTTCACGTGAAAATTGTGAATTTATACTGTTCCCATGTAGAGATTTATTTATTTATCTCTATTGTAGGAACCATACAGTGGAGCACATAAGGAAGTTCGTTACGTGTCAAGTCGCGTGGTACTCTCATAGAGTGTTTCGTATCCTTGATGTTATCGCAGTAATGAATCGTTCTTTGATTTTAGAAGCCCTTCCTGGCATTGCCGAGGCCATTAAACGCACCGAGGACAAAAGAGGATCCGGGATTGATCAGACGCTCAGGTGAGAAGGGGGAAGATGGTCTCGTGCGAGTTCACTTTAACACTAATGGACTCGGGGTGTTTCTAGTAGGTAATATAAAGGGAAAGAGGCCCACCCAGCACAACACTTCATAATTTTGCCTTAAGCATTAGGTCGTATTAATTGCTGAATTATTCTGTTTATTTAAAAATAAATTAGCTTCATGCTTCAAATTACTTTATACTTTTATACATTGGTGCATTTCACGGTTATTGTGATGGCCAGATGTTCTTTGTTCCACTGTTGCTAAAAATAACGTTTGCCCCCAATAGCTAATTATACAGACACTGACTAGTAATAAATGATGATTTTTCTTTGAATACTTCAGCTATGGCCGAAAATTTGCGTTACCTTAGATTTGTATGGAATGAGATGAATATTAACAGAAATTACGTATTAACATCATTGATGTATTTAGAGTGTTGTTAATGAATTTAATAACACTTGTCAAGATTTGTGAACTTCCTCAGAGAGATTTGGTGTAATTTTTATTTGCTATTTGAGAGTTAATGTCACTTCATTTTTGGCAGATTTTTTATAAACGGCACATCATTACTCAAAAGTAGACTTCATTTGACGTCATCAGTCAAATTTAAAAAAGTTCTTGAGTGTTACAAAACTTTTGTCCATAGCTGTGTAAATTCAGTACTGTTTGTTGTGGGGCTAATACTTGACCCAGATTTTAGGCATTAAGAATGTAGCATAATTTGATAAATTTAAATTACCCTCTATTACATTTTTCGTATTTATGAATTGTCTTTTACATCTAATTTGTTTCAAGCTATTGACCAGAACCTGTCATGACTTCTTATTAGTAGAAGTAGTAGTATTATTAAGGATTTACATTTAATTTCCAATATTCTGAATAGTTTTTTATTTTCAGTACTAAGTTTCTTAATAATAATTCTAGATAAGAATTTGCAATATGCTAAGAATACTGTCTTCATTTTTTCTTCTGCTGACGCGTTTCGTTCATATACTTTGAACATCTTCAGAACTTTATACATAATTTTAAAGTAAAATGGGTTATATATATTTTTTTTTATTGTAAATTTGATACAATTTCAAATTAATTTAAGAATATTCGAAAGTTCATTAAATTTTATATTCATTTTTGTTTTTTTTATTTTAATGTAAAAAGCTTTGGCAATTTTCAGTTTTTGTACGTTATGTGATGAGTATAAGATTTGAAAGTTTTGTGAGATATTTTTTAAATTTAATATTTTATGATCTACTCTGTAATGTTCGTTAATTTTACTTGGACGATATTTATGTTGGTATGCTCTCTCTTTCATGTGGTTTGTGGTGTAACCAATGTAAGTCGACGACTCGACGTACAGTCAACTACAGGACACGTAAATTGGTACACCACATGATGTTGCTTATCAGGGTTTTTGTTACGTGTCGAAAAATGACTTGATAACTTTTTTGTTTTTATAGTATATGTTAACATTGATAGTTTTTCTTTATCCATCAGTTTTATGTGCCTCTTTAATATATTGTTTAGACATTTTTCTTCATGTTTTAGTCTTGTTGGGTTTCTTGTTTCGAAGTAAAATTTTATACCTGTATTTTTATTTTTATTTTCATCATCCTCCTTATTTTTGTTATATAAATTTGTTAGTTCGGTTTATGATATCGATTAAAAATAGCGGAAAATCACTTATTAGATTTTGCTTTATTCTCTCAATTTCTTGATTAAATAGTTGCCAACTTGAGCATATATTGAAAGTTCTGTGCACGAGTGTTTTAATTATTGATAGTTTATATTTTTCTGGTGAGTATGAATTATAATTTAAATACGTTCCTTTATCTGTTGGTTTTAACACGTACACCAGTCGTTAAACATCCATTTTGACCAATGAATATATTAATGTCGAGAAAAGAGTGTGTATTATTCAAGGAAGGTTCAAATGTGAATTTTAATTTACTTAGTTCATGAAGTCTTCGAATAAATAAAAGAATGTGGTTATTGTCTTTAAATAGTATCAAGGTATCGTCAACATATCTCATACAGTTTTGGGTTGTAGAAGTTTTTTCTTTCATTATTTTATTTTCTAAGTTTGACATATAAAAGTCTGCGAAGGTAGGTCCTAATGGTGTGGCCATAACAACACCATCTCTCTGTATATAGGTTTCATCACAGAATCTAAACGTTGTTTTTGTACAACAAAATAAGTAATTGTTTCATATCTTCTTGTTTTAAGGTTGGTGCAATTAAACTTTGATTATTGTAAACATTGTCCAAAATTATTTCTATGGTTTCCATGACTGGTACATTTGTAAAAAGTGATTCCACGTCAAGAGAAACAACTTGTTCAGCGTTGGCTATTTTTAAGTTGGATAATTTAGCTAGTGTTTCGGTTGTAGAATTTACAATAAAATTTTTGTTAAGATACGGTCTTATCTTATTTAAAAACTGAGCGATATCACGTGTGACAGTTCCGCTCATTGAGATGACAGGGCGTAATGGTGGATTAGTAGAGTTTTTATGAATCTTAGGTAGTCCATAAAGATGACCATCATTATAACTTCCTGATCGTTTTAGTAATTTGGAGATGTTTACGTCATTTATTGAATTAGCAATTTTATTTATTTCATTTTTTGTTTTAAGTTGTGTTAATATTACATTTCGAAAATTTACTATTATTGCTGACAATATCTCGTAATTTATTATTATATTCGTTCTTGTTCAATATAACAGTACTATTACCTTTATCGGATTTTTTTTATTATGATTTCATCATTGTTTCTAAGAGATGATATCGCGTCATATTCATTTTTTGTTAATTTTCCATGATTATTATTTTCAATAAACGAGATTGAAAAGGTCTTTAATTTCGTTTTAAGTTCATCATCATTAATCACATTTATTTTACCATTATGTTCATTGTATTTAATTTTTTCATAAAGTCTTTCGGTTTCAATTTGTTTTTCTATCTTTTTAGATGGTTTCCTAAGGCCAAAATTTAATCCTTTGTCAAGTATACTAGATTCGTGTTCATTAGGTTCATAATTTGATAAATTAGTCACTATTGATTCTTTGTTTTTCTGCATAATTGTTCCTCCATAAAGTTTGTGTAATTTATTTAAGTGTTTAAACTCAATGTCATCTTTAAACACTTAAATAAATTACACAAACTTTATGGAGGAACAATTATGCAGAAAAACAAAGAATCAATAGTGACTAATTTATCAAATTATGAACCTAATGAACACGAATCTAGTATACTTGACAAAGGATTAAATTTTGGCCTTAGGAAACCATCTAAAAAGATAGAAAAACAAATTGAAACCGAAAGACTATGAAAAAATTAAATACAATGAACATAATGGTAAAATAAATGTGATTAATAATGATGAACTTAAAACGAAATTAAAAACCTTTTCAATCTCATTTATTGAAAATAATAATCATGGAAAATTAACAAAAAATGAATATGACGCGATATCATCTCTTAGAAACAATGATGAAATCATAATAAAAAAAATCCGATAAAGGTAATAGTACTGTTATATTGAACAAGAATGAATATAATAATAAATTAAGAGATATTATCAGCAATAATAGTAAATTTTCGAAATGTAATATTAACACAACTTAAAACAAAAAATGAAATAAATAAAATTGCTAAAACGATCAGGAAGTTATAATGATGGTCATCTTTATGGACTACCTAAGATTCATAAAAACTCTACTAATCCACCATTACGCCCTGTCATCTCAATGAGCGGAACTGTCACACGTGATATCGCTCAGTTTTTAAATAAGATAATAAGACCGTATCTTAACAAAAATTTTATTGTAAATTCTACAACCGAAACACTAGCTAAATTATCTAACTTAAAAATAGCCAACGCTGAACAAGTTGTTTCTCTTGACGTGGAATCACTTTTTACAAATGTACCAGTCATGGAAACGATAGAAATAATTTTGGACAATGTTTACAATAATCAAAGTTTAATTGCACCAACCTTAAAACAAGATATGAAACAATTACTTATTTTGTGTTGTACAAAAACAACGTTTAGATTCTGTGATGAAACCTATATACAGATAGATGGTGGTGTTATGGCCACACCATTAGGACCTACCTTCGCAGACTTTTATATGTCAAACTTAGAAAATAAAATAATGAAAAAAAACAACTTCTACAACCCAAAACTGTGTATGAGATATGTTGACGATACCTTGATACTATTTAAAAACAATAACCACATTCCTTTATTTATTCGAAGACTTCATGAACTAAGTAAATTAAAATTCACATTTGAACCTTCCTTGAATAATACACACTCTTTTCTCGACATTAATATATTCATTGGTCAAAATGGATGTTTAACGACTGGTGTACGTGTTAAAACCAACAGATAAAGGAACATATTTAAATTATAATTCATACTCACCAGAAAAATATAAACTATCAATAATTAAAACACTCGTGCACAGAGCTTTCAATATATGCTCAAGTTGGCAACTACTTAATCAAGAAATTGAGAGAATAAAGCAAAATCTAATAAACAGTGATTTTCTGCTATTTTTAATCGATAATATCATAAATCGAACTAACAAATTTATATAACAAAAATAAGGAGGAGGATGAAAATCTATATTATAATAAGAGAGCTGTCCGTCTGTCTGTCCGTCACACTTTCAGAAATTGTTAGAAAAAATTGTGAGAAAAAAAATTCAGAAATTGTATTACGGGCGGCAATGTGAAGCTCAAGATTTTCATGACTGTTCTTTTCTGTAGTTAAGCAACGGGAGAAGGGTGGGGGTTGGAGGAAGGGTGGGGGTGGGTGTGGGGGTGGTGTGTAATGGGGGATTGGTGTGGTAATGGGGGAGGGGGTTAGCCCCCAAGTTGAATGTGGGTGAGGAGGTTTTGGGAGATACCAGATTCAGAAATGTTGACACAATGTGAAGCCCAAAATTTTCACGGCTGGGTTCTTTTTTTGTAGTTTAGCCTGTCTAACCGTCAGCGAAGTGACGGGAACTGTACTAGTAAAAATAAAAATACAGGTATAAAATTTTACTTCGAAACAAGAAACCCAACAAGACTAAAACATGAAGAAAAATGTCTAAACAATATACAGGGTGTACATTAGGGCGGCTCGTTTTTACACTTTTTTCGATATTTGATTGGGGGTAGTGCGGAAAAGTTGCGATTTGGAGAGAAAATAAAGTGTGTAAAATTTTTTTGATCTACGTCAATACCTTCCGGTGGCGGCGAGTCCTTAAAAGTCGAAAAATAGGCCTAAAAACACAAAAATTTTATATAATTTTTATATAATGTTCATTGTTCAATGACTGCTATTAATTTATTCAAGCCTATAATAGTGTTCTCAGGGTTGTTTGCACAGAAATATACCGGAATTAACATTTGTATAACATCTTGTTAAAACTTGCTTTAAATCAATATTTTGGATATTTTAACGGCTAAGACGCCACCGGAAGTTATTAACAGATTGTGCTGAAATTTTTATTGTTTATTTTGTAAGTCTTTAAAACCATTTTCCAATCTACCCCGTTAGGCCTATTTTTCGATTTTTAAGGACTCGCCGCCACCGGAAGGTATTGACGTAGATCAAAAAAATTTTACACACTTTATTTTCTCTCCAAATCGCAACTTTTGCGCACTACCCCCAATCAAATATCGAAAAAAGTGTAAAAACGAGCCGCCCTAGTGTACATAAAGTCAGGATCTATTTTTGTGAAGCACTTGGAAATTATATGGAATTCAATCATAAAATGATAAAGTGGTAACATTTATTAAATAATTAAGAGTAGGATTCGACGTGACGCCCATCAGTATCCCTGCACAGCTCAAATCGTTCCGCAGCATTTCTAAACACATTCTGGAGCATTTGCGGGGTTATGTTATATGCAGCAGTTCGTATACGTGTACGTAAGGTTTCAAGACTCGTAATCTTCGTCTGATAGACGTGCAATTTGATAAAGCCCCATGCAAAGAAATCTAAAGGGGTTAAATCTGGTGATCTCGCTGGCCAAGGTCTGTTGCTTCCGCGTCCGATCCAGCGATTTGGAAAACGTCCATTTAGATAATCCTGAACAATTTTGGCATAGTGACAAGGAGCACCATCATGTTGATAGACGACGGGGATAGGATTGTTAGTACCGTCGTCTATCAACATGATGGTGCTCCTTGTCACTATGCCAAAATTGTTCAGGATTATCTAAATGGACGTTTTCCAAATCGCTGGATCGGACGCGGAAGCAACAGACCTTGGCCAGCGAGATCACCAGATTTAACCCCTTTAGATTTCTTTGCATGGGGCTTTATCAAATTGCACGTCTATCAGACGAAGATTACGAGTCTTGAAACCTTACGTACACGTATACGAACTGCTGCATATAACATAACCCCGCAAATGCTCCAGAATGTGTTTAGAAATGCTGCGGAACGATTTGAGCTGTGCAGGGATACTGATGGGCGTCACGTCGAATCCTACTCTTAATTATTTAATAAATGTTACCACTTTATCATTTTATGATTGAATTCCATATAATTTCCAAGTGCTTCACAAAAATAGATCCTGACTTTATGTACACCCTGTATTAAAGAGGCACATAAAACCAATGGATAAAGAAAAAACTATAAATGTTAACATATACTATAAAAACAAAAAGTTATCAAGCCATTTTTCGACACGTAACAAAAACCCTGATAAGCAACATCATGTGGTGTACCAATTTACGTGTCCTGTAGTTGACTGTACGTCGACTTACATTGGTTACACCACAAACCACATTAAAGAGAGATCATACCAACATAAATATCGTCCAAGTAAAATTAACGAACATTACAGAGTAGATCATAAAATATTAAATTTAAAAAATCTCACAAAACTTTAAAATCTTATACTCATCACATAATGTACAAAAACTGAAAATTGCCGAGGCCTTTTACATTAAATTGAAAAAACCGAAAATTAATATAAAATTTAATGAACTTTTGAATATTCTTAAATTAATTTGAAATTGTATCAAATTTACAATAAAAAAAAAAATATATATATATATATAACCCATTTTACTTTAAAATTATGTACAAAGCTCTGAAGATGTTCAAAGTATATGAACGAAACGCGTCAGCAGAAGAAAAAATGAAGACAGTATTCTTAGCAGACTGCAAATTCTTATCTAGAGTTGTTAAGAAACTCAGTACTGAAAATAAAAAACTATTCAGAATATTGGAAATTAAATGTAAATCCTTTATAAAGACGTAGGCTGATATCGACTTTCTATTATTATTATTTTTATTTTATTTATTTTATTTTATTTTTTCTACATTTTACTAAATGTTCACTAAAGTTCACTCTTTGATCTCAGTCCAACATCACTATATTTATATTTTATTTTTGAACTGTCTGGAATTCTTATAACTTCATTCCATTCAAATAACTGTTTTTCGCCACTGCCTTGCACACATACAAATGATATTTGCTTTATATAGGTCTGCTAATTGTCACCTACGGATAAGAACAGTTAAGTAGTCTACGGTAGGATCAATTCCAAAGGCTCTTTTATATAGACTCAACCTACTCTACTTGGTAGGGCTTATATGCCTTCCGTTTGAAGGAATTTCGCATTTAATTTTAACCTAGAAGGTTATACGTGTAATATAGACTGGATAGAAAGTATGATAGGCTCTACCTAAGTAACTGTTTTGAATAAACTGAATTTGAATCACCAGCAGTGTTGTCCTTATATCAGGTCATCCCATAAGTAATGTCGTTTTTAACGATAGATTAAGTTTAAACTAGTCCTACTCGGTTTAAGCATAAATTTTCTGAAGGTTATATCTAAGAGGAGATCTATCGTGTTTCTCTACGTACTTTACAGACCTTGACCAGTGAAGACGCGTATTTTGCTTTATGTGAACCCCTCATAAACATGGCGGTATCGGAAGAGCATATCAGGCATATAATGCTTTACGAGTTCAAAAAAGGGAATAGTGCTACTGAAGCAACGCGAAACATTCAGGACATTTATGGCAACGATATTCTGCGTGTGAGGAAATGTCAAAGAGGGTTTCAAAAGTTTAGGAATGGTGACTGCTGTTTGACAGATGCAGTACGCTCTGGACGCCCTGCTGAGTTTGATAACCCGCTGTTAGCCTGTTAGCCGCACTTGAAGAAGACTGTTCAACAACTGTCGAAGAATTGGCCCAGAAACTCAATTCATCCCCGTCCACCATCCATCGACATTTGCAACAACTCGGGAAAGTGCCTAAGTTAGGAAAATGGGTGCCACATGAATTGTCGGTCGACAATCTGAGGGTGCGGGTAAACATTAGCACGGCTCTTCATTCCCGTGAACTCCAAGATCCGTTTTGTGACTGGTGATGAAAAGTGGATACTGTACCAGAATGTTAAGCGCCGTCGACAGTGGGTTTGTGCCGGAGAACCAGCGACACCACAGCCAAAACAAAATCTTCACCCTCGGAAGGTGTTGCTTAGTGTTTGGTGGGATAAAGGTGGTGTAATACACTTTGAAACCTTACCACACAACCAAACAATCACCGCTCAAGTCTACTGTCAACAACTGGATCGATTGAACACTGCACTAAAAGAAAAGAGACCTTCTTTGGTTAATCGGAAAGGAATCGTGTTCCACCACGACAACGCACGTCCTCATACCGCTCGGATCACTTCTGCAAAAATTGAGGAGCTTGGGTGGGAAAAACTTCCACATCCTCCAGACCTTGCGCCTTCAGATTATCATCTCTTCAGGAGTCTGCAAAACTATCTTGACGAGAAACAGTATACTTCTTTAGATGACCTGCACACCAGTCTTTGTACGTTTTTTGTCTCAAAACCGCCTGAATTTTTATAAACATGGCATTGAAAAGTTTGTAGGACGTTGGCAGAGTGTCATTGATTCCGATGGAAAATATATACTAGATTAAAAAGTTTCAGTCGAGTTTTTTTTGTCCTTCAAATTCCGATCTAAAAAACGACATTACTTATGGGATGACCTGATAAATAATATAACTTAGGTCCTAGTAAAACTTTAGGAACTGCAGTAGTTTTGTTGCTAGTTGTGGACTCGTTATAGTCACTGAGAACAAGCTTTAGAATGCTGCCGCTCCTTATCCCCTTCTGCAGTTCTATATATTTTTTTCCTAGTTTCCTCCTGGGTATAAGAAAGGTTAAAAAAAATTATTTAAACCAATCCAATTTGCTTCTCTCCTTCCTAAACGTAGTCTTGATTTTATGGCTTGTTAGTTATTACAATAATGTATTTAGGCCTACAACGGACGTACGCTCTCAGATGGAATATTGCTCTTATTTTTGGGCTGGATGTGGAGCAGTGGCTCCAAACCATCTATACACTGTTCAAAATAGCCATAAAAAAAAATTATTAACCTTTATAAAACTGTTTACCAATAAATTTCCTTCACTTCACCTACGCAGAAATGTTTCTTCCATCTCGCTTTTTTTTTTAATAGGTATTTAATAGCTAATGTTCCGAGGAGCTTTACTCAATAACCACCCGTTACATACCCACTACCGGCTCTGGGAGCGTGTATGCCTTTACGGTACAAATACCACTTTGCAGAACATCCTTTTACAAAATTAATTTATATTATGCGCATGCATTCTGTGGAATTCACTTCCACCAACTTATGATATATCAAAATTCAAAAAACAATATCGGACCTTTTCCAGTTTGTGTACCGTTTTTCATATAATTTATTTTTGAGAATAAATTTGTTAAAACTAACGAAAATATCACGACTTAACCTAACCAATTATCAAGGGCGTACAGTTGATCTATTATTAATTATAACATTGTTTGTTTCTGGAATAGTATTTACTAATAGATCAACTGTACGCTCTTGATAATTGGTTAGGTTAAGTCGTGATATTTTCGTTAGTTTTAACAAAAATATTCTCAAAAATAAATTATATGAAAAACGGTACACAAACTGGAAAAGGTCCACAATATCTTCCAATTTATAAACTACTCTTGACACGGGATGTTTTATTAGGCTTTACCATAACACTCGGGTGTACCTGATCCCCCATCCTTAATTTGTTTAAAAAAAAAAAAAAGGAATTGAATTGATGGAAAGTAAAGTCGGGTAATTCAATTGTGTTACTATTTAAGCCTAATGGAGAAATAATTGTCTGTGTATTATTAATAAGTCTTTAATTATAGTGCACACTGCACAAGTATATAATTTTTAATAGCAAGCAAGGGAAGAAAACTGATTTTCCCCTAAAAAAAAAAGTGATCCATGTTTCATCAATTAATGGAAACACTAGCCAAGCATTTTCACACTCAGAAGCGTTTTTACGTGCTAACTCTCCAACACCACTTGAGTCATGGACACATTTAATTAAAATTTCTTTGGATAAGACGTTAGTGTTTCCCTCGGTGATGAAATATGCATCAGGTTGTGTTTAATTTTTACCCTGTTATAGTAGGGTGTGTCAATTTTAGTAAAGTCAACAATTCAAAAACTACTAATGTTCAAATGATGTCATATTATCTAGCGAACTTAGAAATATCTTTAGTGTTGTTTGAAAAAAGCCATTTACCTACTTATATTTGACCATAAAGGTTTGAAATATAACCTAAATATGACTGTAGCATCGTATATCAATGTGCCATTGATATGTGTGGTCAACTTTGGTTATTTTTGGTGTGCAGTATGGTTTCTAAGTTTCACATAGTCACAAATGCTGGAGTTTTGATGGTGAATGCATGTGTTTTCCCTCCTTTTTTGACAATTTTGATTACTTCGTAATGTAAATATTGTGTAATTCAAATTATTCGAAATGTTATGTGTGATCCAAACTTTCTGTATATTTTGATATGATAGATATATGAAATTGTCATTACTTTGAATAATTAAGTCTTGTACCTATAACAACACAACCTTTTATCTGAGCTTATCGGAAGATATTAAGAATTTCAATTAACTTAATTTTATGTAATCATAATCAGTAGGCCTATCTAAATTTCAATGACATTTCTTTTGTTCACAGGTCCACAGGATGAGTCAGAAAGAAATCAGAACCCGAAGCAAATCATGTTGTCACCTAAGTCATTTGGTGGGGACTGGGAGGGAAATTCCCCCTGCTGAGGTATGGTTTGTTGAGGAGAGAGATGAGTGAGGAAGACAGGAGGAATTACCCAGTTAATGACCTGATTAACAACGGCATTGTTCCAGGGCTACTGGCTCAGTGGAGAAAGGCCAACGCTCTATTCACAGGACCTGTAATCAACACTGAGGTCAGGATCAGGGCTAAAGTGAAGGCACTGTGGGATGAGGCAGTGAAGGTGTCCATTGACAATGTGAAGCTAGAGGTCAAAGATAGGTTCATGATGAAACTGGACAAATTGGTGGACATCCTGACCTGTCACTGTGATCAGGAGCTGCAGTGAGCTTGGGTGCAATCCTGTCTGCAACAGTGAGGTTCACATTGACTGCAGCTGCAGCAGCTTGCCTTCATTAAAGGTCAGAGAGAAAAGGTGGGCAGTGTGGGGGCACACCAGATGGGTCTAGCTGATCACCCTGAGACCAAGAGACAGGAGCAGAGAAGGAAGGCCGAGGAGAAGAGGAGGCGGAAGGCAGAGGAGTCAGCCAAGAAAGAAGAGGAGGGAGGAGTCACTGCTGGAGATGGAGTTGGAGGAGGCAGGGAGGAGAGGACGACGACTACTACATACCAGAGGCTGCGACAACTACTCCTTGCCTGTGGCTAAGAAGAAATACAACACTGAAGATATCACCAACATAGCTCTGGCTAGCTTGAGACATTACACTGGGCTGAGAGAGACTGCAGAGATTGCCACTGCTGCCAGGATTGATGCTGGTCTTATCACAGAGTTTGACACAGCACTGGTGATTGACCACAACAAGGTGAGGAGGGCTCAGGAGAGACTGACTAAGGAACTGGTCAAGAAGTTTGATGAAGAGATTAGGAAAAATGGCATCACCTGTATCATTTTGATAGGAAAAGAGATGATGGAAGCTGAGGGCAGTGACAGGAAGTTTCCTGGCTTCATTAAGGAAGAACACTACACAGTGTGCAATGAACCAGGTGGGAAATATTTGTGGCATTTTGTACCAGAGGAAGCTGCAGAGGAGAGAAGTCATGCTGAGGTCATTGCTGATCAGCTGGTGAACTGGCTGAGAGAGAGAGGAGCAGACCAGACCCTTTTGGCCATAGGAGGTGACAGTACTAATGTGAATACTGGCTGGGAGGGAGGAGTAATGCATTATGTGGAGGCCAAACTTAGAAGCTTAGCAGGAAATTGGTGTGGATTGTCTGTGACTTGCACACTAGGGAGCTGAGTCTCAGACACCTGGTGACTGCACTGGATGGCAAGACATTGAGCAACAACAAGTGGTCTGGGCCCCAAGGGAAAATGTTAGACACTGCCACTGAGCTGGAGATCAACCCAAACTTCACGAGGATCACTGTTGGTCCTCCTCTACCCCATCTCAGTCAGGAGGTAATCAAGGACCTCAGCACAGACCAATCATATGGCTACAGAATCATCACTGCCATCAGATTGGGAGAGGTACCTCAGAGTCTAGCTCTCCTGAAGATTGGGCCAGTCTGTCACAGTCGGTGGGTCACCACGGCTCTAAGGTTCTGCAGATTGTGGATTTCCAAACATGGGCTGAAGGGTAGGAACCTGAAGAATCTGAGGATAATTGTGGAATTCATAGTGGGAATCTACATGCCAAACTGGTTCAACATCAAGTTAAATCAGCTGGGTGGAGAGTCCCAGGCATGTACTGTACCAGCTGGAGCTGCTCAGAAGTCAGGAGGAGGAGGTGATAGGAATAGTGATGCCTACAGTGAAGAGATCAGCCTGGTATGCACACACTGAGCATGTGCTCCAGGCCATGCTGTGCAGTGAGGTGGAGGAGGAGAGGAGAGGAGGGAGGCAGGCAGTGAAGAGGATACTGGAAATTAGGGGTGGAGAAGAGGACACACAGGTAGGAGACTGCAGTGTCAGACCCAGGAAGACTCCTGACATCAACCCAGATGCCACCAAACTCTCGGAGCTTATTGACTGGAACTCTGGCGTGACTGAGCCTCCTCTGACTTGCTCCCTCACAACTGCTGTAATCAAGGAGGTTCTGGATAGACCAATGGAAGTTCCTGCATGGCCCGCTCACACGCAGTCAGTAGAGAGGTGTGTAAGGATGACAACTGAAGCAGCACAACATGTTTACTCTCAAGAGAGGAGGGAGGCGTACATCAGTGGCCAGGTGGCCAGTAGGGAGCTCATGTCCAGGAACAAGAGCAAGGCAGATATGGCATCCTTGGCAAAGTTCAAGAAACCTATCTATATTTCTAAGTTTTAATATTGAAATACAATCAAAATGTCTTTAATTATATATAATGTATGTAAAATATAGTTATATACAATAAAAAAATACTTGCAAAAGTTGCTGATTTTTTGTAAACTTCAACTTCAAATATAAGTAGCTAGGAGTGGTCAAATTGGATTTTAAAGCCATATTTCAATTTAGCACATAAAAATGCATCATTTGGTCACTAGTAGTCTGAAAAATCTAAAGATTTCACTTTGCTCCCTAAAATTGACACACCCTACTGTCATAGCCTAGTAGACAGCACCCGCAGTTCTGAGTCAGAGATCGCGGGTTGGAATCCTGGTGAGTGAGGGAAACCAGTTTTAGCCTTTGTGCATAAATGAAGCCACGTTGATTTTGAGATGGACCACTGGTTTAATCATTTAACCCTTTACTGCCCAAAAGGACAAATTTCTTACCTTTAAAATACATGCATTCATAACTTAACCCAACAAAATATTTGGCCAGTAAACGGTTAAGTACTTAAACGCAATCTAAATCTGTCAGTAATCTTCGTATCACGAAGATTTCCGTATTTTTATCCTTTATATTTGCATAAGTTAATTATGGTATGAATTAGTTAAGTGAATTTATGAATCTTTGGACATGGGCACTTGACACATCCAAAGATTTAAAAAAAAAACTTTTTTATTAAAGTTTACGACTTCGCCTCGCAACTGATTTTACCAGTATTGGATTTTTTTTTTTTTTAATTCTTTAATAAACGTTGTGATTTGTATGTTCACGATGAAACCGTAGAAAATTAATTATAATTGCTGGTTTTTCTAGCAAATTATTGGAAACAAGAGCCATCATTAATGTCTCCAACTTTCATGAAGATTCTCCTTCCTCGTTACTATTAGACAACTTATTTTTGGGGCAGTTTTGAAATGTTTCATGTAGGAAATTAAATCGAAACTAAATATTTTGCTTTTAGTCCATCAGAAACTACACCTCTCTATATAGTGGTTTTACTCATATCAGGGAATTTGTCAAGATTATTACAATCAGTAACTGCCACTATTATTTTTTTCAAACCTTTCGTGCATATTGTAAGATTTTAATTTGCAGTGTATTTCAGCTTCCAATTATGAATTATTTCGGAACAGAATCTTTGAATGTGTTCCTTTGAAATCATAGCTTATGTTAACTCGGCAGTACAAAATAAAATTTGAATGTCGTTGTGCTATGTAGGAATGCATTATATTTTCATCAGACCTGTTATTAAAGATTGATTGTTTAAATTTCAGTTTTTGTTACTCTAATTAAAATTTTAAAAATTCTTTTTCAGAAAAGGTTACGGTTCTCTCTTGAAAAGATTAGATGTTGAAGAGAAGGAAATACCAAGTACTCTTTGATCATTTTTAGCGAGATTAACATGGCATACTTTTATACATTTTGTACGTGGAATATGTTGTTTTTTATGCTAATTGTTTCACTAACCTCTGACTAGCTTGTAGGAAAAGAGAATGATCAAAACTCTAGAATTTAATAGACAACTATTGCTTTAACAAAGTAGTTTGTATTTACAAGCGAGATTACAGTTTCAGAAATAAAGCAAATATAGTACTAATTGTATAGTTAAAAGGAAAGTGTTTTTGAAAGATTTAACAGGTTTCAACAAATCAATTAATTATGGACCACATAAAAAAAAATTCAATAAGTTATGGTAATTTGACTGACTAATTAATTAATTTTTTTTGCTTTGCTTTGCCCGCTTTTACTTTATTTTTAATGTTTAATATACAGAGCACATAATGAGAATCTCAGTATAGTTTAAAAAAGCAATATTGAGAACACTAATTTACCTTATCAGAGAAAGACGAGTGATCTGGAGTCACCAGAGTACGGGCAGTAGCAAAGTAGAATATATGGCTGACTCACCTCAAACGAAGAACGAGGCAGGAATCTTTCGGTGAATAAAAGCAGAAAGAAAAGTACCAGATGAGAGAGTTTATCTCGGCAGTGTGTTAGCGTATATGCACAATTCTTGAGAATGGGAGGAACATGAAGTCAGTACGCCTTCCTAGAATTGATCCCAGATGGGGTACAAAACACATTTTTAAAAGAGTAATTTTAGATATAATTAAGTCTGCAAGGGGGACGAGCAGCACCGTAATAGTCCAGGGTTGAGTTTAAGCGAACTGTTCAGTTTTATCAGAACAGATGGCAATTGGACCGTCAGAATGGAAAAGAGGAGAAGAACGTAGTAAAAGTAAAGTTGAAGTTTTTGGGTAGGTGCCAGAAAGGACGAGAAGAATTACATAGGTTTTCACATTTTTTACTGATAAAGGAAATGACCTCCCGAGTCGGAGAACAGATTTTGCATGATTTCAGGCAGAAATTAAGGCGTGTGTGTCAGGAGTTGGATGGTGATGGTAGTGTACCTTCTAAAAGCTTCAATTCTGTTGCGAATAGCGTTAGAACAAGGAAATGTATGCCTCCATACCCGAGAGAATCATCTCCGTAATGCGCTCAGCGCACTCGAAGGAGCCTCGGTCACGGAAGCGGTAATCATTTGTGCGAAACCAAAGTACTGGCTAAGAGCTTTCCAATCGGCGGCGCCAAAAGCCGAACTGGAGTGATAGGAGAAGACATACAAGATTGTGGTCGGAAGAGGCCCCCCCAAAAGAAAAGTTTGACAGAGTAAGAGGAAGGAATGTTTAACCTATCTCCAAGGCGATTGGGGGATCCGAGTAGGGTACTGTACAATCTGCTCTAGGTCATTTAGGACAGAAAAGTTTTAAGTTAGTTGACTAGGGATGTTAGTGAAATGGGAGGAAAGCCATGGTCTTTTCAGTGCTCTCAATATTAAAGAAACGTTACTGGCATTTCCCAGCACATGAAAACTTGCTTTTAACTTAAAATAAATATATAAAAGCGATACCATACTTAATATAGTGGTCATAAAAGGGAACTCCTTAATGTACTAATTGCCCTATAATAACCTAATTTATTATCCAATGCAAAATCAGTTTGAAGTGTAAACAACTCACAGAAATGCTGAAGTCTCCGTAAACTACAACAATGGTCTTCCATTCAAATTCACATCTGCTTCAGTTCATCTAATAATTCCAAAGTGAATGAGAATTCATTTTGGCAGAGAAACTACTGCATAATTTTAAAATTCTTTCTAGTAGTAGTAACAAGCAGTAGCTCGCTATCGCTCGCGACCGTTGTACAACTTAACCCTCTGGGCGGGTAGCACTGACATATACTGCTATATACGCCATTACCCCCAACACACAAAAGTAAAAACGCCATTACCCCGACCCACCTCCCCCACACAAAAAGTAAAAAAACGCCAGTACTTACCAAACTGTTGATTATGTATTTTTGCTCGTCATTTTCGTTTAAACTAACGAAAATATCAACTTAACCAATCATCAAGGGCATACAGTTGACCTAACAGGTTAACCAATATTAACCTGTTAGGTTAATTGAATGCCTGGTTAGGTCAACTGAATGCCCTTGATGATTGGTTAGGTTAAGTTGTTATATTTTCGTTAGTTTAAACGAAAATGACGAGAGCAAAAATACATAATAAAGCTTGGTAGTCCTGATAATACGTAAGTACCAAAACGCCATTACCCCCCAGCCCCACTACCGCCGGGCGGGTAGCAGTATATGTCACAGTATGTGTGAAGCTCAAGACTTTCACGGCTGCGTTCTTTTCTGTAGTTTTATCGCGGTGCTGGGGCCTTCGGACCCAGTAATTGTAACCTAGGACCGGGAAACTTCACAGAGTACATCGGAAGCTCATGGGCTATCAGTTGGTGGTGGTGGTGGTGGTGGTGGTTGCAGAATTTTCCGATGTGCCGTTTAGGCTGTGCACGGTTCCTTCCGAAGAAAGCGGACACACACATTTTAGCTCAATAGTATATAAGATACTAAATTATATAAAATGACTAGTTTTTTTTTTAAAGAAAAACTGACATATACAACGAAAAAAACATCTATAAACTGCTTCACAGCATCAGTGTCAGTGAGATTATATACTATGAAGCAAAACAGTTATCAAAACAATTAAATATATACAGTACTTATACGAACCTAACTTATCAGACCACTCAACGAAGCATATTAAAAAAAGTTGTGCTAATAGTAGTTTACAATCATGAGGTGCCTATATAATTTTACGAATTACAAAACCTTAAAAAAATGTACTAAACATCGTCTGATGATTCATGAACTAAAATGAAATTTGTTTATCCAAAAAATTGTTTAAATTAATTTAAAAAAAAACCTTAAATTCAATAAAAAGCAATATGAAAGCATTCACTTAATTTGGTATTTTAACAACATAGGTATATCAATATAATTAAATTGGCTACCTTACCAGTAAAATAATAATAATAAAAAAAAAATTATACATGGTAATAGATTGATGATAACCCACTTGGGTCCATGTACTGTAAATTTTACTTGGCACTGATCATGTCCTGTGAAAAATGGCTAGTTTATTTTGTTTGTTACAAATTTACCTTCCATTTGCGGTACAGGAGAGACTTTCTGACTAATTCAACAAACCGAGCATTTGTTGGAAGGTGATCAGTTTCTATATGAGTTTTATCATCTCTGCAAGTTTCAAAGCTATAAATATTAGCTACTGCTGAGGGTACATGTTGTGCGTATGAAATACCAGCTATCCTGGAATTAAAACCAGTACCGGTAGGCCTAGTTAAAAGATGTGGTCTCAAAATGGCAACTCCAGTTTCTTTATTAATGCTGAGAGATCTAATTTGAGAACCAAGCAGAAGGTCAGAATCTTTGGAGTGGCTTTCGTCCAAGCACACTTTTTGGGATACAAAATGGAACTCGGAAACTGCGGCTGTACTTCTACCGCCGACGGAAGATTGAACTGCTTGCAAGGAGTTCAGGGTGCGAGGTACTATAAATTCGTTTAATTTTAAGACAACAACATTTTCGTAAGTACCTCTATGTCGATAAAGGCAATCACTCTCAATTAACGTCTTGATCTCTTCGTCACTTAATATAAAGTCCTTTGGTAAATTGAAAGCTTTTTCCTCATAGAAAATGTTATCATCATCCCTGTATTTGTCCAGCAATTTTCTCACCAAAGGCGTTAAAATGGGACCAAAAAATACAAACTTTCCTACGCCAAGGATATTATGGTAGGATATAAATTCAATTATTCTCAGAGTTGAAGCGGGATACTGAGCAGAAAAAACACATGCACAGGTGATATTTGTTACACTTTTCCACATTTCACTTTCTTGAATTAAGATTGGTGATGACCAGTCCTCATTTCCTATTCTGAACTGAGTTAAATAAGGTACTTTTCGTACATTATTTTCAGGGTCACAAATTAAAATTGTAATTTTTATGTCATTACTCCGAGAGAATTTTGCGTGACTCCTCAATTTTATTTCTTCCAAACTGCAAACTGCATTCACGTCACTTCCATCTGATTCAAACAATACTTTAGATTGTAATTCAGTGTGGGGCTTGTCAGACTTTTTTACCAGGGCTATTGTTCGAATCTGTGGGTTTGTTAAACCATTTCCTTCATCCCAAAATGCAGAATAAACCACAATATCACTGCTAAGTTTCATCCAAAGATGAGGAGCAGTATATAACCTTTTATTTACACTTCCACCACATAAGACATTTGAGCTTAAATCTACAGGGGAACTCCCAAACATCTCAAGGTACTCAAGAGTGTATCTTAATCTATCATATTCATGTTTGTAAAACAAAAATGCCATCAGACTTATTACAGATACAATTGCCAAAGCTAATTGCTGGTACTTCCTCATTGTGGCTGAAGCTGTTCCACTGTTTTTTCTTGAAGGTGGTTGTACTAACAAGGAAGTACCATTCAGCTTTTCTTTTGTAGAAGTCATTCATTCATTCATTTTATCTGGAGACAGAAAGGGAGAAATTAAATAATTTTACACTAGTTCTGAGTAGTGCAGCTAAAGCTTATTCTTAGTGTTATGTTTATATGGCAGTTGCCACAAACTAATCTAATCTAGCCTAATACCATACTCTCAAATTAAAGTAGCCCTACAAACATGATTTGTGCACTACATAAAACAATATACTGTACTGAAATTATAGCACTTTAACAGGTGAAGGAAAATAATAGGGACTGCATTGGTTATTACTGTATATGGAATTTTGTCTTCATACTGACAAATAAACTAATCAGCATATCTTTCTCGAAGGAGTTATAGGCCCTTATGACAATTTTTTAATAAATGTTCACCCGTATTACTGTAACCTGTAATTTTGATTAACCAATCAAAATTATTGGTATCCTATGAGGAAATAATGAAAAAGTATCTTCGTGGGATATGAAAGGCAACCACCATTTTCTGGCATTTAATAATAATAATAACAAACAGAACAACTGAATCATATGCATCATAACTGCATTCAATTTATGGAAACAATGTCATCTTATAAGTCATATATAAATCACTACATACAAAATAAGTTTCAAAATCATTCATACCCATTTTTTAATATCTTAGCAGCTCCTCAACCTTGATTACCTCAAGTAAAGGGTCTCTGTATAACTTTTATAATGCTATAGCATTGGGCCATTGGGATTTTTTAAATTCTTCAAGTTCCTTTAAATTTGAAGGTTTCCTGTTATGGACAACCTTCTTCAAATCATTCCAATAGGATTAAGGTCAGGACTCTGTGGTGGCCACTCTAAAACCTCTATTTTTTTTTTCATTCTTTAACCATTTCACTGTTGCGTGTGAAGTGTGCTTTGGTTCATTAAGCTATTCCTATATCATGAGACAGATGTAATTTGAATCTATTGGTGTCAAGATGTCTGTCTCAACATTAGAATGAGTATGAACTGGTTGTGTATTTACAATTTAAGAACAGTGAAGTGTGATTTAAATAGTGGAAAAGTGTTGAAGTAACTGTAAAATACATAAAAATGGTGAAAAATATGGTTTTTGATCTATTCAGTGAGTGTGTTGTAAGTCTATAATTAGTACTGGTACAGTACACCAAGCATAGTGTGAGCCTAACTATGGTACCCAATTAGTCAAAGGCCTACATGGTCATTTAGGCTTCAATGTATTAAGTATTAAAACCCACTTAATAGTTTCCTAAGAACTACACAAAATTAACCCTTTCATGCCTAAATTATGAAATTAAATAGTTTTCCTGTTGTGTCCAAAATGTGTCAGTGGCCTTCTTCGGCACGTGGTGCACTTGTCTCCTGGTCTTGAAAGCATACATGATATTCTGACTTATGGTCAATGCTGACCTGTCAACTGTCCTGCTCCTCATCTCTGTTTGCAGCTCCTCCTCAGATCCCACCAAAATCCACCGTATAAGGCTGTACAGCTCAGTCGGGACATCCTCTCTTGTGCTGGATACTGTAATTGTGCGCGCTTCTTTCTCCTCAGCAAAATTGGCAATGCTGTTGCATATTAGCTTAGCTGTCTTGTATATCATCATTGTCTTGTCCATTTCACTTGTGCCATCTTGCATCAAGGAAGTGTAGACCATATCTTCTTCGCAGGCTTCAGGACAGTAAAGAACAGATTGTTTTCTTCTGTCTTTCTGCCTCACTGACTTCACACTTGGTAACTCTGCAAGAATTTTGTCCTTTAGCCACTGTCATGTCAGTGTCGGAGTGTGCTTCTGTGCCTCATCACTACCACCAAGCACAGATATTAGGGTGTGTCAATTTTGGGGGTGAAATGACTAAATTGAAAATCATGTGATTTGGTAGTAATTTAATGTATTCATTTGGCATACAAAATAATATCCTTGCTTCAAAAACAATAAAAAATAACTCCTACCTACATCAATTTTAATTAAAAAATTCCATTTTTCCGTAAATTTGTAACAAAATAACAAATGTGCACAAACATCCTATCAACATTTAAAGTGGCAATAAGATATCATTCAGAGTCTTTATTTGAAAGTAACCAATGCAGTCATGTCCTTTTTGCTGTGGTTCCTTGACATCAGCATTCGGCTTGCTACTTGCGCTGTGATGTAGCCTTCTTGCCTCTCGTGACTGTAAACTTGACTAGCTGCTTCTGTGACCATTTTCACACATCTCTCCACACTCTGAGTGTGAGAAGGCCACTTTGGCACTTGCATTGGGGCCTCTTTAAGTTGTGTTAAATCTTTGTTTGTTATACATGTTGTCAGTGGTGGCTCCAAAACTTCCGAACTCAAGTTAACTAATTCTGACAATTTCGTGGCATTGACGTTTATTGGAGGTACCTTCCTTGTCTGAACAGAGCAGTCTCCCAGCTGGTCATCATCTAGTGATGTTCCTCTAAGCTTTAGAATGATTTACACAGCCTCAGTTCGCTCTTTGGTACATTGGCTGCAGAGTATTGCTTGCAAAACTGCCTCTGGCCTAGCATACCAAGCGGACCTTCTCACCACAGGTAACACGATGTCCACCACTACTTTTCTTTGGGTTCTCAGTAGCTGTAATTGAAACAAGATGTGGTTGGGCCCCTCCATCCACATTGGATTAAGTTTTACATTGAACCAGTGAGGAAGCTAAAACCCAATAATAAATTCAACAATCAACATCAAATTCTGTAGCATTTTGCCCTTCAGTGCATGTTTGGAAACCCAAATCCTGCAGAAACGAATCGCTGTAGTTAACCAACGACTGTGACTTACGGGTCCAATCTCCAAGTGAGCCAGATTTTGAGGCAACTCTCCTGATCTGATTGCTTGAACAATACAATAAGCGTAAGATTGATAACTTCTTCAGACAACACTGGAAGGGGAGGGCCTACTTCGACCTTTGGAAATTTTGTATTTATTTCTAATTCCGTTGCTTCATCTAGCATGTTGCCAAGGGGGCCTGACCACTTGTTGTTGCTCTTTGTAGGACCATCAAGTTCCTGGATGAGACGATGAAGAGGTAGTTCCCCTGCAAATCACATACAATCCAAACAAGCCTTCTTCCAAGTTTTTTCTCTAAATGCGTCATAACACGACCCTGCCATCCAGTGTTCACCGCAGTTGAGTCTCCACCAACGGCCTGCAGCAAACTGTCAAGTCTTCTTTCTCGAAGCCAACATATTATTTGATCAGCAATTGCCTCTGCATCTTAATTGCCTTCTACTTCTGCTTCTGCTTCAGGAACAAAGTGAAACAAATAGCAGCCACCAGGTTCGGAACACACAGAGTAGTGTTCTTCTTTGATGAGACCGGGAAACTTTCTGTCCATTCCCTCTACCTCTAGGAGAACTTTTGTGTCATCTCTTCCATCAAACAAAAGGCAAGAGAGACAGACCTTCCTCCTCCAAATCTTTTTCATGCTGATCAGATATTTCCTTCATTATTTTTACTTGTGCTCTTCTTATCTTATTATATGATCTATCACTAAGGATGTATCCTCTCAGCTGATGAGGTTTGCATCTATCCAAGCAGCAGTGGCAATCTCTGCAGTCTCTCGTAGCCCTGTATGGTGGCAAATACTGGCAAGGGCAATGTTTGGGATGTCTTTAGTGTTGTATTTCATTCTCTTCAGCGAAGGTTCAGATGGCATTTTGGAGCTATCATCTGATGTTGCTTCTTTCTGTTCATCTGAAGAGCTTTCAAAGAAGTGAGAAACCTCCTGATAGAGCTCTTCATCTCTTTGGGTGGCTTCTTCACTCTTCTTTTTCTTCCCTCTCTCAGATTTTCTCTTTTTTCTTAGCAATAATAATCTGTTTTTTGGTTTCTGAATAATCTGCCGAACCAATCTGCATACTTCCTTGGCCTCCTGCCTTTGTTCTCTGCGCCTTTATGAAAGCCAGCTCCAAAACAGGGATCTTCTTCTCATGAGGACAGCGACAATCAATGTGAGGGTGAGGTTTTCTTCTGCATGAGGGAGAACAATTGGCTTCAGAACACAACTCTATGGGATGCTGGCAGTTAAAAATGTCAAGAAGAGTATCAAGTGTGTGCAGAAATTTATTTTTCTTTGCTAGTTTTCCTTTACCAAATGATGTCTCAACTGCTTTGTGCCACAGCTTTGTTAATTTTAGCTCAATAGTTCTATACTGATTGAGTACAGGTGGTTTGAATAACACATTAGCTTTTTTCCACTGATGCAGAAGAGGGGGAATCATGTCCCTTATGAGCTCTTTCTCTGTGTAGTTCCTTCTATCCTTTGTATTTTGTTCATGAAGGAGTAACCCTAGTCTCAGCATGTCTCACACTGTTGGTAGTTCTGATACGGGAAGCTCCTTGCCTGTACCGACTAACAGGCTCAAGTGGCATGACGACTGACCTCTTGTCTTCAGTTTTGGCATCTTAGGAATATCTGAAAAGAAAGAAAAAAACATTTAAGTATTTTATATCAATTACGATGTTTCAAAGTTTAGTCATTCGATGTTCTAAAATTCAATAAAAAAATATTTCATGGGATTACAACATAATTAGACAGAAGAATATGATGATAATAAATAATTGTAATAATCAACAATCCACTTACAGTTAAAACTGTAGTATTCGTCTAGTAGAATAACTATGAAATAGGTACAAGAGCAATAACAGCAAACCATGGTCTATGACATCTAAGAGGCAACTGAGAGTGAGGGACAGTTCTATTCATGTTGTGACTTTTACATTGTACAACAACTATATGACCTTGAAAACATTCCATATGCAATCAGTGGGATAATTCTGTGACAGATGAATAGTTAATCAATTTATGTCCTATTATTTAGTAAAAGAGTCAATTTCTGAAACTTTAAGGTAAAATTGATGTAGGTAAGGGTTATTTCATTTCATTTTGGTTGGCCAATTTCAAGTTTTGACATGAAAAGACACTATATTTTCACTACCAAAATTGATTTGAAAAAAGTTGACAAAATTGACACCCTAATAGATATGTAGGTTTTTTTGATGGCATCCATGGGTAGATGAGCCTTATTTTGGGTTTGATATTCAATGAGATTGATCAGCTCAATCAAGCATGGTACTTGCATTGGTATGTCTGTCTTTGTAGACTTGGCCCAGTTGCTGGCATCATCCCTCAGGACATGGAACACATATCGTGTCCAGCATGGTTTGCGGTAGCTTACATCTATCGCATTGGCATCACTTGGTGAGAGTGCATTGCTTAGTCTTGTCATCAATACTGGATCTTGGGAAATATCCACAGCTCATCTAAGTGCCTTCAGTTCATATGGTGAAGAGACTCTGATCATGATCATCATCATCATCATCGCTAAAAACTTCTTTACGTTTAAAGTAATTGATAAATGGAATAATCTTCCCACGTCAGTCGTTCATTCTACCAGCGTTAATATGTTTAAGAACCGTCTTGACAGACATTTTAAAAATATTAACGTTGTTTAAAATTAAAAAAGTTAACAACAGGAGCTCTGGTGGTGGTGCTCGGGGATGAGTCTGTTGACGATGAATGCCAGCAATAAAATTATTAAAAAAAATAAAAAATTATAAATAATAATTTAAAAAAAAAAAAAAATTAGACTAACACGAATGTAGATGTAGCTTGTAGCGTAAACTAACCCACTTTTTGTTTAACTTTACCAACTTTTTTTTTTCTTATCTCCTTACTTGCATGTTTGTAGTTTGCATGGTATGACAGTGAGTTAAGACTGTTTGCATGGTTTGTAAGCGTTCTTATTTTACTTCTTTTCATTTTTCACCCCTCTCCTATATTCTCCGGCTATTTTTCTGACTTGTCGGCAGTGGCCGGCGGATGATGATGGTGAGACTTTTTCCCTCTTTTTCTGAATGAATGTTAACCCATGAATGATAGGTGTTGCTCCTTACTTAACCCCTTATTCTCCTCTCTTCTCTTAACCCCCTACTCTTTCCTTTCTCTCGGGCTAGCCTTAGAGTGGATCTTAGGGTCTTTGTTAGCCTTAGCTTCTGTAGATCTGTAGATGATCATCATCATCATCATCATCTTGACATAAGAAGCAGTGATCCCTTATCAACAGTTCTGTCGCAGATCTAGTGAAAGGTGCTGAGGTGTCTGGGGTTGCTGATTGCTCCATTTCAGAGCTTGTTCTTTTATGCTCACGTTTTTTCACAGCATAGGTTCCTGTAGACATGGCATGCTGCAAGTGGTCTCTCACTCGCTGTATGGATATTTGATTTGTGGCATCAGAATAACAACTGCGATGCCACATGGGTTTCCTTTCAATCAATATTTCTTTGGTAAAGTCTTTGAGGCGTCTTTGAATGTCAACATATTTTCCATCCTGTAAGCTGGCTCTTTCTTCCACTACATTAAGTAGTTTCTGGTATGATTCTGTTCTGGGATATTGAACAAGTGTTCCTTTGCTAGCAGTGGACTCCTGACAACAAAGAATGCACTGCTTCCAGTCTACTGTGTCCATGGACGACTTGACCGAACTCAACTTGCTGGTTCCCGGGTCTTCACTCATGATGACTCAGGCACTGAAAAGAAAGAGAGCCACCACTATATTAACCAACACCAAGATAATTGTGTACTAGTTGTGTTAACAAATTTTTACAGTATAAAATTAAATATTGCAACACTACTGCAAAATTATTGAAGCATCAGGATTTATAAACACTGTTGCAACTGCTGCCAAGCAGGCATCTGCGCAAATGTAAACATTACTTTTCATATTCCTGATGCCATAAGCTTCTCGAAAATGTACTGGTTTGCTAATCTCCATAAAATTTGAACAAAAATACATAGTGAACCTGACTATAACCTTTCATATTCAGATCGTAAGGCTCCAAATCGATTGCCATGGCTCATGTTGCCATACAGCAATGGTCAGCATTAAAGGGTTAATGGGAAACATTATGCAGAGCTCACAGAAGCTACAGGTAGGCTTTTGACTACTTGGGTATCTGGGCCTACACTATGCTAGGTTGTTTTAAGTATATATAATTATACAAGTTTGAAAGCATTTCTAGAAAAGGTAACTCATGTGTACACTCAATCCATAGAAGGTAAGAAAAGTTTGTAAAATTAGCTCATAATAGCTTAGGTTAGGTTATTAATTATGGGCTCTATTTCCAACCATGTCTGGATTATTAAATTTTACCAAATTATTACTTCTTTGACCTGGCTTTTTTATCAGACATGGGGCTGATTACAAAATTTGATTATGATTAGTGGGGTATGAATTTTTTTATTTTGATTTGATTATAATGAGTGGATTTGCAAAAATGTTGATTATGAATTATTATGATTAATGGGCTCAAAAAATTTATGATTAACATTTTTTATTATGATTACATGGCTTAAAAATGGCGATTAAAATTTGAATTGGTTTGCCACAGTTAAATATGATTAAATTATGATTACCATGTCAGATATTGATTGTGTGTATTTAAATATGGAATCACAAGTAATAGCATACAAGCAGAATATGTTAATGAATAAATGTACAGTGTATACAGCAGTATTCTAGTATATATACTATATTTTACACTCAAAAAGTCAAAAGAAAACATCTTACGTATAATTATTCTTCCATCATTATCACATGGTCAAGTTACAATGAACGATTGATATTTTTATTACATTTTACATAATACACTTTAATCACTGAATAATCATTGATTATAACATTCAGAATTTTGATTATGATTTATGATCATATATATTTTCTAATTTTGATTATGAATTGATTATGATTACATAATTACCATCATAGATTATGATTATTTGATTATGATTAATAATCAACCCCATCACAGACACAGCTCTGAGACAGATTTTCAGATCAGTGGACCTCATAATGACATCACCAGTATCATCCCACTCAATGTCATTCCCATTTCATGCTCAAGAGTGAGAATATCAAAGGAGACATTTCAAATTGGTCTGTTCCCAATTTGTACCATTCTCATTCTCATCTAGATGACTTTCCCACTTTGGTCCAGGTTAGGTTAAATTGAGAAATAATAGCCATTCCCATTTGGTGCCTTTACTGTGAATGGGAATGGACTGACACTTTCTCAAATCAAAAAACACTTCTGAAATGTAGATTTTTCACTTTTGTGCATTTTCATTTGTGGATATTGGATTGGAATGGGAATGACATTGAGTACGAAGTAAACATATCACCATGACATCATGGTGATGGCTCCATGATGTCCACTGATCTGAAAATGTGGGCAGAGATTACAGGCTTCAGCGAGCACTGTTTGGATAGTAAAGTTTTACCAGTTTTTGTACAGAACAGTTTACTCTTTGCTCTTGTAAATTGTGAATGCTTCAGTCCTGATTTTTGTACTATGAAATTGGGTTTGAGTTTGCTCTCTGGAACAGTTCTTGTTTTTTTGTTATTATATTCCATATTTTCTGGAAATAAGTTGCCAAATTGTCCTGTCTTTTATCATCCAAAGGTTACTTCAGTTGTGAAGTATGTGACTGACATCGCCAGTAGGAGAAGACTCAATGACCTTGAGCCTTTATTCTAAGTTACTGCCTGTTATGGTGCAACATCACAGTTCAGTAGCATGTTTCTGAGTTACACACATTAATCAGAGTTTTTTTTTTTTTTTTTTTTTTGTAAAATCTGGTGCAGTGCCGGATTAACCATATGGCAAAAGTGGCATATGCCACTGGCCCCTTGCTTTTGGGGGCCTGCACTGCAAATGCATATCACAGCACACCCCATGCGCACAAGCATACTGTACACGTCACGATCACAGTGTCTGTTGCTGCAGCCATTGTTACGATTGTGCTGCTGATTATTGACACTTTTGCCCGAGCTAGTAACCCGTAATCACTGATCTTTATATTGCAATTTATCATTTTTGTCATTTTCTTTGGCAATTTTGCCATTTTTTAATGGAATTTCCACTTCTTCACTAATGGCTTACCTATATTTTCATTTTTCCTAACCACGATGCCCATGTTCATAACCGAGGAAAGGGGCCCTGGTTACAAATGTGCCATGGGCCCCATGCAACCTTAATCCACCCCTGCTGGTATGAACCCAATTGGTATAAAACAAAAAAAAAAGGATACAAACGAAGTGGTAAGGTATGCCAAAGAGCAGCTGAAAGACATTTTGGTCCTCCTCCAACCAGATAATGATATGGAAATGGAAGAAGCAAGAGGAAGAACTAATGAAAATCAAAAAGAACAAGCACACTTTTGGGCATCTAAGATTAATAAAACTTCATGTTGCGTTATTGTTTTAGTGTGCTGCATGGCTGTTTTTGCTCCAGAATAGTAAGTGTAAATATTAAATATATGCACCAAAATATTTTTTCCTACCTACTTATTTCCTTTTAAAATCTTGGTGTGTCTTATTGTCTGGAAAATATGTTTTTTTTTTTTTTTTTTAATTTGAGCCAATTGAGGATATCCAAGTCAATCTAGATTTTATAGCAAAATTGCAATCTCAAGTCAACTATTTACAGAGCTACCAAAGTAGCCAACACAACTTAAACTACAAACATACACTATTTACACAATTTATAAACTCTCTTCCACTCATGAAGGCATCTAACTTTTTATTAAAACTAACTAAGGAGCTACTATTTACATCATATGGCAAGTCATTCCAAAAATTTACTACTCTATGACTGAAAAAGTATTTTCATAGATCCAGTCTACACGTCTCTTTTCTAATTTTCTTAAATGCGATTAAAGGGTTAAGATGAATTTTGGATACAGAAATTGGAAAATAGATATAAACCCAGAAATATCTAAAAAATTGTCTCTAATTTCTGAATACTATTTTCAGGTGATTTCTACCTCTCATGGCAAGGGGTCAACTATTGCAACAGTGATATACAAGGCCCTCAAAGACACTGAATTACAAACCAAACTTTGCTATGATCGGATCTGATGAGACTAATACAATGACTGGTTCAAATGGTGGAGCTATCAGATGCCTGGAAGGACTGCTTGGTAGACCTTTGCAGTGGAGTATTTGCCTACTACACTGTAATGAGCTCCCCCTTTGTCATGTCTTTGTTACTCTGGATCGAACAACAAAGAGCCCAGACTCATTTTCAGGAAAAATAGGGGTTGAACTTGGTGGAAGTGCATCTCAGTGGGATGCAATTTCATTCAAACCAATTAGGAATTCAAAATTTCCAGTTATTCCTAACAAAGTACTGGAGGACCTCAGCACTGATCAGTATTATGCTTACAGAATCTGTATGACTTATGCTTGGCTGTGTTGATCCTGATCTTGAGCTCCTTGAAGTTGGACCAATCTGTCATTCAAGGTGGTTGACTCTGGCATGTAGAATCCTCAGATTTTATACATCTCAAAGTGTATCTTGGTCTATTTTCCAAGTTGGTTCCAGATCAAGAAGGAGTATCAATGCACAGATGGTGCTAAAAACTTTTATATGCTCCAAAGGATCCTGAAATTTCTTCACAAGGAAGCCAGGGAGATAGCCCTAAAAACCCTCTACCAAAATGCATACCGTAAGATGGAGTAACTGGGCCCTACTAAGTTTAAGGTAAACTTCATTATATAACTATGAATTTTTTCCATAAATTGTAGGTATCTACCTATGTATAGGTGCCTAAAACGTATGGAAAAAATAACAAAATTTATCTTAAACTTAGTAGGGCCCAGTTACCCCATCTTATGGTACTATGCTCACCCTGAGAATGTATTAATTACCATGCTTGCTGATTCAGACCTACAACTCCACAACATTGCAGTTAACAAGGTACTTAGTCTAGTCAAAATATGGTTTGCCCCACCACAAATTGCAACAGAATTTTTTTCTTCACAATATCTTTTAGAGAAGCTCAAACAACAACATATTAAAAATGTACTTGAATCTACCTTGGAGAAATATGCCTAATTTGCATAAATCCAATATGGCCACCAAATATGATGACAAAACCTACTTTGTTATAATTGAGCTGTATCTAAGCTTTTGTAGTGGTTTTAAAGCCTGGAATATGTTTTTCAGGGCTGGAAAATCTTTTAGAAAAAGTCAAATTTATTGGACACCATTAATTTGCATATATATAAATCCAATATGGCTGCCACAATGCCTGTGCATTGCAATACAATAAAACCTCAATGAGCCACAATGGAATAACGCTTACCATTACTGGCCAGTAACAGGACGTGTTGCCTGAATGATTGCTTGCCCCAGTGAAGCCACTTTAACATCAGATTTCTTATGAGGAAATAGGATATATAAAAAAGTGCTGAAGGACATCTTCAGATGTTGGATAAGTATCTTTGGACTGTGTGATGGATTTGATATAATTTTTTATCAATTTGGCTGCTGCTTTTATTAGTCTGAACTTTTCTTGCATACAGTTGTCCTTCCGTGACTGTTGATGGAAATCATGTAGAATTTTAGAAGCTGTACTGGTAAATGTCACAATATTAGGCTTTCCATTAATCTCTGTTATTATTATGTTGTCATCATAATGGTCCTTTATCTTCTTTTTCATGTACGTAATATCATAGGGTTTGCTGTCTGAGTCACGTAAATAGAACTGCATGTTGCTGATGAGATAATTTTTTTTTAAATACTGATAGTTCAATGCCCTTGCTTAACATTAATATGGTGTCATACATTACAAAATGGAGTTTACCAGAGGGTAAAAATATAGGGTTACCAATCTGGATTTTCCATCACCAAAAACTTTATTGCAGACTTTTATATAATTACACCAAATCATTATCTAGAGTATAGAAGCTGTTACTTGGCAAAAACTAGCTCCTGCAGAGTATTGTGGTGGCCATATTAGATTTATGCAAATTAAGCACATTTCCCCCAAGTAGATTCAGGTACATTTTTAGTATGTTGTTCTATGAACCTTTCTGAAATGCACCATGAAGAAAAAAATTCTGTTGCAATTTTGGTCAGAGGGAATGAATCAGTTGAAACAGTGCTAGACAATGACTTCGAAGGTGGTGGCCTGGTAATTGATTCAGATGAGGATATTGGAGTCCCAGAGTTACAGCCTGACTTGAGTGTTGTGAGAGATGGTAGTGTCAGGAGATTCATGGTGCCTAAAATTGATGATAAAGCTTGAGGGTATCTCAAAATGATTAACAAATTCAACTGACATTCATGAGTCCCCTATCATAGTATCTCTAACCAATGAAGAACTCATAAACATAAGAAAGGAAGCACTGAAACTCAACCAGCCTTGTCATAATCAGGATGTAGAGAGGCACATTAAACTTGTAACAGAGGCTTCCTCAACTGTGGTGGATTTGATCATGATGATGGCATTATTCAACAAAAGATAAAATCAAGAAAACTGATGAGTGTTCAATACAAAAATACAATATCCTGAAGCTGTTTAGGTGATTATTTTTTATTACTTTGTTTAATGAGTGATAGATTGAATGTGTGTTATAGGGTTGTGTGTTATATGAATGCGTAATAATGAAAATTGCAATGTTTGGCCAAAAAAATATAAAGATAGATTTTTTGATGCATAATTGAGCCTGCAGTCCTCTGCAAATGTTTTAATCTGTTTCAGAGGTAAAAAAAGACAAACAGTTTTTAAATCATCTTTCTATCATGTGCAAAACCCAAGATAGGTCACTGGATTCAAATTTTGGTTACACACACATACAATTTGTATAAATTGGCAGTAGCAGTCACAGTTTTGTATGCAACCACCCAAAATCAGTTTTAAAGTTTAATCCTGGACAAAAGACAACTATCTAGACCCCCTCAATTTTGATCCTGGCACTTTTGATTTTTTCACTCCACCCTAAATTCTTCAAGATCTTTTTAATCTTTTTATAGTTTATAAGAATTTTCTATATTTGTCACAGGGAGCAACTACTTTTGTATCATCTGCAAATTTAGAAACTTTACTACCCTCTCCCTTCTTTAAATCATTTAGATATAAAATAAAGAGTAATGGACTTTTCACTTTGTGCCACCCAGATTCACATCCATTTAGAATTACTCTCTGCACTCTCTTGTCTTACCATTTTTCTACCCAATTTATAACTGACCCCGATATCCCACGAGTTTTTTTAATTTATATAGAAGTCTCTTATGTGAATTGTCAAAGGCCTTACTAAAATCCAAATAAATAACATCTACCATACATCATTTCCATTATCTACCTGATCAGTTACAAACTCTAAAAAGTCTAAGACAGTAGACAAACAAGACCTTCCTTACCTAAATCCTTATTGGAAGCTTTAAATAAAATAAAATTTTCCAAATGATCTTGAATATTATTATTTATAATTCTTTCTAGTATCTTTTCTACCAAAGATAGTATTAAACTAACAGGTTTATAATTTCCTACTTTCTTCTCACTACCCTTTTTGTAAATGGGTACTACTCAAAGAAAAAGTTGGGTAATTCCAGGACAAATAGACAAATGAAAGTGCCAAATGTACACTCCACCATCTCCAAAATTCATGAAACTTGGTGTGAGGGTTAGTTTTGGTCCAAATTACAAAAATCTGAATTTTTTTTGAAAATTGGTCAAGTTGGTCAAATTTTATGGCTTGACCAAATTTTGGTCAAATGAAAAAACCAACAATTTTCAAACATAAATATCTCAGCTGCCAATTGTGGTAGCGTAATAAGTCTTAAATGATAAAATATGTAAAATTAACTATAGTTTCTAAATATGTATCATTTTTTTAGGGAAACAAAAATAAAATTATGATTTTTTGGAAAAAAGTCAATTTTTTTTTTTGTGATTTGGCAGCGAAGATATCATTTTTCGAAAAAAAAGACCAAGAATGAAAAATGTTTATTTGATGTATGTACACCATAATAAGTAATAAAAAGTCAGCTTATAGTTTATTATAAGGCTCAAAACTGAGTTTGAAATTAAGTAATACAATTTTTTTTCAGATGACGAACATTTATTACAGACTTGTTGGTCCAAAAAAAGAGAATTTTCAAATCATATAAAAAATACATGTAGATAAACCAAAGGAGAAAAAATCTTTTAAAATATATGTACAATGTACATACATAACCTCTCTTATATTTAGGGACAGAATATATTGACAATAATGATGTTTAATTTATAAAGCGCTTATCAGAGTATAAAATACTCTTCCTAATACTACACGTACACAAGTCTTTGAGAATGAATTAAGAGAGTATTCTCATCCAGTGAATCCAAATTTTAGACACTAATAATATAATAATAAGAAAAAAGAATTTGAAAAGATTTTTATAACTATTAAGTAGATACACAAATCTTAGATAAAAATTTTAGAAATATTATATAGACAATCTTAAATAGTATACATTCGATAGAATTTATTTTATCTTTGAAAAGTTATTTAATTCTTGAAGTGGAAAAATCAGCAGGGCTGTGGAGTTGGCACATAAAAAACTGACTCCGACTCCTCAATTTTTTGTCTATCCGACTCCGACTCCGAAGGTATATTAATTCTAAATCTGCTATGATGATAATTACACAAGAGGCATTTCATCACCACCACGTGAAGCATCATCATCTGTGGTCATTGTTACGGTAACTTTGTCTGTAGTAAAGAATCTTGTAAGTGGTGCTTGTCGTTCAGTAGATTTCTGATCTTTTGTTAACTTTGAAGTAGTTGGAAGGTTTTTATTACTATCTTTCTCAATGAGAACTTCTAAAATTTTGGGATGGAAACACTGCAAATGTCTTTTCAAATTTGATGCTCTGGTTGGTGCATTTTTATCAGAGCCAGTAAAACCACTGATTTTTGCTTCACATAATTTTTCATCATCATCATCTTCTATCATACACTGACACACAAAATGTTTCCCATCTGTGGTTATTGTAAAATATTAAAAAACCACAGACTTTGTTGGAAGTGTCTTTGCCATTGTGAAAGGGGTTTTAGACTTGAAAGTTAAAAACTTATGAAATTTAGAAAGAACTCGAAATTAAATAAGCATTAAAAATAAAAAATATTATCTGAAAAGAAAAAATGAATTAATGGCATTAGTGTCTGAAATGGAAAACATTGTGTTTATTATTTAAGTGGTTTAACCACCATAGCTGCCAGTGATATCACACACAAAAACATATTTTATTAAAATTTATATTGAGGTCGGAGTCGGTACATTTTTACCGACTCCGACTCCAGCACCACCAAAATTGCTTCCGACTCCACAGCCCTGGAAAAATGTATTGTATTCTTGTTCCTCCTCGTAAACTTGCTTCAATACTCCCAAATATATTTTCTGTTGGAACGTGACAAACATCATCTTGCGCAGGAAAAATGTATGAGGGACATACGCCTGAAGGATGGAGAAATTTTATCAGAAAATCATCATATTCAGTCAAAGGACTGGACTAATCCAAGCCATAGTTTATTTTCATACATACAACCCACAAAAGAGCCTGTTTCAATTTCGCGTTGAGAGACTATTATGTTCTTGATCCGAAGCAGAAACTCTAATGAGCTCTCTTATTTCAACTGACTGTGCACTCTGAGAGAGTGGATAAACCTTCAACGAATTCTTGGAAATTGGGACAAAGCGATGTAATTGTTGAGTACCTTTCATAGAAGTAATAGGTTCACTCAGACGTTTTTGCAAAGAAAGCTCTACATCTACAACTTCTGCCTCAGAGACATAAAAAAAGTCAATAGCAGTTAGGAATTCTTGAGAGCAGAAATTGTAGAAGTCCTCAGCTGTTAAGATTTGATGGTCGAGAGGCCGTCGTAAGCTTTCTCTGGCGACTGCTCTTTTTACCGTTCCGCCAATACCGTCGCAGGCATTCTTCGCATGGGATGTTGCGAAAAAATTCCACTCAGCATGAATTTTGAAGTCTTCGAAATGATGGCATAAATTTAGAAAATTTGTTTTATTCTTATACTGAGCCGCGCATCCATCTGTGAAATAATGAATTTTAGTTAGGTTTGAATTTTGTTATTGGATGCACAGGATTAATTTTTTGAGAAAACTATGAACCAGAATTGTATCATGCCTGCGACGGTTTGAAACGAAGCAGTAACTTTTGCAAATTAGTTTTCCTGCATTGTTTTTGGAATAATAAACGAATGGGTGCACTGTACATTGCGAGTTCTCCCAATGAAACCCCTGGGCACAATCTTGCATGATGAATGAGAAGTTTTCCACGAAATCGCCCACCAAAACACCTTCATTTTCGGGCAGAGTTTCTTTTAGATTTGTGAAGTAACTCGACTGACATTTATTCGTGAAGTGGTGTCTTGTCAGTTGTGCAATTTTTTTGGTGAGTGATTCCATGTATTCCTCTGGAGTTTCGGTGATATCTTTTAACATACAGTGATCGATGGACACCCATTGTTTATATTTTATCTCTTCCATCACCATGAAGTCCAAACTTTCCAAATAATTTTTGATTCCAACCTCTCGCGGGCATCTTTTGCATCGGTGCATCATACAATCTTCATTGTCCATGCCGCAGAAGGATAAAGACATTAATTTTTTGTAGTCTAAATCTTTAATGCCTAATGCTGATATTTGTAGTTTCGGATTTTGGTGATGCGTACATACGCAGACACTGAGTTCTGCTTTGTCCCGCAAGCATGCACCATGATGGTCGAAGATGAGCAAAGGTACTAAAGCCTATTTTGGGATTTTCATCATTTTTTGCATATATTCAGCATATAACTCTTTCAAGTTACACAATACCAGTCTTTTTTGTTTTTTATTTTTTCACCCTCTTCATTTATTGCAAACTTATAATCTTTGATTCCTGGGCACATTCTACTATATTTGTCATTTTCATAAAACTCCTGAATGATTTTTTTCATTTCAGCTGTGACGACCTTCCCTTTCGTCATGTTTGGAATGTTAGGAAGAATCCCAAACTGTTTTTGAAGATTGCGGCTCTTACGCACCATATACTTTGTTGCTCCAAAGAAGTCAGCAGTTTTTTCAATGGGATAGGGATACAATGATAGTATTTGTAACCTAAGATTGTGATCGTTACTTGCTTGAAATTTCTCCTTTAATTCTTCCATAACCTTTTGATACCTGAAATAAAGTGTATTTGACATTAAGTTTAATTAGTATATTTTTAATTAAACTTTTCATAAAATATATGTATGGTATATGTATTATATTGTCCGATTATAAAAATGTAAACAGATAAAACTTAATTTAGTATATACTTCGATGACTGTATTAAATTTAATTTAAAATGTCAAATTTCAATAACTATGTCCGAAAAGTAGTCTTGCCTCTCTAAATCATCTTCCAAACAACTTTTTTTTGGACGGACCAGCTTCAGAATAGTCAATAGGAGCCACATAAGCAGCTTCAAAACTTCGTTTAACCTTTTCCATTGTCGATCTGAATTTCATAGAAGCCTTTATCTGTTTTTGTCCCGGCTTCAATCCAGCTATAAAACAAATTCATAAATTTAGGTTGCATGAAATAATCAAATATCAAATATTTTGTATATATGTATTCAAGTGCTGATGCTAATATTTAAAAACAGAAAACTACGAATTTGGCATTAAGAAACAAATGTCCTGAATGGAGTCTCTATTGTTTTATTACCGTACCTGTTTTAATAGGGCTTTCATCAAATAAAGGTAAAATATTGTCACTGAGCAAATCTTTATTGAATTGCCTGTCTTGAACGACAAATTCTTCCAATGGTGGTGGATTCGTGGAATCGCTACTGCTTCGCTCCATACATTCGTTAAGTATGTCTGGCTCAGGTATTGGTGCAGGTTCCGGCTCTCTGGATGAACATTGAACATGTTCTAATACAATTGGCTTCTTTTTAATTGTGGCATAGCAATTGCTGCATAGTAATTGATTTTCTTCCAAAATTCCATAGCTTGCAGCTGCCATGGCAGAGTTTACTTTTTTGATGTTACAGAAAATTCTTCTTCGGTATTTTTTCATAGGATCGTAACGTTTTGAGGCATTTTAAAGGTTAGGTAAATTTACGTATACTAGAAAATTAGGTATATACTGAAAATCTGGAAAGAACGCAAAAAATTGTTAAAATTTGGAGGGTTTTTTTTTTTAAGTCATTTCTTTTCATAATAATCGTTGATAAGCTGACTTTTTATTACTTATTATGGTGTACATACATCAAATAAACATTTTTTATTCCTGGTCTTTTTTTCGAAAAATGATATCTTCACTGCCATTTTATTTTTGTTACCCTAAAAAAATGATACATATTTAGAAACTACAGTTAATTTTACATATTTTATCATTTAAGACTTACTACACTACCACAATTAGGAGCTGAGATATTTACGTTTGAAAATTATTGGTTTTTTCATTTAACCAAAATTTGGTCAAGCCATAAAATTTGACCAACTTGACCAATTTTCAAAAAAATTCAGAAATTTGTAATTTGGACCAAAACCTACCCTCACACCAAGTTTCATGAATTTTTGAAGAGGTTACTGTGTACTTCATTTGTCTATTTCTCATAGAATTACCCAGTTACCTTCTCTATTATTTCCTTCTAAAAGGCTCCAGTCTATACAAGACAAGTTGAAACCTCCCATAAGTGTGTCCATGACAAGAGTGTCTGCAGTATGACTTGTGAGACAGATGGCAACACAGAACATGTGGCACTGGCATTGCAAGACTGATGTACAGACAGATGATTCATGGAGAAGTAGCATTACCAAATTAGCAGTATTCACAATGTTGAAGCAATATATCTGTGCCTGTGTTAGCAAATGCGCTGCAGCATGCTAAGCAATCAAGTTTCACAGAGGCTGAATTAAAAGGATTGTGCCATCCATTTTTCACAAGCTTTATTCTGTTGGGTTCAAGATCTGGGTTTACACATGGCTTACACCTCAGACGATAGAACATTCAAACTCATATGGAAAGTTATGGCTCTTCATTTTCTGCTTTCACAGCATATCTGACCAGTCCTTCAGCAACTGACTGCAAAAGCAACTACCAACTCTCTGAAGAGATTCATGGAGTATCCTACATTAACAAGAACTGGATCATGTGCAACAGAACCATCTGGCCACTGGAATCATGGAGCATTTATAGGATGAGCATTGAGCATTCAGTGACAATGACATTGAGGGATGGCACAATCACTTGAAAGTGAAGGGCAAAATACAAATTCATTCTATCTTATAGTCTATCTTGTGCATGAACAGGCTATGCTTAAGTGCTAATCCAAGTGAGGCTTGTGTCAGATAAGAAACTCAAATGCCACCAATGAAAAGCCTTCAGCAAACTACAAGGAAAAAGTTTTATCTACTCAGACAAGTATGAGAAGGGGAACAGTTACAGAAATGCAGAAAAACTAGTTTGTGCAGCTTCTACATTGTACAGCACAACAATTAAAGTTAGAATGCATATCAAAAAGTCTCAATGATATTTTTTCATTCTTCTTTGTACTGTACATTTTAATAATTTTTTATACTGTAGTCTTCTTTATAAGTTTTAATAAGTTTTTATGCTCCGCTTTGTATGTTTTAATAATTTTTATGGTTAGCACCAGGGTTGGTGATTTTTTTATTTATTTATTTTTTTAAATGAAAAAATCAGATTTATTTGATTTTTTTTCTCCATGTTCAAGATACACTGAAACAAGTCAAAAAAGATCCTTTTCATTCCTATAAGTTCCTGTAGCACAATAACAGGAAGTAATTGAAGCAAACTATTGTATTAGCTATTTAAACAGCTAAGTCATCTTCGAGGTTGGATAAGAAATTGCACCTTTGGGTCATTCTGTGACAAATCATGCAGTGAGTAGTCAAAACCACACCCTCATAGAGTTTGCTTAAATTTGGTTTATAGAATGGTCTATGCTAGTAAGTACCAAATTTCAAATATCAGTTTAATCAGAGTTATGGTTCAAAAGTTATGCTCCCCCGCTTTTTTGGTGGGGGGGGGGGGGGGGGGGGTAAAAACTGTAAATATTCAAACCACCATAACCCAGTCCCTAATTGACATAGAACAGTGATTTAAAGTGTTTATGAAAGGTAATTGCACATATAACAAATTAGCATAAGCAGAAAAAATGGCTAAAATTAACAGAAAAAAAATTACGACACTTTATTCCATTTGAAAGGGTCCTGGCCCCCCCCTAAATTACAGATTTTTAAAAATTTTCATATATACAAAAAATGAGTTTCAACCTTATTCTATCAATATAAGAAAAGAAATACATGTGTATTTGCATATAAAATAGGTATTTACAGATTTCAAAATGGCTACTTTTACTTAAAAGACTAATTTTTACAAATTCCTGTAAGCTATTAAGTAATTAATACATGCAATTTACACATGGTGCAATAATTCTTAATGCTAATAATCTATACCTACCTAAGCTTATATATAGTTAATTTTCAACAGATTTTTATCCTAGTTTTGGTTCCAAATTCCCACTAAGTTCTTGAACTTGCTTTGGATTGAAGGAGTAAATAATCTTAATACCAGGCTTGATATTTGGTGTCATCATGATAGAAATCATATTACTTTGTTTTATTCAGCAAACATCCTCTTTTATCAGAAAATAATACTGAGTGGTAGATCCTGATGAGGTGAGGAAACTGATTTTATAATCACCATATTCTTCTGAAGTGTCTAAAATAATTCCAAACCAAACTTTATCATAATATTTACAGGCAACATACTGGCCAATTTGATACTCATCTTTTTCAACTAGTTGACTGTCTTTATCTGGTTCAGCCCCAGTACTTATTCTAAACAATTTACAATTATCAGAATCAGATGTCTGATAAGCTTGTATTAGGTTTTCTGACTCGGGTACAAACCTGTGGAAACCCTGTGTACCTTTTAACAGGTAAAGCTTCATTAAACCTACTAGAAAGATTGAATTTATCCGCATTAACCTCCTCCTTTGTAACATACAAACAAATAATTGAATTAAAGTGTTCAGTGCAAAAGTCATAGAAAGCTCTTGGTGTTAGAATATGACCAGTATCAGTACGTTGCAAACTAGCCTTTGCTACAACTCTTTTAATAGTTCCTCCAATACCATCACAAGCATTTATCCCATGACTTGTGGCAAAGAAATTCCACTCAGCCTTTACACCAAAATCCTGTTCATGATAGCATAGATTGCTGAAATTATGTGTGTGTTTGTATTTGCCTCCACACCCATCGGAGAAATAAATTACTTTTTGTACGTTGGGGAATTTGTTTAATATCCTTCATTAAATATTGCTGAAAAGTGTGAATTGCTGATGTTGAGTGCTCAAGACAATCGCTAATAATACAGTAACTAGTATGAATTAATTCCTTATCCTTCATGTGATACCACACAAATGGATGGATGGTCACCTGGTCATTTGTCCAGTGAAAACTTTGTGGTTCATCTTGAGTGATGAATGAATAGTTTTCTGCAAAATCCCCTAGCACAAGTATTTCATCACAGTGAAAATTCTGTTTCATAGTCTTCAAATACTGACTCTGGCTTTTTGCAATGTAGTGGTGCCTAGTAAGAGAAAAAATGTTTTCTGAAAGGTGTTCAATAAATTCATCTGGAGAAGCTATATGAGTTTCCAATGTTGATCTATCTGTATTAGTCCACTGAACATATTCGACAGAATCTCTGCTTGTCAAGGAAGGTATAGTATTCAAGAAATTAAATATGCCTATGCTACCAGGACATTCTCGACATCTATGTAACATGCATGTAGAAGAATTTATATCACAAACACTTTTTCCATAAGTGTGTAATAGGTTAAGTTTTTCTCTGCAATTGCTGATACCATGAGTTTAGGATTCTGGTGGTGGGTACAAACACAAACTGAGTGGGTTCCTTTGCCTCCAGCAATTACACACCATTTAGGCCTCAAATTGGCAAAGGTAGAAAACCCTATGCTATTATCAAAATTGTTTTCTTTATACAGGTGACCCTCGGTATACACGGGGGTTAGGTTCCTGAAAACGCCCGTGTAAACAGAAACTGTGCATACGGGGACTAATACCTTATGGGAAAAAATACAATCAATCCCTAGACCAACTGACCCCCTCCCTATGACCAACTATATTTCCTCATACATCACTAAAACACGTACAGAAACACCAAAACACATACATGTATATTTATATATTAACTGCACATAATATTATTACTGCAGTAACAAGAAAAAAATGGTTTAACTTACAAATAAAGGTAGGCAGATTGGGTAGAGTTGCTGCAGATGATGTTTACTGGTGAGAGTGTTGTTATTTATTGTGATTATGGTGATTATTTGTTGCAATTTATTTTTTAATTGTAGTACTAATAAAGTATAAAAATATATTGTAAAGAAGTTAAAATCATTAGAGATGCATATATTTAACCGATTAATTAAAATATTGGATAACATCCTTTATGTGATGTATAATTTGTAAATTTGCAAAATTGGTAATAGAATCCTCGCCACAATTAGATTCAATATTGGGGGATTGGTTAGGGCAATTGTATTGTAGATTGGCAACACTGGTAACTGGTGCGCTGCTGACTGAGTGAGTGGTGGAGGGGCGGGGTAGAGTGACAGGCCACCACACACAGCTGTGTTGGCTCGGGAAACCATGTATGGATGAGATCCCCTCCCGTGTATACCAGGGGTGGGGAGCAATACCAAAACAGTGTATAGCTGAAACTGTGTATACAGAGGGTCACCTGTATTTTGAATATAATTCTTTCAAATTTCCTAGTAATAGACGTTTTTGCTTGTACCCTTTTTCACCATCTATTTCTTATGCTAACACAATCAGATTTCCCTGCACACAAACGACTGATTTCATCATCTTCGTAAAATTCCTTTATTTCAGAGATTATATCTTCAGTTAGTTTTCTTCCTTTACTGTAGATAGGAATCTGTGGCATAATACCAAATGTACGTTTCAAATGTCTGGCTTCGTCAACCATGTATCTGGTTGCACCAAACAAATCCATTGTCCTAGAAATAGGAAATGGTGAGAGTGTAAGTATCTGAAGCCTCCTTTTGTACGATGCTGTGGATTTGAAGTCTTGTACAAGATCACTCATGAGGTTTTCGTATCTATAAAAAAACAACCCTGAATTACTGTACAATATTAAGGATGTAAGTACATGATTTATATTATTCAAGAATTTGAATATATACCAGTATATTTAGTATATGGGATGATGTCACATTTTAGGAAATATAGCTAATGTCTACATATATATCCAAACATGACAACCTATAATACTGTACCTATATACAGGTATTTACATACTGTACATACATTAATAGTTCAGTCATCTCATTAATTATTTTTAGTTTCTTACCTCTCCAAATCTGCTTCTTTGAGATGCTGTTTACTCAATGGCTCACCAACATCTTGAACTTCAATGGCAAATGCAGTTTCCAACTTCCTCTTGAGGGGAGGTTGAAGCTTTTTTGTATTTTTGTGAAACTGCCTTTGATCTGCTTCCATTGCTCAGGGCATCTGAAAAATAAATGAAATACAATTAATTAATAAATATAAGTATGATATATCTAGTAGCAACAATCTGAATTTCTGAACTGAAGTATATTTTTTAGTAATTTCATATATATGTATTAGGTATAAGACAACTATATCTGAATTAAATTTCAGCTGACAGTATAAAAATGCATTATCTGTACACACATTAATAGCTAGTTACTTATGTAATTTCACTGGGGTAACATGAAGTTGCTCCAAAGTTGCATTAAAATCTTCTTGTTGAATATCTTTATCCATTTCAGTACATTTTCTTGGAATTTTTTCTGGGGATATGTCAGGTGAAGTAGGTGTACTTTCAGTACTATGGTACTAGTTATTGCTTCTGGCAGTCTGAATAATTCTTCAGGTTTTGCGTGTTTATTAATTAATTTCAGACAATTTATATAAACTTCTGATTCATCACTGAAATTATATTTAGAGTCACTATTTTCAACAACAAGCTTTGGAAGTGGCCTCAAGTTTCGCAGAATAGGCTTTTTGTGCAGTTCAAAAGGGTTGCAACAGCGCTTGTTATAGCTTTTATGTGTAGAAATTTTCATTAAACACTTACTTATTTAAAACACTATGCATATATGTACATAAATCTGTTAAAAATTAAAAAAAATATATACATTAAATGAGAACACAGTGAATGCTTTGCGCATCACAGAAAACAAAATAAAGATCTCTCTAGTTAGGCAATGGTTATCCTGGGTAGGATTGCCACTTTTTTAATGTCCACATGGGATTTTTTGCTCAACCAATTTACCCAACAATCGAATGGGGGAAGATATTTTATGGTAGGTACTAGTGTTTTATGTTTAGTTCTTAGAATACTAGTTTAACACATATGTATTTACATTTTTAACAAGTACACTAATCTATATACCAGAAGTCAATGAGAATGTTGAACAGTTTGTTAGAAATTATTCTCTTAAGTGAAAGCAGTCATTTTCAAATCTGTAAATACCTATTTTATATGCAAATACACATATATTTCTTTTCTTATATTGATAGAATAAGGTTAAAACTCATTTTTTGTATATATGAAAATTTTTAAAAATCTGTAATTTACGGGGGGGGGGGGGGGGACAGAACCCCTCCAAATGGAATAAAGTGTCGTAACTTTTTTTCTGTTAATTTTAGCCATTTTTTCTGCTTATGCTAATTTGTTACACGTGTGCAATTACCTTTCATACACACTTTAAATCATTGTTCTATGTCAATTAAGGACTGAGTTATGGTGGTTTGAAAATTTCCAGTTTTCATCCTCCCCCCTCAAAAAAGGGGGGGGGGAGCATAACTTTTGAACCATAACTCCAATTGAGCTGATATTTGAAATTTGCTACTTACTAGCATAGACCATTCTATAAACCAAATTTAAGCAAAATCTATGAGGGTATGGTGCATTCTTTTTTTTTTTTTTTTCATGATTTGTCATGGAATGAGCCCTTTGCAATAGGGTGGAGTGTATTTTTATGAAAATCAATATTTCAAAAATCAAGGGTGCTAGATAGTTGTCAAATGTCTAAAAATGAACATTGGTAGTGGTTTTGGGTGGTTACAAGTGATACTGCATCAGCAACCACACCCTATATGTACCACATCCATACGCAACTGTAAGAAACCCTGTATTTTACCTATTTTGGGTTCTATAATAGGTAGAAAATCTAAAAACTATTTGATTTTTTTTTATGCTAAGACTGATAAAATTATTTCCAAAAGTGTAAAACAGAGTTTTAACACACTTTCATGAAAAAGTAATGCATATTGACCATATATTACAAATTTACACTATAAAATTTAATCAAATAAATGTAGAATCTAAACAAATTCTTGCTTTGTATTTAACTTTTTTATCAGTTTACAGGATTTTATACACTGCCGGATTATGCCATCTCTTCTATTGAACCCAATGACAGCTGCAGATGCCTCAGTCACAAGCTTGATATGGCATTCTACCACTTGATTGTGGCATGGTTGTTTGAACTTCAAAGGATTTTTTCTAATGTTCGCAAGTTCAGTTGATGTAAGATAGGTAACTATTGGACTATTGGAGGCTCTACTGTCAAGTTATCAAGGTTACTCCTCTTGTCATACGATTTAGCATTTTCATTGATTATAGGCACTTTAAATTTCCTGACAAAGCAGTCTCTTGTATAACTCAAACTGCCATAATCATAATCATTCACATCATCCTCAACTTCCAAATCTCCGCCAGTGAAATCCATTTTGACTCTGATGTCCTGGGTTGTTTTCTCTACTTCACCCCTCAGTGCCAGGATCTTATTTACTGCAGTTTCTTCTCTCCCTGTCCTCATCACCAAGCATGATATTATAATGTTTTCGAGGTGAGCAAAAAAAGCATTCCTTCTTAGGGTTTTTAGGGCAATGTCTTTTACTTTCTTATTAGGAAACTTGGAGATTCTGCTCAGCATTGAAAAGAAGTTTCTTGAACCATCGGTCACTGAGTGATTCTTCTTGATTTCAAACCAGCTGGGGAAATACACTTTTAAACAGAATTCAGCAACAGTTATCAATACTGAACTTGGCTTTTTCTGTGAAACAAAATCTGAGTATTCTACAACCTAATGTCAGCCATCTTGAGTGATTTAATGGCCCAACTTCTAAAAGCTCAAGGTCCTTTTCAATAGTCCCTAGCATGACTGCCATGCATATTCTATAAGCATAGTATTGGTCACGACTGAGATCATCAATTACATCATTGGCCAATATAGCAAAATTCTGATTGGCTTAAATTTGACAACATCCCATTCAGAAACCATACCACCTAGCTGTTTTCCTATTGGCCCTGAAAAACTATCAGGGCTCTTCGTAGTCCCAATCAAGCTCCATGAAAAAATGACGAAGAGGTAGCTCGTTACAATGTAAGAGGCATATGATCCTTTGCAGTGGTCTTCCAATAAGCTCTTCAAAGACTCTGATCACCCCTGAATTATGTCCAGTCATCACTGCAGTTCCATCTGACCCCATGACTTGCAGGTTGTTTTCCAGATCAGTGTCCTTCACTGCTTCATAGAGACTTAGTGTAATTGATACACCATTCCCATTCTCTGGGGTAACATGTGTCAGATAATGTCCTCCTGAAACATTTTAAACAAAATTTAAGGAAATAATAAATGTATTTGAGATCAGTAGATTACCAGGTATGACCAATGAACATATATAACTATTGCATAGTTCTTACTCCTTAATGTTACTAAGACCAAATTTATGCTATCCACTAAAAATTTAAAACATACCATACAGAAAACAGTGGCTTACCCAGTTCTCCAACTATAACATAGTGCTCTTCTACTTTGGTTTGTTGATAATGTCACCCCTCTAACTCTGTAATTGTCACAGTACCATCCTGTCAGCCATCAACATAAATGCTATTCACTAAACCGAAGAATACTTCTTCCTCAGCTCTGATCTGTTCACGGTACTTAGACCATTGCCTTAGTAGTTTACTCCTGTATTAATGAAAATTGTTTACAAATTTATAAGGCTGGAGGTAGCACTGATAAACAGGAATATGTACAACAGGAAACAATGAACAGTGATGGGCTAAATACAATGACTTTTATGCCTGAGCCCAATATATTTGAAATTTATTTTTCTATGTTACAATGTATAATATGTATAAATAAATAAAATTATTTCTTATCAGTAGTAGTAATTGTAATTTTGTTAAAAAAGCTTAGGAAATGTGGATGAAAATGTAATCATGATAATTTTGAAATCTTACCTGTCAATGATGTTAGTGTTGTCATCATCAGTGATAATGCCAAAATCTTTTAAAACTGCTGACACTACCGCTGCACCTGCTCTGTCGGAAATTGAATACCTGCAAGATTGTATTTTGAAGTTGAGAAAAATGATATCCATTTTAAGTCTACCAAAATGACATGGCACATACAACTAAGTACAGTTATTAAAGAACAATCACAATTCACAAGTGCTAATTTACCTATCAACAGCTCTGCACAGGTTCTCCAGATCTTAGTAATTACAATGAGAGGAACCAGCAGGCTGTGGATCATCTCGAGAGTCTTCTGATGGAGTTTCACTAGAGCTACCAGTAGTGTCTGGACTGTCTGGTTGAGGTTGTGATGCACTTCTCTCTTCTTTCTGGCTTCATTCACTGAACAATTAGTATGACTAGATGACTATATATATAAAATAAAAAACATCAAAGGTTTAATTAAAATGGTTCAAGTCATGATGTACTCTCTGACTACGGTAACCATAATTCCGCTCGTTGTTCATCAATTATTCTTCTCCTGTATTTAAAATCTGCCTCTGTGAGCTTTTCCTCAAATCTTGAACAGTATCCTAGCCTCACAGATTTTTGATCCTTATAGAAGGAGAAATCATCCTGAGTCATCCTCAGTTTAAACTCTTCCTCCAATTTTTGTTGTTGAGAAAGATCCTCAGAAAAAATATCAAATAAACAATCAAGCTCTTTGACAAACAATTCTAGTTTTGTCAAATAGGTTGAACCTCTCTTTGTGACAGAGTATCGATGAAACCTGTTGATGCATTTTCGAAGATGAAATATTAAAAAAAAATTATTATTTTCTTAATTAGAAATTAAAAATTGTGGTCACAAATCGCTTAAATATTTTTTAGTTTAGAAATTTTGGCTGAAATACATAAATAAATTAATTCACAGGTTTACAGAGCACATCACAACAAAATTATACTTAAAATAAAAAATTTACTATTGGCTAAGAAGACATTCTTGTAATTAATTTAGTACTACCCAGGATAGAAAGTTATGATGACTTACCATGAAAAGTCTGCTGCTAGTTTGTCCACCTTCGTCTCAATGGTGCGCAAGGATAGTGGATAAACATTACACCAAATCCATTGTTTCCTCAACTCATCTGCAACTTTTGTGATGTTTTCCTTGGTTTTCCAGTTTGGCTCCTTAAGTAGACACTGAACAACTTGTCCAGCGATAGGTAATTTTCCATTAGGAAAACTGTCAGTGGATGGAAAACTATGGCCACCGTGTAAGACTTTTGTTGTCTGGCTTCTACGTTTCATAAGTAACCAAAAATCTTGACATTAAACTAGTGTTAATTGAATAGGTTATAAAAATTCTGAAAAATAGAAGTAAATATAAAGTAGGTTGGACAAAAACAGCTACTGATTTTAATTTAACTCTCAAAAAATATGTTTATACATCAATGTACACTTTTGAAAAAAAAAATTTTCTCAGCATCAAAAAATCATAAGCTGCACTTTTTAGATTGTGCTTCTAGCTATTATAGAGCCCCAAATAGGCAAAATAAAGGGGTTTTTTGTCGCATATGGGCGTGGCACATATAGTGTGTGGTTGCTGATGCGATATCACCAGCAACCAAAAACCACCACCAATACTCATTTTTAGACATTTGACAACTATTTAACACCCCTGATTTTTGAAACTAAACAATCACTCCACCCTACTTTACAATATGTGGAAGGTGCCAGTTTGTGAATATATCTAAGATTTATTCTAGGCCTAGAGTGCAATAGTTGTTGCAATGAGTACCGTGTGAGTAGTACAAGGAAACAAGGGTGACACTTGGGTTAGGCTAACAGTTAAAAGAGGATTCTTACTATATTACAATAATAATTTCAGTGGTGGGCACCATTAACCAAAAAGTTAACTTCGATAATGATAATCCGTTAACCCCAATTTTTAACTCTGATAACGATAATCCGATAATTTTACTACAAAGTTAACGGAAGTTAACGATAATCCATTAACGATAACTATTTCTTTACTAACATTTAAAAAAATCAAGGAAAAAAGCTTTAAAACCCATAGAAAATGTTTATTTATGCAAAATACAACAATAAATAGGTATTTAACTATTTTTATCAAGTTTTGCAACTTTTTTACTTACCTAACTTTTTTTTTATTTTTAATAAAAAATGTACTGATTACATGTTTTGAAACCCTTGTAACCACTAACCATTAACTAAATTTTAATTTACAGAAGAACCTAAAAAAGTAAAATATCATCGTATAAAATATGTAACTAAACTAATAAAATATTAATTCAAACAAAATAGCAAACTTAATTCAAAATAATATTAATTATAATAATATAATACCGGGTGTCCGAGAATTATCTGTACAATTTTTGGCTGTTATTAAAAGTCAACCATGAAGTGTAGAAATTCCAGTGTTGTCCCATTTTACAGAGAATCTCATTAAGTTTTTCTGATACCACGTTTTGACAAGTTTTTTAGAAATGTACACAGGTGACAGACATTGATGATTTAAAAGCAAGAATCACAGCTGCTATTGAGCAAATTGATGTGGATATGCTGCAGCGTACATGGCAACATTTGGAGTATCGATTGGATGTTTTGCGAATCACTAATGGTGCACATATAGAATGTTTGTAACAACGTTACTTTAATAAAAGAAACTTTTGAAAATACAGATTCTAAATAATCTTGTTTAAGAATTTTACGTGTGTTATCAAGAATTTTATTAAAAGATGAAATTGTACAGATAATGTTCAGACACACTGGAATTTCTAAAAAACTTGTCACAACTTGGTATCAGAAAAAACTTGAGATTCTCTGTAAAATGGGACAACACTGGAATTTCTACACTTCATGGTTGACTTTTAATAATAGCCAAAAATTGTACAGATAATTCTCGGATACCCTGTATATAATATTACGTTATATAAAATATTTTATTTTACTTAACCTTTTTCTGTGAATTTTCAATAGAAGTAATTTTTCTCTATGTAATTATTTTATCTATGAATTATTTAGTCTATAAAATAAAAATACTTTGTCCATGAATTATTTTGTCTATAAAATATTTTGTCTATAAAATATACGCAATTGTTATTTAATTCGATGACAATATTACAATCAGTGAATAAAAACTATTATTCAAATTTTACATACCTACTATACAGTAAACCCTCAATTTAACAGACCCTGATGTAACGGATTTCGGATTTAACGGACCGGACAAATAATAATACAGTACATTAATTAATAATAATTTTTAAAAAAAAATTTAAAAATCTTAAACGCCGCACCGTGCAGTCAGGTTGTATACAGTGTGTTTCTGTGATTTCTGAATTGTGACTATTTATTAAATAATTTTGCAATCCTTACAATTCAAAATGGCATCAAGTGATAGAGGAGTTAAAAGAAAGCGTGTGAACTACAAACATGAACACAGCACTCCTGGTCGCAAGTAAGGAGTGAATTTCTGCCTTTGTGCAAATGCTGATGGCTTGCATCGCCTGAAGCCCATGGTGGTAGGGAAATCAAAGAAACCACGCACTCTTAAAGACATTATGAATCAGTTGCCTGTTATTTACACCAGCTCAAAGAATGCGTGGTTTACTTCAGAGATTTTTTCTGACTGGTTCTTCAACCACTTTGTCCCTGATGTGAGGCGCTTCCAGACAGATGTTCTGAAGATTTCCCCCAATAATGTAAAGGCATTGTTGCTTCTTGACAATGCCCCTGCTCACCCTAATGCTGCTCGTACATCACAACTGTCTACAAGCAAACAGACGACACCAGTGCCTCCATTTGTGCACATTTTTGATTTAACGGACTTTTGGCATTAACGGACACCCCTTCCCCCCTATTAGTCCGTTAAATCGAGGGTTTACTCTCTATACTTTTTTAGAGATTTACTAACGCAGTGTAAAAATACTTATTCATTAGTCATTACTATAAATTAATTTTTCTCAACCGTACATTTTACCATACGTATTATATATATATAATATTATAAGACTTTTACTAACGTTAAAAGAACCTTCTTACCTTCAATAAAAAGCGCACAACCTCCCCTTGCAAGATCTGGAAGCAGACTGAAGTTATGGCGGTTTGAATTCATTCACGGAGTGGTGATCTTCCGTGAATGACTCCTCGCAGTTAACGTGTTAACGGACTTTAACAGACTAAATATCGTTATTGGAAGTTAACTGGTCCGATAATGATAAATGGAAATTAACTTCTGTTAATAGTCCGTTAAAAAAAGTTAACTTCATTAATTAACTGTTATCAGATTAACGCTTTAGTGCCCAACACTGAATAATTTATATGTATGGAATGATAAAGATGTTATACCTCTCTGTTTTTCTTTTTATAATATAGATCCAATTTCTAATTAACCCTTTAAGCCCTGAATTTTTTGTAGGGTTAAGTCAGTGGTTCCCAAACTTTTTTTACTCACGGCGCACTTTAGAACAAGTAAAAATATTTTGCCGCACTTTGTACATAAATTCGAAAATTTACTCAAAAGAGGTACTTATACATACTTTATCACGAATTTCAGTTTGTATTTTTCACATTTTGAAATATAATCTTGCTCTTTCGCGGCGCACCTAATTACATCTCGCGGCGCATGGTTTGGGAACCACTGGGTTAAGTTATGAATGCGTGTATTTGAAACGTTAGCAATTGGCATCTTCAGTCCTTAAAGGGTTAAGATAAAATGGCAATATCTTAAAAAAAAACGTTTTTGCTATACACATTTAATAGGCTACACTACACTGTATAAAATCAATTTATTTAATTTGAGCTGCAAAATTAGTATTCTTTTTCAAAACTTTCAATCAGCATTAGGGCTCAAGAGCTATACTGTATTTTTCATTTGTAATTTAGAAATATATATATTTTTTATTTAAGTTTTAACTCCATAATTTTTTGCTTTGGGTCAGCAAATTAAACTATCATGACCAGATGACTTAAATGTCTTCTAGAAATTAAATATTTGTTTTATATTAAATCAGTGGAATAAAAATTTAAATTAATTATTGATGCTTTATAGAAATAATAAATACAGGGGTTGGACAGAATAATGGAAACACTGGCATTTTCGGTGCTGTATTTTCTGATATCATTAATGGCATTATGTACTTTATTAAATTAATATGTAACTACATATAATATTGAGAACATCTTCTATTTTAATATGTTCACATTGGTTTTTCATGTTCTTTTAAAATAAAAAAAAATATAACACTTGGAAAAGGTGTTACTGCCTGTGAAAGGGGCATGATAGTAGGAGCCTATGTGGTTGGTGTTTCAGTAATAAGTCCCATAATTGCTCCTGTATCTCGAGGAACAGTCCTCAAGGTTATGAATACACAAAAAATAATAAAAAAAATCAAATAAGGAATATAGTGAACGTAAAGCAACACTGACAGAATAACCTTATATGATAATTATGAGCTGTGAAGAATCAATCAAAGACACTTGCATCAAAAAATTTTTGTTCAATTTTAACAATAGTCTGCAAAGCCTATTTTAACACCAACCAGTACCAAAGTTCTAATGAATTTTGAGTTGGGGAGAATAATAGGAACAATCTGTGCTTCTGTGGTGTAGTTTTTTTAATTTCTTTCCGTGTATTCATAACTATGGGACTGTTCCTCAAGGTGTTGGGACAATCACATGACTTTTAATATTGAGACCCTAACCAAACAGGCTCCTACTATCATCGTATCATGCCCCTTTCACAGTCAGTAACATTTTTTCCAAGCACCATATTTTTATTTATTCTACAACAACATGAAGAACCAATATGAACATATTAAAATAAAAGATGTTCTCAATATTATATGCAGTTACATATTAATTTAATAAAGTACATAATGCCATTAATGATACCAGAAAATATAGCATTGAAAATGTGTGTGTTTCCATTATTCTGTCCAACCCCTGTATGTTCTACAAATGTTTATTCACTTTAGGCCAGTGGCTATTATGATTTTAATGTTTAAGAGAACAGTTAACACACATCTTCATTTGTCGCAATAATCAATAGAGCTATAAGTAAATTCGGACTTATGTATTATCAGGACCACCAAACTGTTTATTATGTATTTTTGCTCTCGGCATTTTCATTTAAACTAACGAAAATATCACAACTTAACCTAACAGGTTAATATTGGTTATTTCACCTAAATATCTTAATTGAATGCCCAGTTAGGTCAACTGTATGCCCTTAATGATTGGTTAGGTTAAATTGTGATATTTTCGTTAGTTTAAACAAAAATGATGAGAGCAAAAATACATAATAAACAGTTTGGTAGTCCCAATAATACGTAAGTACCATAAATTCTATAACCTTGTTTTATTGAAAAATAAACAGCAAAGTTCATTACCATTCTTTATGTACTGTATTACCTATACTCAGTGCTCGAAGTGGGAAAAAAAAGGTAGCAAGATGGTAAACTTGAATCATAATACAGTGAGGCCTTGCATAACAAATGCCTTAAATAGCAAATTTTTGCTTAACGAATTACCTCCATAAGGCTCCATTGATTTAAATAATTTTACCTTGCAGAACGAATTTGGTAACGAAAAATGCAATAACACATTTTCTGTTCAGTTGGAGGTTGATAGCTGTCATGAGCAGTTGTGTACAATACAATTGCTCACTATTAAATTTTAATTTATTAGCTTCATAAGTGTATAAAACGTGTAGTCATGGCCCCTAAAAGACCATCATCTGCTAATGCTCCAAAGAAATCTAGGAAAACTATCAGTCTCCAGATGAAGCAGAACATTATTAAAAAAAGTGAATCTGGAACGAGTACCAAAGATCTTGCTGCTGAATATGGATTGTCTGCCAGTACAGTTTCAACGATTTTTAAGAAAAAGGAAGAAATTATGAAAACTAAAGTAAGTGATGCTACAAGTAGACTTACGGTATTAAAGGAAGGGAAGCTATTGCTGAAATGGTGTGTTTTTTACTGATATGGATTAGAGAAAAGGAAATGAAGGGGAATCCATTACTAAGGCATTCATTAGTGACAAGGCAGTGCAAATATATGAACAAATTAAGGAATCCCTCCCAGCATCAGTTGAAAGATATGAATCATTCAATGCAAGTCATGGGTGGTTTGAAAATTTCAAGAGAAGGTCAGGAATTAAGAACATTATAAGGCATGGTGAGGCTGCAAGTGCTGATACTGAGGGAGAAAAGGAATTTAAAATAGAATTTGCAGAACTTGTTGAGGAGGAGGATTATTTGCCTTAAGTTTTTAACGCCGACGAAACTGGCCTATTTTGGAAAAAGCTACCAAACAGAACCTACATTACTAGAGAAGAGTCCAAACTGCCTGGCCATAAACCAATGAAAGACCGGTTTACTTTACTTATGGCTGGGAATGCATCAGGGGACCTAAAGATTAAGCCTATGCTTGTGTATCATTCCCAAAATCCCAGGATATTCAAGCAGAAGGAGGTGAACCCATTTAAAAAACAGGTAAACAAGCGCAAAAAGGGTCAAAATTTGGGCTCTGGAACGAATTACTGAAAATCCCATTGAACTAATGCATTGCATAATGAATTTTTCAGTTAATGAATGACCTTCTGGAACAAATTAAATTCGTTATGCAAGGCCTCACTGTGTATATATACGGTATATATATATAAACTCAAAATTTTCATAATGTGCAAAGCCTCACCCTCCGTAAATGGCAGATTTTTGTAACAAAATTTTTTTGTGTATATATATATATATATATATATATATATATGTATGTATATATATATATATATATATATATATATATATATATATATATAATATACAAAATCAAGAAAAAAATATTCGTTACACTGCCATTAAAAAACTCTGTATTTCGCTTTGCGCCTGCGCCAAACGTGTTTCTCCCCCATTCCCTCCCAACTTTGGGAGGGAATGGGGAGAACTATGACCGTAAAGGGAATGAATAATGATTTTATTGGAATTTATGTAAAATATTGTTTTATTTTCAATAAATTTTTGACAAAAACTATATTTTCATCATTTCATGTAATCTTATTTAGCGAAACAAATAAGCTAACAAAAAGCCTGTTCTATTTCTAGAAAATCATATTTAGATTGTAAAGTTCCAGGATGATTTTAAGGTAAATATGTAGTAGTGGGATGATTTTACATTTAATTAAGTCGTGGGATGGCATCCCACCCCATTCCGCCTCACTTCGAGCACTGCCTATACTGTAGTGATTAATTACTATTTTCACATTATAATTTTTTTTTTTTTTAATCATATACTGATTTAAATCAGTGCTTTTTAAAAAAAATCAGTACTTACCTATTAATAGGGGGCCACCACATATTGATGATTGGTTAGGTTAAGTTGTAATATTTTCATTAGTTGAAAATTTCTAATACAGTGGAACCTCGACTTACGAACGCCTCTATTTACGACCAAATCGACATATGAACATACGCCCGGCGCTTCGATTGCGATTGCGAGTGGATCTCTCACATATTTGCTCCGTGATTTTTCGTTTATTGCTTTATCTCTCGCATATTTGCTCCGTGATTTTTCATTTATTGCTTTCTCTCTCACATATTTGCTCCATGATTTTTCATTTATTGCTTTATCTCTCGCATATTTGCTCCGTGATTTTTCGTTTATTGCTTTATCTCTCGCATATTTGCTCCGTGATTTTTCGTTTATTGCTTTATCTCTCGCATATTTGCTCCGTGATTTTTCGTTTATTGCTTTAATAAGCCCTTCATTATGGCTCCCAAGAAAGTGAAGAGTGATAGTGGCAGTGAAAAAAGAAAACTTAAAATAACCATTGAATTAAAGAGACAGAAAAGAGACAAAACCCCTGAAGGAGAGGTGCCCAGTGTTCTTATGGAAGGGGACTCTCCTTCCAAACAGTAACTTCCCTCCCCCTTCCTTTCCTCATCACCATCCAGTCATGCCAGCGATTATCCTCCACAAAGGTACAGTAAAATTATACAGCTTATTAAATTTAGTATAATTTTTTTCTCTTATATTTTCTTTATAAACTCTTACAAAGCATTAGAAGTACAATTATCTGGGGCGCTGGAACGGATTAATTAAATTTACATTAATTTCAATGGAAAAAATGGATTCAATTTACGACCAATTCGAGGTGCGAACAGGGTCTTGGAACGAATTAAATTCGTAATTTGAGGTTCCACTGTACATCATATTTTTTAAATAGCAATATTTTTTTAAATATTTATAATGATTTATATTTCAAATATTTACAATGATTAATGTTACATGTTACACATTAGAAACAACATTTGTTTCTGGAAACCAAAAATTTTTAATAGCATTAAGAATGGAATTGAAAAAAAAAAATTTTTTTTAGAAAATTGTATAAAAATTTTTTTTTTAAATATTGCTATTTAAAAAATATGATGTATTAGAAATTTTCAACTAACGAAAATATTACAACTTAATTAACCTAACCAATCATCAATATGTGGTGGCCCCCCCACCGTTAATACGTAAGTACCAAAAAATCATTTGATTTAACTCCTCATTTAAATCAACCAACCCTGGTTAGCACTGTAGGGTCAATTCCATGTCAACTCAGCCACAAAATGGCACTTTTTGCACTCACCCCTTTCAATTTTGCTCATACTTGGCACAATAGCAGATATACATGCCAAACTTAAATTCCCAAATTATTAGAGCTGACTGACCTTTGGTTACTGAGATACAGGGTCACAAAGTTGACATTTTGACCTTTTTTGCGTTAAATGACTATTTTCAAAACGGTGTAACTAAAAACTATTAAAGCTAGAGCATTGATTTTGGTCTCATTTTAAAGCTCTTTAGTAGCCCCTTGTTTATTGTCTCTTGTTAAATATCTCTACTGTGAAAAATAAAAAAATCCCTTCAAAAGTTGACCTTTGACCTTGAATAAAAAAAAAATACCTTCTCCTAAAAATTCAATTTTTTTACATTAATACCTTGAGTCATGTACAACAAAATCCCAAGAAGCTGTAAGTGGCTGATAACTAGTTCAATGTATAAAAAATAAATGAAGTTGGCATCATTCTTCAATTTTAGATTTTTTTTGTCAGTTCATTTATTTAAAAGTTCTGTTCTGATATAGTGTCAGTGAAGACTTAGTTCAACTTAACATTATTAGTTCAAAAACCTTTTTGTGACCTGTGCCAAAAGAGTCTTTTAAAAGACAACCAGGGTTAAACCCCTCGACAGCCCCAAATCTACTGGAGTAGCGCTGATCCAAAGGCCCAACTAGTATATAAGTACTGTCAACTTTACAGAGTTGACTCCTGACTTCAAGTTAAAGTTAATTTATTTTTACTAAATACATGTATAAAAATGTATTTAATAATTCATTAATTGTTCATTGTTTTCTTTTCAGGATTTTCTTTGTGCTTTTGTGATTTCAGAGTACAAACGTGGAACATTTAAAACTGAAACAGAAGTGTGCTGATCCTTTGCTGCGTCACAAAGGTCAGTGTCGAAAGAAGAGTTTGAGAATTGTACCACAGGAACTTGTAAATAAGTTTCCCGATCTGCACTTAACACTACATCACAGACTTTGTAAGCAGTGTAGAGAACATCTTGAGTCCTTGCCTGAGAAAGGAATAGGCACTTTGAATTCAGACATAAATGATGATTCTTCTTGTAGTAGTGAACCACCTGAAGATCTTGAGAAAATTGAAAATAGTGATGCATCAACTTCAGAGCAAAACCATGAGATGTGTACTTTGAATGCTTCTTTTGTTTCAATTGGTGAATCACCCATAAAAAAGAGAAAGTTTGTAGAGCAAAAGTCATATGGAGCTAAAAAACTAAGCAAGGTGACAGAGACAGTTAAGAAGAGAATGGAAACAGTTGCAGGAAAAGAGATTTCTGACTCACAATTTAAGGAGCCATCTGGAGATGTAGACGGTTTAGAAATAATAAATCAACTCAAGGAAAAATTCAAAAATGAAAATACTAAAAAGTGATAAAATAAAAATCCTCACTGTATTGCCCAAAAGTTGGAGCATTAGGAAAATTGCTTCAGAATTTAACACAACAAGGCATACAGCATCTATTGCTAAAAAAATAGTTGAAGAAAAAGGTGTCCTTTCAGACCCAAATCCAAAGGGTGGGAAAAGAATTAAACAGGATACTGTTGACGCTATTAAAGCATTTTATCTTTCAGAAGACATCAGTAGAACAATGCCAGGAAAGAAAGACTATTGTAGTATCATTGACAATGAAAGAGGAAGGATACATTTGCAAAAGCATCTTTTACTTTGCAATTTAAAAGAAGCCTATCATATTTTCAAAGAAAGAAATCCTTTGGTTAAGGTGGGATTCAGTAAATTTGCAGAATTGCGTCCAAAGCAGTGTGTTATTGCTGGAGCAACAGGAACTCACTCAGTATGTGTCTGTACAATTCATCAGAATGCCAAACTTATGTTTGTAGGAGCTGAATTAGAAAAACTAACTGCAAATGATGACACACCTATTAAGAATGTACGTCATTGTGTTGCCTTTATGGAATGCAATCCTGCCTCACAGAAATGCTGCCTCAGACAATGTGAACAATGTGGAGATCCATCAGATTTAAAAAACAGACTACTGGACATATTTACAAACAACTTCATTGATATCATAAATTTTAAAGTGGACCAATACAGATCGGTCAAATCTTGAATCAGTAGAACTGAATACAGATGAATATATTGACCAATTCTGTAACCAACTGAAAGAATACCAGATACATGACTTCAAGACAAAGATGCAAGCAACTTATTACCGTGAAACAAAAATGTCTTTGAAAGATGGTGAGGTCCTTGCTGTGTGTGATTTTGCTGAAAATTATTCCTTTATTCTTCAAGATGAGGTTCAGAGCTTTCACTGGAACAATGAGATGGCTACTCTACATCCATTTGTTATTTACTATAAAAAGGAAGATGAGATTGCTCACCTTAGCTTTGTTATTATTTCAGAGTGTAACATCCATAACACAGTTGCTGTACATTTGTTTCAAAAGCATCTGATAAAATTCCTAAAAGATAATATCTCATCCATCGGTTCCATCCACAAAATAATTTACTTTTCAGATGGGTGTGCAGGACAGTATAAGAACTGCAAAAACTTTTTGAATCTTTGCCATCACAGAGATGATTTTGGAATTGAGGCAGAATGGAATTTTTTTGCAACAAGTCATGGAAAGGGACCCTGTGATGGTGTTGGAGGCACAGTTAAGAGATTAGCTGCAAAAGCTAGTCTACAACGACCTTATGATGAACAGATCCTTACTGCAGAACAGTTATATACATTTGCAAGTGAAAATATTGTAAATATAAAATGTCATTTTTCAACCAATAAAGAGCATGAAGAGGAAAGCCAACTTCTAAAAGAAAGACACTCAACTGCAAGGACTATTGCTGGTACACAGAAATTACACCATTTACAGCCAGTTTCATTGACTTCTCTTAAGGTTAAACATTATTCATTATAAGATTATTCAAATATTGAGAAAGTTACTGAAAAGGAAGAAGTTGTGACTGAGGAGAAAATACATGGTTTTGTTACTGCTGCATATGATGGCCATTGGTGGGTGGCATATGTGCTGGAAAAGATACCAGAGAATAGAGAAGTAAAAGTCACATTCCTTCATCCTCATGGCCCAAACCCATCATTTGTGTATCCTGGTCAACCAGATGAATTAATCTTACCATATTCAGATATTCTAACACAAGTTGAGGCATCTACTACTAATGGACGAACATACAGGATTTGCAAAGAAGTTACTTTGAAGGCATCCAAAGCTTTGGCAGATCTACAGCACAGAAAGGTAAAAATTCAAAATTAAAATGGTCATGTAACTATATATACACTGCATACATTTTAAGTTGTGATAAATGGAAATCAATGAGCACTATACGTCTATACCTATACATATTGTATGTACATTTTAATATGTTACTTGTATTTGTTAATTAGGTAGCTATCTAGGTATACATTAAAAATTGTTTTCTCTTCTAGAAATCACAATAAATTGGGTGGCCCACAAGAATCTTGTCAACTACTGAAAACCATCACATACATACACAACATACAGGTGAGGTGGGTAAAGAACAAATATTTAAAAATAAGCATTTGCTTGTTTGTAGAAGGCTGCAGATAGTATGTAGATATGGGTTGTATTTGTAAGAGATTGAGCTGACCTTAGACAAAAATGGTTACTAACATACAAGGTCACAAAGTCATGACTTTTTGACAATTTTTGTATAAAATTACTTTTTTCAAAATGTTGCTTGAATTCATTATTTTTTATACATTGAACTAATTAGCAGCCACTTACAGCTTCTTGGGATTTTGTTGTACATGACTCAAGGTATTAATGTAAAAAAATTGAATTTTTTAGGAGAAGGTATTTTTTTTTTATTCAAGGTCAAAGGTCAACTTTTGAAGGGATTTTTTATTTTTCACAGTAGAGATATTTAACAAGAGACAATAAACAAGGGGCTACTAAAGAGCTTTAAAATGAGACCAAAATCAATGCTCTAGCTTTAATAGTGTTTTAGTTACACCATTTTGAAAATAGTCATTTAACACAAAAAAGGTCAAAATGTCACAACTTTGTGACCTTGTATCTCAGTAACCAAAGGTCAGTCAGCTCTAATAATTTGGGAATTTAAGTTTGGCATATATATCTACTATTGTGCTAAGTATGAGCAAAATTGAAAGGGGTGTGTGTTTTAGATGGCTGACTTGACATGGAATGACCCTGTAAATAACTTGCATTTTACACTTTTTGGCACTTGTTTATTAATGGGTAACCCTAAGTAACTTTAAAATTTACCTTAAAATTTACTAATAACCAATTATGATCAACCTCATAATATTTGTTAGTTTTAACAAAATTATCATAACTAAACCTAACCAATTGTTAAGGGCAATTATAAATAAGCATTTTATTAATATGGTAAATGTCCATAATAAATTCCTAAAAATATATTATGGTAATAAGCATTGTATTCATATAGTAAAAAATTATCTCCATCACAGTGCATTTGTGCCAAAAATGAAGGTCAGATTCAATTGAAACAGCATGAAATACACCAGAAAAACCTATTTTCTTCACTAGTTTGGGTGGATGTGGTTTAATATTTATCGGTTCTTTTGCATTATCCTCCCAACACTAATTTTTTTATATAATATTGGTTTGGTTTTGGTTATGGTACTTTATTTTCCTTCCATTATAAAAAAAATTAGTGTTGGGATTAGGTTAGGTTAAAAACAGCCCGCCGCAAGTGTTTTGCTAACGTACTTTATTTTCCGTCCATTATAAAAAAAAAATTAGTATTGGGAAGATAATGTAAAAGTACCTATTTATCTTTTAACCAACTTACACGCGGTTAAAACAGTACAATACATTGAATTACCATTCAAAACTGACTAAGAAAATATACATCTTATGTTGTGTAAATTTGTTCAAATGTACTTTTTTTAATAAAATATATTTCCTGTTTTAGCTATAATGTACTTTTTTCATAAAATATTTTTCGTGATTGGCCTATTTTTTCACTACTCTGCGACTTAATTAGTTGGTTGGGTTTTGTTCTGGCCATTTTTTTTTTCTAAATAGATTCAGTTTAGTGGTGTTTATGATAGAATTATGACGTGCCATTCGTGTGATTTTGACTTTGAGAACTTGATTTGTTATGTGCCCAAGATGAAGACAAAGGATTGGATGTTTTTATCAATTACAGCGTTATTCTCTCATCCTTAACTTGCCCGAAATATGACAGAGTGCCTAATACGAAAAGATCAAAAGATATTTAGGTGAAATAACCATTATTAACTGGTTAGGTCAATTCAAGGCCCAGTTAGGTCAATTCAAGGCCCAGTTAGGTCAATTCAAGGCCCAGTTAGGTCAATTCAAGGCCCAGTTAGGTCAATTCAAGGCCCAGTTAGGTCAATTCAAGGCCCAGTTAGGTCAATTCAAGGCCCAGTTAGGTCAATTCAAGGCCCAGTTAGGTCAATTCAAGGCCCAGTTAGGTCAATTCAAGGCCCAGTTAGGTCAATTCAAGGCCCAGTTAGGTCAATTCAAGGCCCAGTTAGGTCAATTCAAGGCCCAGTTAGGTTAATTCAAGGCCCAGTTAGGTCAATTCAAGGCCCAGTTAGGTCAATTCAAGGCCCAGTTAGGTCAATTCAAGGCCCAGTTAGGTCAATTCAAGGCCCAGTTAGGTCAATTCAAGGCCCAGTTAGGTCAATTCAAGGCCCAGTTAGGTCAATTCAAGGCCCAGTTAGGTCAATTCAAGGCCCAGTTAGGTTAAGTTGCGATATTTTTATTAGTTTAAATGAAAATGATGAGAGCAGAGCAAACTTTTCTGGTTAATTTTGAGGTGTTTTGTATGAAACTGCCGTCCATTTCCTGTGCAAATGCGTAGTTTTTGAGATATCTCAAAAATTACGCATTTGCACAGGAAACAGATGGCAGATTCATGCAAAATACCTCAAAATTAACCAGAAAAGTTTCTCATCATAAAAAACTGTAAAAACAAATTACCTGGATATATTTTACCGAATCTTTACCAAATGAAAATATCAACTTAACCTAACCAATTATCAAGGGCATACAATTGACCTAACTGGGCAGTCAATAATTTTAACATACTTTGATTAATTTTAAGCAACTTTTACCAAAAATGTGTTATAGCTACTGCATATATAATGCCAGCCATGTAGTTGACAACCCTATCTTTAACTCTTTCGCCAGCACACCAGCCGAGAACCACTTCGTGGAAGAAGTCTAATCCAAAGTCAAAATAAAATCATTCACTCGCTTGGGAAGAGGATTTCCCTTGCTGTTTTCATGCCCTGTTGGGCATGTTATTTGTCAGAGTTATGATTACGATATATTATAAATAATAGTATGAACCTACTTCATAAGCTAAAAATCTTTCTGCACGATGACGACAGTGAATACAGTTTAAAATCAGGGTTGCCATTTTGGCTTTTTTAAGGCCAAATCTGTAAAATTTAGCCTCATTCAAACGTCACTGGCCTGAAAATCTGTATTTAGCTTTTTTAACACATTTGGCCTTTTCTTGGCCTTGTATAAGACAGATCTACCGATGTTGCATTTAGCTAAAGATAACTTTGCTGAAATTGAACAACAGTACCGGAAAATTAATTTAACTGACTGGAGAGCAGATAATATTTTTGAAAACAATGTAATTCCAAAAGATACATCACAATTTTGGCTGGGTGTTAGTAAACACCAAAATTTTAAGCATTTAGCAGAATATGCCCTAAATTGTCTAGTTACACCAGCAAGTAATGCGACTGTTGAAAGAGCATTTTCCCTTGTAACGGCGATTAAAACACGTCCGAGAAACAGAATACAAGTTAATCTCTCAGATGCACTTGTTAGAATAAGAGCGCATTTAAACGAAAATTTGATTTGTTGCAAGGAATTCACCGCCTCTGACAGCATGTTAAAGAAATTTAAAACAGACTTGCTTTATGCCAATAGCAGTACAACTGCTATAGCAGCCAATTCCCAGCAAAATAAGGAAGTGGAAAGACAGGATGAAGAAGACGACATAACTATTTTCTTGGAATAGTTATGGTGTAAATCGTTTTACTTCCAGGTTAGTTACTTTATTATATCATTTCAATGCATAATAAATCAGTTAAATATATATATATATATTTAGTTTATTATAAAACTGTGCTTTTATATATAAATCGGCGGTTTGGATCTTTTTTGGCCTGTTTTTTTCTCCAATTTGGCTTTAAACATCCAAAATCATCTGGCAACCCTGTTTAAAATCCTTGCTAAAATCTAGCAGGTTTTGTGGCTATTACACGCACCTATATGGGCTTTGGAACCTGCGCGCAGGTTCCGAAGCTACTTCGTTTTGTAAAAGAAACCATGGAGCACAACACAAAGTCTTTCAGAGTTGTAATATAACAGAGATAATTAAAGAAGCCATAGCTGAAGATACTCATTGAAATAAGAATTTTAAATAGACTTACTGCAATGTAACGTAGGCATAAGTACCTTTAGCCTAAAGTATAAGTTGGTTTTGGCTCGAACCAGATGTCCTAATTTTTGGCCGACGGATTCTTACGCGTACGGTAATTATGTACGACCCGACGGATTCGTACACAACTGAAAAAATGTCGTAACTCCAAAATAAAAAAATATATTATATATATATGCTTATTATATATGCTTATTATATATATATATATATATATATATATATATAAGCAAACAACCACAGGGAAAAGGAAACACGAAATCCGAGCGCTTTCGTGATATATTCACATTTTCTTGTCCCTGAAGATGAATATATCACGAAAGCGCTCGGATTCGTGTTTCCTTTTCCTTTTCCCTTTGGTTGTTTACTTATTAAAAAGATCACGTGTTGTTCTGTGATTTATTATATATATATATATATATATATATATATATATATATATATATATATGTGTGTGTGGACGACGGTTAAAATAAACCACTCCGTTACTGCTCTAAAGTTTATTTTAACCGTATGTTTATAATATCCGTAGGTACGCAAATTCACGCAATTTTAGGGTGAAAATAAAGAAGAAAGCAAACAAAAATACTGCATTTAGCATATAAAATATGTACCTTTAACTTACTAATAAATACAATTCCTTCGAACAAAACAAATAATTCTTAAACAAAAACAAATATGTATTCCTTAAACAAAAAACAAGTATGGATTATTTTCGAAAGTCCGTACTATTCACTGTTTAATTTTTCTTTAATACATCTGTGATTTTTATTTGTTTTTTTTGCAAATATGTTTTTGTTGAAATTGTTTTTCGATTTGTTCTTTATTTTTCAATATCTGGGTGACAGTTGATTTATGAATTCCAAATTTTTCAGCAAGAGCAACCTTTGTTTGTCCAACCTTTCTATATTCTTCAATTAGTGTTGAAAAAAGTGGTTAGAAATAACCGCATATATTTCCAAAGAAAATATAAACAAAATAAATAAAAATAAAAACCCTCGTTTCTAACCAACTAGTGAAGTTGGGTTTCCCTAATTAACAAAAAGAAGGAAAAAAAAAAGTTTCTGGGACAAAGACAAACGGAGCTTTGGCCAGTCTTGAAAATTTTTGACCGCATGAAGCGGGCCCCTTTTTTCTCAAAAAAATTAAAATGCTCGTGGTTACCCAAACCGGGAAACTGAGTCAACCTTCAAATCTAACAACCTTTAATTAAATCGTATCCTTAATTAATAACCACTGCAATTAATCAAAACCCATGTTTAACTAAATAGAGGCCGATCAGAACTAGGTGCAAGTAAGTTAAAGAAAATAACTAAGGTAAGAGAAAAACTAGGTACCTAGACGAAACTCGAACCGGGCTACAACGGCCCTAACTCAATAATTAAATGGCTGTTATAGCCCCTATTAAAACCTAAAGGCAATATAGCCCTAACCTTAACTTAAATAAAACCTTCTAAACCTTAAACTTTAAAACCAAAAACTTAAGGGCAATCCAGCCCTAGCCTAACTTAACCTGCAAAACCTAGGTCTGGGAAATAGCCCCTACAAATAAATAACCTAGCAGTGTGTTAAACGATAACCTAAAACAACAACGAAATTTAAAAACCTGGAAACTAAATGAAACTTATGAATCAGTTAGAAACTGAAAGGGTAACGTTCAACTGGCAACTTCATTTTTGGTAAGTCTAAATTAATTTTGATGAATTTAGCTTCACCATAGTTAGTAATCTGGCTGCTGACCAAATTTAACCTGAAAACCACTGCAACCTACAGTGAAAAAGTCTGTAGCTGTGTTGACAGTGTCTAAATAGGCCATTATTATTTCTATAATTACCGAGTCTATTTAAAGTAAACTTAACCTTAATACTACACCTAAATAAAAATAATATATCAATCTAAATAATAAATTTTTCAATATGGCGCCCCCGGGTGGGCAGTCGAGAAGTTAGTTACCCTTTTTTTGTTTTAATTCTGATACAATAGTTTTAAATCCAGTGAATTAAATTTTTTACACAACCTAAACAAACCTAGCCTAACCTGGCTAAACCTAAAAAAACAAACCTAGCCTAACCTGGCTGAACCTAAAAAACAAACCTAGCCTAACCTGGCTGAACCTAAAAAACAAACCTAGCCTAACCTGGCTGAACCTAAAAAACAAACCTAGCCTAACCTGGCTGAACCTAAAAAAACAAACCTAGCCTAACCTGGCTGAACCTAAAAAAAACAAACCTAGCCTAACCTGGCTGAACCTAAAAAAAACAAACCTAGCCTAACCTGGCTGAACCTAAAAAAACAAACCTAGCCTAACCTGGCTGAACCTAAAAAACAAACCTACCCTACCCTACCAACCCTACCTAACCTACCAAACCAACCTAACCTACCCTACCAAACGTACATAACCTACCCTACTTAACCTAAAATACCTAACCTACCTACCCATAATAAACCTAAAAATGGCTAATCAAACTGAAGCCACTCGTGGAAAAAGTATGGAGACCTGGTTGGGAAGTGATGTGGAAGCACTTGAAACTAGTAAACTGGTAAAAAGGAGGGGAGCAATCAGAACCTCAGCTACTAAACTTTTAGCTACAATCAAAGAGAGATGGGATGATTGGACTGAGGAACAAAAAAATTCACATGCTCGGCTTTTGTCCTCACAACTGGACAAGTTACAAAATTTAGACGAGGAAATCCTTAGAATGTATGTTTGTTCCGAAGGCTTCTCAGAGGATAAACAAGAAGAACTAGATGAAAAAAATAGTTATTACCACTTTGAAATAGATCAAATGATACAAGCATTAACAACTAAAAAAGAAAATAATGCCGAAGCCAAACCTAAACTAAGAATAAGTACTAAAATTCCTGAGCTTCAAATATTACCATTTGATGGAAATCCCTCTAAATTTCAAAACTTTAAGACCTCATTCAGAAACATTTATGATAACATAGGTCTTTCCGAAGAAGAGAAATTTGCCTACCTAAAACAACATTTGAGTGGAAACCCTGCCATTCAAATCAACTGCATGCAAGAAAGTAAAACCTCTTATGAAGAAGCATGGCAGCAGTTGGAGGGCTGTTATGCAACACCAGGCCAAATTAAATTCTCCATAATAAAATCCCTTTTAACTAAATCCATAATAACCAAAAATTTTAAATCACTTCATGACTTTCAAGCAGATATGCACTCTACCATAAATTTAATGCAAACTCAAAAATTAGAATTAGAAGATATACTCTTGTATGTATATTATAATAAACTAACTCAAGAAACTCAGGAATTTTTAAGAACTTGTGGGTTTAAACTCTATGACCCCTTTAATAATTTTAAAGAAGCAATTGCTGAAGCTACCAAAACCTTAGCTAATGTTAATTTTGATCTGGAACAAAGTGAGTTGACTACCTTGATACCTAAACAAAAAAGAAACTTCTCTCCAGAACCAGCCAGAAAACCATGGTATTCTGGCCAAACTACAGCTGCTCTGGCGGTTTCTACCCAAAAACAATCCTCAAGAAGAGCTCAATATACTGACCAGAGAGAACCTTACTGCAAATTGTGTAAGAAAAACTCTCACAAAATCTCAAAATGTGATTCTTTCCCTGAAAGTTGGGATAAACTGAAAAAACTTGCTAAATTAAATTATTGTACTAAATGTACCTCATCTAAACACCAAGCCAAAGAATGCCCCATTTCTTTACAACCCTGTTCATTTTGTAGGTTTTCTAACCATTTATCCTTCCTTTGTACCAAACAAAAAGGAAAACCAGAGGGAGATAAGAAAACCAAAACCAGTACGGAAGTAGCTACCCAAAAAGAAAACTCCAAACAAGGGAAACAAGTTACTAACTTATTAAGTTTAAAAAACACTGATCAAGAAGTAGCATTAATCCCTTCCATGCAAATGAGAATAAGAAACTCAGAAAAATCAATTAAATGCAGAGCACTTTTGGATAATTGTAGTCAAGCCAGCTACATTACCAAGGAACTCGTGAAAAAATTAAATCTTCCAACTAAACACTACGAGGAATCCATAACCATAACAGGATTTATAGCCGACAAGAAACAACCAAATTATGAAGTAGCTATAATTAAATTGGAGGATTCTAGAAACCCTGGAAACTACCAAGAAATAGAAGCTATCATAATTGATGATATTAATATTAAATATGAAGTTCCAGGATTACTGAAACTTCAAACTTATTTAAAATCATTAAATTATCAGCTTGCAGATCACTTTGAAGCTGATGAAGTGGCTGACTTCATGTTAATTTTTGGGGCTGCAACCCACAAACTTTTTGCCCTCAGCAGTCATCAGATTCATACGGCCTCTTGTTATAAATCTCCCTATGGAATACTTTTATTGGGTTTCCCTTCAGATTACTACCCTGAAAAAGAAAACGAACCAATAAGAGATCAGATCAGCTTCTGTATTACCAACCCGCTACCTACTAGTACAACTTCTAATGAAGATCTAAAAAAAATTGAACACCAGATTGCACAATTTAGCAAACTAGAAAACTTGGGTATTTCTGGGGATGAACCACTTTCAAACAAAGAAAAAGATCTGATTGCAAACTTTGAAAAGGAAGTTAAAATAGAAGATGAAAGATTGTCTGTTAAGGTACCATGGAATGACCAAAAAGATAAAATTTCACCAAACTTTAACTATGCTATTAGCAGGTTAAAGTCCACTTGCAAAAAATTAAAAAAAGATAACTTAATGCAACCTTATTCAGACATCCTTGAACAACAATTCCAGGAAGGAATAATAGAAGAAGTACCTCTAACAGAACACTTAAGACAAGCAGGAAATTTTTTACCTCACTTTCCCGTAGTTCGCCCTGGGGTACAAACAACTAAAGTTAGGATTGTAGTAGATCCCTCGGGTAAAAGCAAACCAGAAGAAATAACCGTAAATGATGCTACTGAGGACTGCCCTTCACTCCTACCTCACTTAGCAAAATTGTGCATTAAATTAAGGCATGGTAAATATTTGATGATTGGGGACATTCAAAAAGCATATTTACAACTTAAATATCAAACAGAATTTGACTGCAATGCCCACAAAATTCTGTGGGTAAAGAATACCCAATTGGCTCCAAATGACAACAACCTGAGCTGCTATAAATATAAAGAGTTACCTTTGGCAACAAAAGCAGTCCATTTTTACTACAACAATCTCTACAACACATATTTAATGAACAACAAAACCAAGTGGCAGACTACCTAGCTAACCGCTTTTACATGGACAATGCTTTAATTAATGCCAACAATCTCTCAGAACTCAAAGACCTACAATTATAGTGTAAACACTTTAATTGAATATAATTTGAAGCTATATGAATGGGCCTCTAATCACTCAGAACTTCAAGGACTATTTGAAAAACATGACATAGCCTCTCCGAAGATAAAGAAAATGTAAAACTATTAGGATATGGTTGGAACACAAGTGCTGATACACTCCATCTAAAAACGGTAAACTTGAACTCAGAAGCCAAAACTAAAAGAGAAATACTAAGTTCTGTGCAATCATTGTTTGATCCAATTGGATTTGTTGCACCCTTAGTGTTTAAATTAAAACTCTTCATGCAGAAAGTAACAGCTACCAAAAAAAATTGGGATGAATATCTAGAACTGGAAATGCTGCGTGAATGGAAAAAACTTTGTAAAGAAATAAACAAAGTGGAATTTCTGAATTTTCCTAGACAAGCTTTTGAAAATCCCAAACCTCTCATGGAAAATCTTCAACTCCACATCTTTTGTGATGCCAGCCAAGAAGGTTATGCAGTAAGTTGCTATCTAGTTGGAAATGGAAAATCCGAACTAATTTACGCTAAATCAAGAGTCAATCCCAAATCAAAAAATTGGACCATTTGTAACTTGGAATTAATGGCAATCTGCCTAGGAACCAAAGTCCTAGAATACCTTAAAGAAACCTACCTAGAAGAAAACTCAGAAAACCAAAAGTTCTTCAAAACAATAATTTGGACAGACTCACAAGTGGCTTTAAATTGGACTGCTCAAAAATCTCTAAAAATGAAATCAATCTTTGTAAAAAACAGAGTGAAAGACATTCAGGAAGCAACAAGAAACTTAAACCATCACCTGGAATTCAGACATGTAGCAGGAGAAGACAACCCAGCAGACCTACTCACCAGACCAATATCTTTCAAGAAATTTCAAAAACTTCTTCACTTTTACCAACATGGTCCCACATTTTTGAGAAATGAGATGGAATGGCCCACCAATTTTTTAACCCCACCAAGAAACCTTACAGACAACAATAAATGTGTGTCAAACAACTTGTAAAGAAATAAATGAAAAAACTCCCTTGTTAAATATGGAAAGATTCTCTAACAGGAAAAAACTGGTCAGAATCACTGCCTATGTTCTACGGTTCATAGAAAACTTAAAGTACTTCCGCACTCACAAATATAACCCGAAATGTAACCTGACAATGGAAGAACAAATTGCTGTCTTGGAGAAAAATCATACAGCTTACAAAACTAAGGCCACAAATTACTGGCTAAAATTAGTCCAGCAACAACATTTCTCAAAAGAAAAAGAAATAATCCACAAACTAAATAAAGGAGCAAAAGTTGAGGACCTAACAAAGCTGCAAAAGAATCTAAAACTCTTCATTGACAAAGAAGGGTTAGTCAGAACAATGGGGAGATATAAATATGCAACTAACCTTAACTATTCTGCTAGGTATCCTGTACTACTGCCCGAAAATTCTCATTTAACAACGTTAATTGTAACTGAATGTCATGCAAAAGCCAGTCATGCAACCTTAGCTACCACATGCAATTTCCTCAGACAGGAATTCTGGATCCCCAAAATAAGGCAAGTAGTTAAAAAGGTTCTGAAACAATGTCTGTTTTGCCAAAAATACTTTGCCATGGCTTATGAAGTGCCTACTACTGGACCCTTAGTAACGGAACGTTTAAGCTATGAAAAACCCTTTGAAAAAACTGCCCTTGACTATGTTGGTCCAATTTCTGTCCAGGATGAGAATAACCAATTCATGAAAGTCTACTTATTATTGTTCACTTGCTGCGCCACCAGATTCACTAGCCTTCACATCTGCACTGACCTTTCTGCTAAAACCTTTTTAAGAGAACTCTACCATTTGTCCTTAAACTACTCCCTTCCAAAGGTTTTGATTTCAGACAATCAATCCACCTTCAAAAGATCTGAAGATTACCTTAAACATTGGTTCCAAAATGTTCTTGTGTCTCAGTACCTCTCTGATCATGGTATCCAGTGGAAATTTACAGCAGCCTATTCACCCAGAACCTTAGGAATAGCTGAAAGAATGGTGGGTTTAGTCAAAAGAGCCCTCTATACCTCCCTAAAAGGAAGAAAAATCCCGTTAACTGAACTAAAAACAATTGTTCTTGAAATAATGAACACAATTAATTCAAGACCACTCACTTATGTTAATTCAAATGAAGATCCTTCCTCTGATCTACTAACTCCTTTCAAGTTGCTTTTTGGGTATGACAATACCAAATTCAACTTTTTAACCACTAATGATACCCAAGAAGCAGTTAATGAAGACGATCAGGTGGATGCTGATTATATGACAACAACAGAGGACAAAGAAAGAAAGAAAATACTGGATTACTTTCATAAGGGAGCTAAACAATCTCAAGAAATCAAAAAAAGATGGCGATACGAATATTTGAGTAGTTTGAGGGAAAAAGAATACCAACAACACAAACAACCAGTAAGTAAAGAACCTAAAGTAGGAGAACTATGTCTCTTAGATGAAAATTCTATGAATCCCAAATACTTCTGGAAGATTGCTGTAATTGAAACATTACACCCAGATGAAGATGGCATAATCAGGCACGTAACTGTAAAAACACCCAATGGTCATCTCTCCAGAAGACACATATATCGGTTATACCCACTGGAAATAACTGATAAGCCAAATATTGACCTGGAAGAACTGGAAAATTCTTCCACGGAATCAGGAACTGTAGATTCTCCTGACACTACTACTGCCGCTACTCAACCCCGACCACAAAGACAAGCTGCAGTTAGATTTCGGGAAGAACTGCAAAGGAAAATACAGAGTGGATCTTTGTGAAGACCACAAATAGAAAATTGTAAATAATTGTAAATAGCTATAACTTAGGACCAACGTTCTACAGAAAAGACGCTTTCATCTTCATATTTCACCTAAAAGGAACTTTTCTGAAGAGCATGTCATTTTCATTCAAAAAAAAAAATAAATAAAAAATAAAATTTCCCAAGAATACAATTCTGGGTAAATTTTTCCCCTTGGGGGGAATGTTGAAAAAAGTGGTTAGAAATAACCGCATATATTTCCAAAGAAAATATAAACAAAATAAATAAAAATAAAAACCCTCGTTTCTAACCAACTAGTGAAGTTGGGTTTCCCTAATTAACAAAAAGAAGGAAAAAAAAAGTTTCTGGGACAAAGACAAACGGAGCTTTGGCCAGTCTTGAAAATTTTTGACCGCATGAAGCGGGCCCCTTTTTTCTCAAAAAAATTAAAATGCTCGTGGTTACCCAAACCGGGAAACTGAGTCAACCTTCAAATCTAACAACCTTTAATTAAATCGTATCCTTAATTAATAACCACTGCAATTAATCAAAACCCATGTTTAACTAAATAGAGGCCGATCAGAACTAGGTGCAAGTAAGTTAAAGAAAATAACTAAGGTAAGAGAAAAACTAGGTACCTAGACGAAACTCGAACCGGGCTACAACGGCCCTAACTCAATAATTAAATGGCTGTTATAGCCCCTATTAAAACCTAAAGGCAATATAGCCCTAACTAACTTAAATAAAACCTTCTAAACCTTAAACCTTTAAAACCAAAAACTTAAGGGCAATCCAGCCCTAGCCTAACTTAACCTGCAAAACCTAGGTCTGGGAAATAGCCCCTACAAATAAATAACCTAGCAGTGTGTTAAACGATAACCTAAAACAACAACGAAATTTAAAAACCTGGAAACTAAATGAAACTTATGAATCAGTTAGAAACTGAAAGGGTAACGTTCAACTGGCAACTTCATTTTTGGTAAGTCTAAATTAATTTTGATGAATTTAGCTTCACCATAGTTAGTAATCTGGCTGCTGACCAAATTTAACCTGAAAACCACTGCAACCTACAGTGAAAAAGTCTGTAGCTGTGTTGACAGTGTCTAAATAGGCCATTATTATTTCTATAATTACCGAGTCTATTTAAAGTAAACTTAACCTTAATACTACACCTAAATAAAAATAATATATATCAATCTAAATAATAAATTTTTCAATAATTAGCTTAAATTTCTGATCAAGAGTCAATGACACATGTATACGTTTTGCAGTCATTATTTTAAATCTATAAAATTTTGAAAACAATTTAAAAGCGTGCACGTCACCCACGGCGTATTATATAATACTGACCAAACATAATTTACAGTACACCAGTGAACATTAGTTTCAATTAGTTTACATTAAGCGTAGGCAAGTTTACATTATCAGTCGGATTTTACTCTATAACCAGGCGCGTTACCAAGGATTTGTTTACTTTATCCGAATGTTTATTTAAAGCATGTTTACTTTACCCGTCGTCCACTATATATCGGGTGGTCCGAAAAAAATGACGCATTTTTTAAAAATTAATATCTCAGTAACCCCCTTCCTTATCATGACAATTTTTATATGCAAGATACTTTCAAACTTCTTTTTTTGAATGCAAGAAACGGAATTCTGATATTTTATAGTTTTCTCGCAATTAACAAAAGTAACAACATGGGTCAAAAAAACGAATATCATGAGAAAGGAAAAATTTAATCAGAAATTTAACTAATTAATTTACAGTAAATGATCGATTGGACCACCACTCTGTTGACACACTAATCTAAGTCTTTTCTTCCACACAAAAATAATACTTCTTACTTCATTAATGCCAATTTCTTGCCAAGATTCAAGTATTTTACTTTTTAATTCTGATTCGGTGAATTTTTCTCGTCGACCTCGGTAAACCTTCTCTTTAGTAACTCCCAAATTGAGTAGTCCATAGGATTACAATCTGGGCTTTGTGGTGGCCACTCATTTTTCGTTATTAATTTTGGTGTATTGCTAATCAGAAACGACTGTGTGGCGTAGCTTGTATGCGACGGTGCTCCATCTTGTTGAAATATGAAATCATTTTCTTGATACAGGCGACGACAATCCGGCAACAATTTTGTTCTTAAAAGTTCAATGTAATTTGCAGAATTCACCTTTGTCTTTTCAGTTTCAATAAAATGAACATCTGTCTTGCCATTCCAAGAGACCCCTGCAGATATCATAACCTTTTTGGAGAATCTTGACGTTTCATGATACAATCTGTTTATTGAAATGTCACACTTTTTACCACGCCCGTAGACAACATCATTTTGACGATTTCGCGGAATTTCTAGAGTGAAATCTTTTTCATCCGTGAAGACTATCTTTTTAATATCAACGACAGAGAAATTATCAAGTAACTTTCTGCACCTTGTTTTTCTTTTATCCTTAACAGTATCACTTTTTCTAGAAGATACTATTCTTTGAAGGCTTTTAGTTTTTGTGCTTTAATTATTCGGTGTACAGAAGTCTTTCCAATATTCAAATGTTTAGCAATTGTTCTTTGTGACAAATGACTTCCTGGTTTATCTTCTTGAGAGCAGATTTTATCGTTGATGTAATCCACATTTTCTGGAACCGAAGCTGTTTTAGGTCTACCGCTTCCTGGTTTTCTGGCAGTACTTCCCGATTCGCGAATCTTCTTTAAGAGTCTTTCCACTGCACGCCTTTTCCACTTTTTGCCGGGAAACTCTTGCAATAACCTTCCAGTCTTCCACTTTTTCACAGTAACAATTTTTAATGAGAATACGATCTTCCTCTGACAACATCATTAAGGGTACTGACGAATTGTTAAAAAATAAAAATATCCACAATTTGACTTGTTCATTCCTGTAGAGTTTTGTAATAACTTGCAAAAATATCGCATGATATCGTATAAAAATGATATCGTATAAAAATGATATCGTATAAAAAACGGATATTATATTGCGATTTTTGTTTTTTTGACCCATGTTGTTACTTTTGTTAATTGCGAGAAAACTATAAAAGATATCAGAATTCCGTTTCTTGCATTCAAAAAAAGAAGTTTGAAAGTATCTTGCATATAAAAATTGTCATGATAAGGAAGGGGGTTACTGAGATATTAATTTTTAAAAAATGCGTCATTTTTTTCGGACCACCCGATATATATATATATATATATATATATATATATATACAGGGCTATTTAAATGATTCATCCGATTTCAACTGAGAATACTTCCGTACCTATCAACCGTGCATCAACTGGGCATACACCACATGAAAGAGGAAATCTCCGAGTTTTACAAGATCACCACGAGAGGGCTCCAAAGTCACGACGTGGCCTAGCCTAGCAACAAACAGTCAGTGTGAAAATGGCGTCCGCACAGCAGAAGGCGTTTTGTGTGTTGCAGTTGTGTGTTGCAGCTGGCCCCCTAGGTCGCCGGATCTTACACCGTGCGACTTCTTCCTTTGGGGGTACGTTAAGGATACTGTGTACGTGCCACCGTTGTCCACATCTTTGGATGAGCTCCGAACTCGCATTGTTACTGCCGTAGAGTCAGTGACAACGGACATGCTGGAGCGAGTATGGGAGGAATTCGACTCTCGTGTCGACGTTGCTCGTGTAACTAGGGGAAGTCACATAGAGCATTTATGAGGTGAGAGACAAAATTTGGTCAGTTTTTCTTTTGGTTGATGTATCACAAATCACTCTGTATTTGTAACATTAAAAAATATTCTCATTTGAAATCAGGTGAATCATTTTAAATAGCCCTGTATATATGTTATGCGCCATCGGTAGATTTGCGCTATCAATGGATCCAATCTGTTTATGGATCAAGTAAAGATAAGCACCCCCAGCCTTCTTTAATTAGCCTTATAAGGCTAACTGACGAAAATATCACGACCTAACCTAACCAATCGTTAAGTCAACTGTACACCCTTGACGATTGGTTAGGTTAGGTCGTGATATTTTCGTTAGTTAGCCTTATAAGGCTAATTAAAGAAGGCTGGGGGTGCTTATCTTTACTTGATCCCTGTTTATTATGTATTTTTACTTACGTATTATCGGGACTACCAAACTGTTTATTACGTATTTTTGCTCTCGTCATTTTCGTTTAAACTAACGAAAATATCACAACTTAACCTAACCAATATTAACCTGTTAGGTTAATTGAATGCCCGGTTAGGTCAACTGAATGCCCAGTTAGATCAACTGAATGCCCGGTTAGGTCAACTGTACGCCCTTGAGGATTGGTCAGGTTAAGTTGTGATATTTTCGTTCGTTTAAACGAAAATGGCGAGAGCAAAAGTACATAATAAACAGTGTGGTAGTCCCGATAATACGTAAGTAAAAATACATAATAAACAGATTGGATCCATTGATAGCGCAGCGCGATCGGTCGATAGCGCAAATCTGCCGATGGCGCAGAACAATATATATATATATATATATATATATATATATATATATATATATATATATATATATCGTGTTGGGCTAATGTAACGAGCGGCGTTCCTCAAGGTTCTGTATTGGGCCCCCTTGCTTTTTCTTATATACACAGGGTGTACATAAAGTCAGGATCTTTGTGAGGCACTTGGAAATTATATGGAATTCAATCATAAAATGATAAAGTGGTAACATTTATTAAATAATTAAGAGTAGGATTCGACGTGACGCCCATCAGTATCCCTGCACAGCTCAAATCGTTCCGCAGCATTTCTAAACACATTCTGGAGCATTTGCGGGGTTATGTTATCTGCAGCAGTTCGTATACGTGTACATAAGTTTTCAAGACTCGTAATCTTCGTCTGATAGACGTGCGATTTGATAAAGCCCCATGCAAAGAAATCTAAAGGGTTAAATCTGGTGATCTCGCTGGCCAAGGTCTGTTGCTTCCGCGTCCGATCCAGCGATTTGGAAAACGTCCATTTAGATAATCTTGAACAATTTTGGCATAGTGACAAGGAGCACCATCATTGATAGACGACGGTACTAACAATCCTATCCCCGTCGTCTATCAATATGATGGTGCTCCTTGTCACTATGCCAAAATTGTTCACGATTATCTAAATGGACGTTTTCCAAATCGCTGGATCGGACGCGGAAGCAATAAAAGACCTTGGCCAGCGAGATCACCAGATTTAACCCCTTTAGATTTGTTTGCATGGGGCTTTATCAAATCGCACGTCTATCAGACGAAGATTACGAGTCTTGAAAACTTATGTACACGTATAGGAACTGCTGCAGATAACATAACCCCGCAAATGCTCCAGAATGTGTTTAGAAATGCTGCGGAACGATTTGAGCTGTGCAGGGATACTGATGGGCGTCACGTCGAATCCTACTCTTAATTATTTAATAAATGTTACCACTTTATCATTTTATGATTGAATTCCATATAATTTCCAAGTGCTTCACAAAAGTAGATCCTGACTTTATGTACACCCTGTATATTAACGATTTAGATGTCGGCCTAGTCAGTACAGTTTCAAAGTTTGCGGATGACACGAAGTTGGGTGGTAGGGCGATTAATGACGAAGATAGAGGTAAAATTCAGGAAGATCTAATAAAATCGTTGATTGGTCAGTCATATGGCAAATGAGATTTAACGTCGATAAGTGCAAAATTTCACATATAGGTTCGCGTAACGGTAATTTTGCATATAGTATGTCAGGGAAGGAGTTAGCAAGCATAAAGCAGGAAAAAGATTTAGGAGTTATAGTCACTGGTAATTTAAAAGTAGCGAAACAAACTACAACAGCGGTCAATAAAGCGAACAAAGTGTTAGGTTTTATAGCTCGGAATTTTGAGTACAAATCGCGCGATATTATTGTTCCTCTTTATAAATCATTAGTTAGACCCCATTTGGAGTACGTGATCCAATTTTGGAATCCGCATATGCGAAAAGATATAGACAAAATCGAAAGAGTTCAAAGACGAGCAACTAAGATGATTCCGTCGCTTAGGTCGAAGTCGTACGAGGATAGGCTTAAGGAGTTAAAATTGACTACACTCGAGACTAGGAGGCTAAGGGGTGATCTAATCCAGGTTTTCAAAATTATGAATGTGTTCGATAACGTAGATAGAGATAGTTTTTTAGAAATATCTCAATATAATAGGACTAGAAATAACGGGTGTAAGTTGACAAGTAGAAAGTTCGAGATAGCAGTTGCCAAAAACATTTTTACGCATAGAATAGTAAATAGGTGGAATAGTTTGCCGGTAGAAGTAATTAGTAGCACGTCTATAAACATGTTTCAAAATCGATTAGATGCATATGTTGATAGATTGGGTATAGTTTAAGGTAGTAAAATTAAGGCTTTGTGGTTCGGAACCCACGTAAAATTGCAGGTCCTCTCCGCCACCACGGAGGATATGCACAATACACAATTACGAACACAGTTAGGTAGACCAGCCATGAGTGGATCCTAGGGTCTTTGTTAGTCTGAAACATTATAACATTATAACATTATATATAGTGTCCAAAAATTACTACACCAAACGACTCTGAAGGAGATGACAGTCGGCAACCATGAGGTGTGCTCATATTGCGGCAGGAAAGGGCAGGTGAAAGTGCCCCAGGCAGGGTCCGAAAGAAAGACTGCCCAGCCTATGGCCACACATGCAGCCACTGCAATCGTGAGAACTACTTTGAAGCAGTATGTAGGAGCAAGCACAAACCATCAAGAGTCGAGATAGTAGCGAATTCACATGCAATATGCGAAGAAGGTGGTGTATTCGAGGCCCTCTGCTTGATTGCCACAACTGGCCGACGCCGCATCAGGAGAGTCATCGCCCTTGACCATCATCTTTATCATCGCCTTTCCGACACATGGATTAAGCAAGCCTCCAAACCTCAGCCATTCATAAACCTCACAGTGACAGCCGTCGATGAAGATTACGCTGCATTCGGATTCGAGCTAAAGGCCGCGCCCAAGATTGCTACACTCGGTGCGATGGCTGACACCGGCTGCCAGAGCTGTCTGGCAGGCATCAAAGTCATCCATCGCATATGCCTCAAACAAGCCGACCTTATCCCCGTCACGATGAGAATGCACGCCACCAACAACGGATGCATCAAAATACTCGGCGCCGTCGTCCTGCGACTCTCTGGAAAGGACAAAACCGGTAAAGTGGTAACAACTCGTCAACTCAACTATGTCACGGACAACTCCGACAAGCTGTTCCTCAGCAAGTAGGCATGCATCGCGCTCGGCATGATCACCGACAACTTCCCGATGATCGGTGAGACGTCTTCGCATCGACTCGAGGCAACCTCGGCAGCCGACACCGCGAGCGATGAGGTGCCGGCGAGAGATAGTGCTATCAGCAGCGAGAGCGGTCAGACCAGCCCATGCGACTGCCCGATACGTCAAACACCGCCCCGGCCGCCATCACAACTACCGTTCCTGGCGACTGAGAAGAACCGCGACAGACTGCGGCAGTACTTGGTCGAATACTACAAGTCAAGCACATTTAACACGTGTGCGCATCAGCCGTTGCCAATGATGGAGGGCCCTCCATTGAAACTTATGGTGGACCCTCTAGCTGACCCGGTGGCATATCACACCCCGGTACCCGTCCCTCTTCACTGGCAAGATGACGTCAAGCGTGGACTCGACCAAGACGTGAAATTGGGCGTAATCGAGCCAGTGCCGGTCGGCGAACCGGTGACATGATGTCACCGGATGGTGGTGTGCGCCAAGAAGAACGGGAAGCCACGCCGCACGGTCGACTTCCAACCCCTGAACATACATGCCACCCGCGAGACACACCATACTCAGTCACCGTTCCACCAGGCACGGTCGGTGCCCCATAGCAAGAAGAAGACCGTGTTCGATGCCTGGAACGGATACCACAGCGTGCCCCTCCGCGAGGAAGACCGTCACCTGACTACCTTCATCACTCCGTGGGGCAGGTACCGGTACCGCACGGCACCCCAGGCAGAGGCGTAACTAGGGTTGATCGCGCCCAGGGCAAATCAATAAATGGCGCCCTTAAAACCAGTGTTCTTTAAAATTCTGGCTGAATTCTTATAATGGTACTCAAACTGGTTACTCGTAATAATACCGCTAACAAAATATACTTTTAAGAAGTATATTTTATGACAAATGAAAATGAAAAACAGTTATATACATATAAAACTGTACAAAAATATGTAAAAATAAATTGAAATGAAATGAAAATACAATTCATAAAAATTATTTTTACAGTTTATACTTTAATGTTTTTCTATCCATATACATAACCGCGTATATTTACTATTAAGGTTGATATTAAATTTCTATTAATACAATTTAATTTTATAGAACCAAAGTACTGTATGGTTAATTATTTGCCGAATTACAACAGAAACAATTAATATATGTACAAGGAGAGGCATAACTTTTCATGAGAATACACTTTGATGTTTTCGTGAATTTTACTGAATTACCGATAGCAGAATTAGCAATTAGAATATTAGATACTGACAAAAATCATTCCAGTTATATGGTACTTTAAAAGAAATGCCTTGTTTGCACCTATTATTTTTGGCTCTTTTAATAAATAATTTGGAACTTCACACTAAACATGTATTTTTCTTACTTTTGCCGATGCAAACTTATCAATAATGTCATCAAAATTTGTTATTTCAGTTTCCTCACGTTCAATGCTGAGCAAGGCTAAAGCAGAAAGTCTTTCTTGGCCATTGAAGCTCTCAAATATGATAAGATCAATGTTAACTTGCTGAAAGATCGCTCACAGCTGGCAATTGAAATTGCAATAGTGAGCATTATCTGAATAGCTACTCTCAAATTTGGAAAAACATTTTCATCTCCATACTGAACAATAAACTTGAGGAGTTCCTCAGCTTTAGAAATCTGAACATTTGGGCGACTTTTCAGAAGCATTTTACAATCCAGGATTTCTTCATAAAGCTCAAAGCCGTCAATATCATTGCTATAAAACTGTCCAAGGTTGAGACAACTTTTCTTTAAGATATTTATGTCATGACTACTGTTGGTTTCATTTGAGTGAAGCAATAATCCTCTAGCATCTAAAAGAAATCCAAATTTTGAATCCAAGTCATGGAGACAGACAAATCTTTCTTCCATTTCATTATGGAGACAATCACTAGTTTCTTTCATTATTCTCATCATTTCTTCTTTCGCAGTTAACCCTACATCCTTGGCTTTTTCACCAGGCATTTGTTTCTTCTTTCTGGGGCGTCTTTCTACTTGAATATCCCATTCATCATACAGTTTCAGCCCTGCTTCAAGTGATTCACTGGCCAATGATTCTCGACTGCTTAAAAAATAATCTTGAAGGGCTTTTAAATCATAAGCAGCATCATGAAAGTTCATGGTATGATCTTGGAGTCGTTTTTGAACACGATCAATCCGAACAAGAATTTTGTTCCAAAATCCAAGCAAAGCCAAGAAATGAAAAGTCAAAATTTGATTCAGCACCTGCCTTGCATCACCTCTTGTATCAGCAGTTTCATTTTGATCATCAACCATGCTTTGCAAGAGTTCCACTATAATATCAAAGTATTCATGAACAGGCTTCACAGCCTCTGTTCTGGAACTCCATCGAGTTTCAGATTCAGATTTGACAACTATTGGTATGGCATCTTTCAGCTTTTGCCAACGGAGAGTTGAACGTGAAAAGAATGAATAAAGCGACTGAATTGCACCAAAAAAAGTCACCATCACTGCAGCATGGTTAGCAGCACGCACTCCAACCAAATTGAGAGAATGATTATCGCAGTTTACAAAAATAGCTTTGCTATTTTTTTCAATAATCCTCTGTTGAACACCACTTTTATAATCAGCCATAACTGCAGCATTGTCATAGCATTGAGATCGACAGTCTTCTAACGGCATTTTGTCTTTTCCAGTTGTTCCAAAATCACTTCCACCATGTTTTCAGCATCCTTTCGTTTTAATTGGATAAATCCAAGAAAAAACTCTTTTATAAAAATTGTTTTCTCCTGAAAATCAATATCAACATAACGAACTGTTTCTGCCATTTGCTCTCGATGTGCTTGATCTGGAGTAGAATCAAACATGAGGCCAAAATATTTGGCCTTATGAATGCTCTGTAACAATTTCTGGCGAACAGTAGAAGCCATCAGCTGAATAAATTCATTCTGCACTAACGGAGATAAATATGATGTTCTTCCAGGGTGCTTTTCCACAATACTGAGATGTTCTTTCATGACAGGATCAAACCTTGCCAACAATTTTAATAACCCAAGAAAATTTCCAATATTGCTTTCCTTTTCCTGTCTAAGGGATTCCTTGTGACCACGCAATGCAAGGTTCTGAGTTGCTAAAATTTTATGCAATGGAGAATTCTATGGAGAACATCTCGCCATTTTTGTTTTTCTGTTGCAATTTGAGCTTGAAACTCTACGTCAATGATTCCTCTGTTTTCTAAAAGATTTCTTTCCATTTCCTTCCATTTGGTGAAGCAGTATCGATGATTTTTTGCATTTTCATGGGTGCTAAGCCTTTCTGGTGCTTTCCAATGATTGAACCCATTTTCTTGCTCCAATGAAGACTGATTGTCAATTTGAGAAAATAGCAAACAACAAAAGCAAAAAGCTGCTTTCTTCTCTGGAGAATAAACAAGCCATGAGCGCCAAACTTCTTCTCCACATCCATTTCCCAACTTTCTTTTAAACCATCTTTCATTCATTGATCGGGTTTGTGTGGGAACAAATGGCCCTTCACTATTTTGAAAATACTCCGAACCCAATGTGACCATTTCTGTCCTCAGGGCATCTGATAAAATTACTTTTTTTGATATTTTATCAAACTCCAAGAAGCCTACATCGTGATGCTGAATCGCATCTGGTATAGGCTGTGCTGTTTTTTCCTGCTTTTCGCTACTCAAAGTTTTAGTATCTTCTGGCTTCTTGAAAGACACTTCTGGTTCTTGAAAGACACTTAATTCTCCTTCTGATACACTGGCGGGTTGGTCAACACTCATATTTGATGCAGTTAATGCTGATGAAGGACCAGCTTGTTGCTGTTCAAGAAATGACATCATAAAGCCACTTGACTTTTTAGCTTCTGCTTCTTGCATTTTTCTTTTCTTCCTGCCTTCTGCTCCACTCAGCTTCTTTTTCGGACTTTTCGGTATCGGCAATGTTTGCTTCATGGTAAAATTTTCTAGAGAAAGAAACAAAAAAATAGAATAAATTAATAATTCATAATAAAATTCTAATAAAAATAGAATGAATTAATAAAGTTAAATGAAGTTAAAAATTTGAAATTCATGGAAATTCGATGGCTAGAGATATGGTACCGGTACATTTCCAAAAGAGCATGTTTTTACTCTTAAATTTTTTTTTTAATCATAAAAATGGCGCCCCCCCCCCAAATTTGGCGCCCAGGGCACGCGCCCCACCTGCCCCACCCTAGTTACGCCACTGGCCCCAGGGCTATATCGCCTCTGGTGATGGCTATTCGAGACGTTACGACGAAATAGTATCCGACGTTCCAAACAAAACCAAGTGTATCGACGATACGCTGCTCTGGTCGGACGACCTGAGACAAAGTTTCTTCCAAGCAGTCAACTGGCTTGACATCTGCGATAGACACGGCATCACAAGTTTGTATTTGGACAAGACACTGTGGAGTTTGCTGGCTTCGAAATCACACTCGACAAAGTACGACCCTGCGAGAAGTATCTGCAGGCCATCCGTGACTTTCCTACACCAAAGAACGTAACCGACATTCGCTCATGGTTTGGGCTAATTAACCAGGTGGCGTATGCTTTCGCTATGGCAAAGAGAATGATACCTTTTCGCCAACTCTTGAAGCCCGGCACGCCCTTCCGATGGGATGATCAACTCAACAATCTGTTTGAAGAGTTGAAGGTGGTGATCATCAGTGAGATCGAGGAGGGTGTAAATATATTTGACAAAACAAAGCCGACCTGTCTTGCGACCGATTGGTCGAAGTCAGGGATCGGATTCTGGCTATCCCAGAAGCACTGTGAATGTCCTGGTGCTGAACCCTTTTGCTGCCGCACTGGTTGGATGGTCACCCTCGTTGGCAGTCGCTTCACCCACCCCGCCGAGTCACGCTACGCGCCGATCGAGGGGGTAGGCTCTGGCAGTCGCTGACGCACTGGACAAGGCCAGGTACTTCGTCCTCGGCTGCGATGACCTCATCATCGCGGTTGACCACAAACCGCTGCTGAAGGTGTTTGGCGACAGGTCTTCTTTGTTACAAAATTGTAACGGAGTTACATACGCCTTTGTTGGACCAAATTCTATCCTTGAGACGTTGAGACAACGTTGTAGCTACGTAAAGTTTACGTAATATCACGTAACTGAGAACACACAAATTTTGGTTGCATCGACTTCACAGTGCTAAAATGCAACATTGTGACAACGTCGTATCTACATAAAATTGTTAGCTTGGGTGGTTTTGAATTTTCTTAACAGCCGTTTACATTTCATGTACAGGGTGTCCCCAGAAGCGGATTAAGACACCTCGGGGCCCCCTGGCAATGAAGAATATGGGGGCCCTTTTCTATAGCTATTTATTAACAATACATGTAGAGTACATAGTACATTTACACTAATTATATGTACGGTGCTCAGGCTAAATGAGAAACAAACTTAAAAGAACCTTAACATAGTCTATTTTGCCGTTTGTCAAAACCAAACAGTACTAAACAAACTTTACTTTAGGGCCTATAAAACAAAATAAAACAGGGAATTTGTCAATTTGTGTACTCTCTCATATTTAATCAAAGAAGTTTGCGAAATCTCGAATTATATCATCGAAACTCAGTTGATTGGGGGCCCCCTCAAGCATGGGAGCCTCAAGCTTCAGCCTCAATAGCCTCAGTGATAATCCGCCACTGCTAACAAGCCTATAATTTCTTACCTCCTTTCTACTACTCGTTTTGTAAATGGGTACTACATTTTCTTTTTTACTGCGTAATTAATAGACCTAGAAAACAAAATACTTAGTGCCTCAGATAAGCTATCCTCCCCTTCTCTAAGAATCCTAGCATATAGTATAACAGGGTCATACCCGTAGCCACGTTGAGGCAGACGAGGCGGCCGCCTCGTCTGGCTTAACGGACATTTTGGATCAATGAGGAAATTGAATTTCAAAAGGAAATCTGAGGAAATTGACAGAAATAGGATTTTACCTGTCTCGTACAAATTATATTATTAATTATTATTAATTTCATAATAAATAATTATAATTATAATTAATAAAATTATATAAAATAATTAATAATTTATTATTATTATTAATTATTAAGTACAAAAAATTCGATTTTACCTAGAGTCGGACAAATCCAGCGCTCTTTAATGCTTTTTTAGACAAAAGTCTAGCGCTCCTGAAAGTTTCAGTTGGCAACTCTGTAATGCAGGCACAGACATGTCCAACTGCTTGTCATTGTTTTGTTGCCTGAGTATTTGTTTTATTGGTGAAAAATGAAAAGAACGGCATCAGTAGATATTCGTGACGTTTTCTCCAGGTAAGCAAGTTTAAAAACAAGCTTCAAATTTAATACCATATAATGAGACATTATATTTTCGCCTCGTCTGTTTTTAAGCTCTGGATACAGCCTTGAGGGTGTTTCAGGTCGACCCTAGAAATATGGAAAAGAAACACTTCATATTAGTTACGAAATTACTATGACAAACTCCAAATACCAAATACCAAATACAAACTACAAATTGGCGGAATTTGTAGTTTATATTTGGTATTTGAAGTTTGTCCTAGTAATTCCATAATTAATATGAAGTGTTTCTTTTCCATATTTCTAGGGTCGACCTGAAACACCCTGTATATTATCAGGTTCAGCAACTTTATTTGACTTAATTGTATGAATCACTTGTCCATATATGAATCCATATATGAATCTTATCAAGAATGCCTGAGTTTACAGAATCTAAAGAATTAAAATCAAAGTTATTCAAATTTTCTACCGTAAAAACAGTTAAAATAATCGTTAAAAATACCAAAAATATCCTGATCATTTTCAAATATCCTATCATCATGTTCTATTGGACCGATCCTATTGTGCTTTTTATTATTATATTTATAAAAACTAAAGAATTTCTTTGGAGCTTTATTACTATTTTTAGCTAGATTTATTTCGCTATGTCTTTGCTCTTCCTAATCAAACTATTTGCCTTACTTCTTAATTGTCTATAATTATATATCCAAGCCCACAAAGCTATTTTTTATCATTTTAGCTATTTTTCTATTCCTCCATAAAGGTTTCCTAATTTTGTTATTCCTTACAACTCTGAAAGGAATACATCTACATTGTATATCCTCTAAAATTCCTTTGAATCTAGACCACATCTCAATAGCATTTTTATTGGCAAATTCATTATCCCACTTTACTGAACCTAACAACTTCCTAAATTTACTATAGTCACCCCTCGAAAAGCAAGGAACTTGATGATCATTGTTCATTAGATCCCTTTTTAGTTCTAATTTAAAACATATAATCAAGTGGTCACTCTTCTCCAATGACTCTCCGACTGCAAATTCCCTAATAACCTCATAATCGTTGGATAGAACCAAATCTAAGAGTGCTTGATCCCAAGTTTGTTTGTCTACAAATTGCGTCAGAAAGCTATCATTACAGCACTCAATGAAGAAGTTACCTACCCTGTTAGTTCCTTGTAAGAGGCTCCAGTCTACATGAGACAGGTTGAAATCTCCCATAATTAATGTTCTGGCACCACAACCTTTATTTATTTTCTGAACCATACTATCATCAAATTCCTGTGTTTGGTTTGGAGGTCTGTAAAATGCATCTATCCGGATATACTCTTTACTTGGTACACAAATATCAACCCAAATTGATTCTACCCTGTTGTCTAATTTAATACTATAATTCCAATCATTCTTAATATATAAGACCCCCCCCCACCCACCTGCTCCTCGCCTCACAGACGACTCCGTACATGTGGCACACCGTAGTGATAGTCAAGGTACCCAACTGGGTACAACCGAGTCCAATAACATATAACACAGACATATACTGTATATCCAAAGGACAATTGAATGTACCGTCATTGACATACAGGTAATTATAATGTAATGTCTGTGTTCATAAAGATAAACAATTAATATGATCGTGAACAGCGTTGAACTCCATGTAGTTTACTCGTCTTATACATAGGCTGACCATATTTCCTTGAGACAAAAACGGGACATTGGGATGGCAAAAAAGGGACGGGGTTATGTAATATTCTGTATTCATGAAAAAGTAAGTACATAAACCGGGACAAAATTGACATTTTTATTAAAACGACGGGACGGCCAGGAAATATAAAACAAACAGTACTGTCCCGTTCAAAACGGTACGTATGGTCAGCCTACTTATACAGTAACTAGCATTCCGACCCGGCGTTGCCCGGGTGGAAGTTGAACGCTATATATATATATATATATATATATATATATATATATATGCCCGGTTAGGTTAATTGAATGCCCGGTTAGGTCAACTGAGTGCCCGGTTTGGTTAATTGTAGGTCCTTGACGATTGGTTAGGTTAGGGCCCTGATCTTCAGGTGATCCGTCTTCTCTTGAAGACTTCAACTTTGACCCCCTGTAACGTTTCTGAGCTCCTTTGGAAGCTGGTTAAAAAGTCTTGGCCCCCTGACAACCAAGCTATTTTCCTTCAATGGTGAAGAGGTCCCTTGTCGGGCCTTTAATTTGGGAACACTACGCATCCTGCCTTTCGTATTTTCCAGTGTTGTTTGAATGGTAATTGGGTTTAGTTTGAGGGTTGGTACCAGTTTTTCGATCATTTTCCATATGTAGATTATGGTATACCTCTTTCTTCTTCTTTCCAGAGAGTACAGATTTAGTTTACGTAGCCTTTCCCAGTAGATGAACTCTTTGCAGCCATCAATCTTTGCTGTGAAATGTCTGAGTTTCTTCTAGTTTATTAGTTTCTTCCTTTTTATATGGGGACGTCAAGACTGAGCAGTATTCAAGTTTTGGTATAATCAGTGTTTTTAGCAGGGGAATCATTACTGTCCTGTCCCTTCTCTTGAACGTTCTTAGTACCTGTCCCGCTACTCTTTTTGCTTTATTTATCGCTATCTGATTTTGTGTTTCAAATTTCGCATCATCGATCATTATTACCCACAGATCGATCGCTTTCGTACTTCTCTGAATTTCCTGTGTATCTGGAGCATAATATACAGTCTGTTTAAGTTCCTCATTTCTACCATATCTGAAGAGCTGAGATCATATATATTTAGGGTGACAATAAAAATCGAAAGTTGGAGTTTTTTACTGGCCATTTGTTCAATGCTGCTACTACATGAGAAAACAATGTACTCTAAATATTAGGTCATTCAGATAATATTTAAGGGTGTCTCAAGTGAGGTAATATTCTCCTTATAACAAAAATTAATTATTCATTACCTAGTAAAAATAAATTAATATTTTTTTAATTAATGTAAATAAACAATAGTTTTAGTTCATAAGGTTTAAGTGCAGGCGTACTCCAATCGTATAAGTAAATATATTTACTAAATATATTCCAGGGTGTCTTTCATTCAATTGTAGACCACCCATTAATTCTTGCTTTTCCTCAAGCCATACCACTTTTTCAATGTACCAGGCTGAGACTTCCTATGATCCTCACAACCTGCAAGAGATGTTGGCGCTGTTCTTCATTCTTCGTAATCTTTGTATTGAAGGCCTGGATCAATGCAATTCCCCTCTCTGCCATGTCATTGACGACTTTAGTCCTTCAACTATAGTCAACCAGTCTTGAAATCTTCGTCGTCCGGCCAGGTCTCTGGTTCCTTGGACAGAAACCATCATTAATTTTTAGAAGTTCAAAGAGAAGCTTTGATCCTTTCGAGGCAAGTCCGAGAGCTGCTTTGTTGAAATGGAAAGAAACAGCAGGTATTTGGGCTCGCTTTGGAGGATCTTCAGCAGCTTCTTTTTTCGAGGATTGATCGAGCGTATTCTTTTTCGTCGTTGCATTGATACCTTTATCAAAGAGTGCGAGACCAATCAAGTACTCGCTGAGGTACCATAAGTGACGACCGAGGACACTAAGGCAGGATGCTGAGATCTTTTCATCGTGGTACTTTGCTAGGTCTTGAAGAAGCTTCAAATCGTTCGCGGGAGCAGATGAAGGACTGCTGGCCGTGAACCACGCGCTGACATATAACTCCAGGCAAAAAATACAAATCTTTTTAAGCCAAACATTTCACGAGTTTGTAAGTCTGAACTGATGGGAAACAGCAGGATTTTTAATGAATAAATTACTTTTGCCATCCAACGTGCTCGGTGAAGTGCTCCAGGTCGCCGAAACCTAAAGTTAGGTAAATTACCTCCAAGGATTGTAATCGACAACTCCAAGAATTCACGGTAATCATCCCTCGGCTGATGTTTTGTCATATAGATTCCAGCAAGCGATCAGTTCTCGATTCTCATTCAGACTCGATGGAAGGTCTGACAGGGTCTTGTACTTATCTTGGCAAATTGTATTCCACGTCTCTTTGAAGCGGGAGAATAGGAGGATATCTGGACCGATGATGGTCCCATGCATTCCCTGTACGCCTTCTCAACGACAAGTTCTAGGATGTGATGGCGACATGCAAGGTATAAGAGTCGGCGGCCGAGTTTTCTGCTCCAAAATTACGCATGCCCCAGACAAGTAACCAGTATTTGAAGCTGTAGTGTCGAAGCTCATAGCTGATACCTTTTCTGACACATTCCATTCTTTGAGCGCAGCATGTACCACCGAGGCGATGACCTCACCCGTTTCCTGATGTCAGCTTAGGTACACCCAAGAGCTTCTCGGTATCAACTCCGGTTACGAAAATGGCTAGTCGGTCACACCGACCACCTTCATCGTCTGGTAGAATTTTTCCGTCCCAGTGAACAGTGAGCACTTCGTTGGGTGTGAACCTTTGTTTAATCTTTACTGCCGTCGCCGAACGGAGCCTTTCTCGTGATTTTCTAATGGTTTCATAGTTGAGCGCGAGTTTTTGTGAGTTATGGCCGAGGCTTCTAGCCGTAGCGTCGATAATCCGGTGTGCTGAACGATGACTGATTCCTGTGCGATCCAATGTACTTGCCAAGTCGTATGCAAAATGAACTTGAAGCACCAAAAGCTGATCATCCAAAGATTGATACACAATTACACATCATATTATTTAACGATTTATTTATGAAAATTTTAATTTAATGAAATAAATTAATCGATTTGCATAATCTATAGTATGAAATAAAGGAAACAATTCTATTAAATTATATAATACACTTGCATTCTCGAAACATTTTTGTTTCTGAAGCGTTGTCGAAACTCGTTCATTCTTGAAATTTCTTCCGCGCGACAGTTTCATTCATGTGACTCGAGGCACTCCTAAATGCTTTCCGAATTCCATGAGATTTCGTCTACGGTGTTTCCTCATAGGGTGGCAGCATTGGACAAATGGCCGGCTTTTTTTTTTGAATTTCAAATTTTATCCCTATAAGAAGTTGTCACCCTAATATATATATATATATATATATATATATATATATATATATATAGATGATGCAACTCACAGGGAAAAAGAAAAATGATTCCAAGGTCTTTCGTGTATTTAGAAGTACACCTCGTCAGGGAATGATTGACGAGGTGTACTTCTGAATACATTAAAGGCCTTGGAATCATTTTTCTTTTTCCCTGCGGGTTTGCATCATTCATCAATTTCACGTGTTTAATTGTGAATTCATCCCATATATATATATATATATATATATATATATATATATCGTAAAGAACGACGCTTGTATAGGAGATATTCCGCGCAAGACGAGAGAGAGAGAACGAAACAAATGAAAAAATGAGGTAACCACCCGGGAATCGAACCCGGGATCTTCCGATTGCCGGTCAGATGCGATACCATTACACCATGGGCCTCACTCTTCCATGGTGTAATGGTATCGCATCTGACCGGCAATCGGAAGATCCCGGGTTCGATTCCCGGGTGGTTACCTCATTTTTTCATTTGTTTCGTTCTCTCTCTCTCGTCTTGCGCGGAATATCTCCTATACAAGCGTCGTTCTTTACGTTATTTATACTGCGTGGTCTTTGCAGTTGAATGTGTATATATATATATATATATATATATATATATATATATATATATATATAATGTAAAGAACGACGCTTGTGTAGAAGAGCGTTCCGCACAAGATGAGGAGGGAGAACGAACAAATGAAAAATGAGGTACCACCCGGGAAACGAACCCGGGATCATCCGATTGCCGGTCAGATATGCTATCCACTACACCAGGCGTCGGCAACCCATGGCACGCGTGCCAAACTTGGCACGCGAAAAGATTTAATTTTTTTTTATAATTTTAAGATTAAAAAAAGAGAGGAGAAATACTACTCAAGACCATAAAATTATTTTTTTTTAAATGGAATTGGCACGCAACACCAAAAAGGTTGTCGACGCCTGCACTACACCATGGACCTCGATCAATCAGAAGTCGTAATTCTCCTACATACGAGCAGAAACCAACGCCCTGAGGGGCACCACCGCATGTCGTACATATATACATTTTAACTGCAAACAACACACAGTATAATTAATGTAAAGAACGACGCTTGTGTAGAAGAGAGATCTGCACAAGACGAGGAGGAAGAACGAACAAATGAAAAAATGAAGTACCATTTGTTCGTTCTCCCTCCATAAATGAAAAAATGAAGTACCATTTGTTCGTTCTCCCTCCATTTTTCATTTGTTCGTTCTCCCTCCTCATCTTGTGCGGAACGCTCTTCAACACAAGCGTCGTTCTTTACATTAATTATACTGTGTGTTGTTTGCAGTTAAAAAAAAAAATATATATATATACAGGGTGTCCCGTAAGTCTGGACCCATAGGGAAAAATAATAAAATGACAAAATAGTCCAAAAATTTATTACATAATCTGTTCAAAGTGTCCGCCGTTGTGTCGCACACATAGTTGAAGACGCAATCTCCACTGCGACAGCACTTTCTGAATCACAGTCGCAGAAATTTCTTGACACGCCTCCACAATGCGTGCTTTAAGGTGGAAAATGTTCTGAAGTTTGACCTCGTACACTTTGGCTTTCAAGTGGCCCCACAAATAAAACTCCAGCGGAGTAAGATCATAATAAAAAAAAATAAAAAATAATAATAAAAAAAAAAAATATATATATTATAAATAAATTTTTGGACTATTTTGTAATTTTATTATTTTTCCCTATGGGTCCAGACTTACGGGACACCCTGTATATATATATTTTAGTGGTGGACCGGATGTCAGCTTTTCAACATCTGCGGATGCGGATGCAGATCTTTAATTTCAATATCCGCCGATGTGGATGCGGATATTTAGTTAATCTATCAATATACTGTAATATAGAATTATGAATATATGACATAATTTTTTAAATTTCGTGATATTACCAGAGCTGTGACTAGCGCCGCTAAAAAGCGCCGCTAGTTTTTTAATAGCGCCACCACTAGCGTCGCTATATTTTCAAACTACTAGCGCATTTACCAGCGCCGCTAGTTTTTGAAATAAAAATTAACGCTATGCGCTAGCGCTAATTTTTATTTCAAAAATGAATTTAAAGTCCTTCTAACCCATACGAGTTTGAAGACAATTTGTTCAGTTGTTTCGAAAAAGATAGTAATATGCATAAAACTATTCTACAACAAAGTAATGAACAAGTACGTGTCTTTTTATCAAAACAGCCTTCCACTAAGAAATGTTTCAAAGCAACAGACTGTAGTGCCTTGCATCACAAGATTATTTTTTATTAGTGAAAACTGCCACAAATTGGCATGAGTGAAATATTTAAATCTAAATAAATAAATAAATACAAATTAAACATGTCCAGTGATCAAATTTAATTCTTAAGCATTCAGTGTGGTGTGACTAGACATGAATTGGTTTTAAGGATTATTTTGGCTTGTTGGTAAAATTGTATAGTAAAAACAAGCTTATGTACAACAACACAAAGGACGCCGTTCACACATTTTATTATTTGAAAACACGGCGCCAGCAAGCAAAGGTTCTTCGTGGTAAGTTCCTATTTATAATGTTTATATTCTTTACTATTGCATATCTGTATGCAATACCGCATACTGCAGAGATTAACAAGCCTTATAGTGTTTGTGATTAGTACTGTAAGATTCATACTATAAATATACTGTACAATTCATACAATAAATTACCTTAGGCTAAGTTAGGTCTATCTAGGCAAAAGCCAAATTGTAACTCTAGCCTAGCTGAGGCCTACCGTAGCCTTTGTTTTAGATTAACCTCAGCTCTATTATATTGAAGAGGCATAGGCCTGCCTATTAATTTTCTTAGTATATTTTACTTTATAATATAAGCCTATTATGTTTCATGTATTTTCTTAGCAGGTGGCCTACATACTTCCTTAGTTTTCCCATTCAACTTAACACAATCCCATAATGAGAATCAACTGTAATTTATCATCCACAGGTTACTGGGCCTATATAGCATATGTATATTAATTATTAATTTTTGCCATTTTTATTATTCTTTTTCTCTGAAATATCACTTACAGTATTCTTGTCTGTCTCTTTGCAGACAAGGTTGTCATTGTGGCTATTATTAGTGTTATTATTAGTGTTACATTATTTTATTATATTAACATTATTTGTATATTAATATTAGTTCCATTAGTTGTTTATCAGTATTAGTTGCAGACTGTTATATATTAGCTAAACGGTGCCATTATTTAATTCCGCATTTATATGTCAAAGTTGTTACGGGTAAAAATCCCCTTTGCATTTATAAATAATTGTTGCATATAATTTATTAATTGTTGTCAATAAAATACAAAATTCATATTGATGATTTTATAATCAGTCCTTCCCTTTTTTATTAAAATTAATTTTGCGCCGCAGTGCTGGATGCCAATCTAGTATTTGGGCGCTGGTGACCCTGGCATTTAGTTAATTATCTACGTAAACTTGTAAAGGTCTATAATAATAAATCACTCTTACAATTGGTGACCCTCCCGGAGTGACCAAACACCGTAATTTATGCAAAAAAAATTTCTAAAAGTTTTTTCTCAATTTTTGTCAATATATTCAGTCTGCATCTATAATTTTATTAAATTCACTAGTACTAAGCACTCACCTGTACTGGAAGTGTATTCTATTGCAAAATATATTCCTTTTATTTTGCCTTTTTATAAAATCAGCGTTTTCTAAAGTTTTTTTGTGCAAATTTACTTATATTTTGCAAACAGCCTATACGCAGACTATTTTTCTGCTAATATTGGGCTACATCATAAAAAAAAAATTTTTTACGTAACTTTTTGTTATTGGCATTCATAACTCCAATTGAGTCTCATACTCAACCAAGCTTACCTGAAGCCATTATTTGCATTCAACAACATTTGTTGAAATCTTGTCAGTTTTTGACACATTTTAATTTTTTTAGTACCTTGTAACAAAATAATAGCCACAATGACCCACAACAACAACAACCTAGGATCATCCAACGGTGGTACTCCAAATTCACCACCTATAACAGACCTTCTAACAATGTATCAGCCTACCACTCCACAATTCACCGCTGAAGAGCCTGGAATCTTTGTGAGTCAACTGCGGGATTATTTCGCGATAAAAGGAATTACGGACCCACGAACCAAGTTCCTTATCACAAAGAACCTCCTGCCTACACTAGTATACAAAGTAGTGCGGGATGTGACTCTATTGCCTCCGTCTGACCAAGCTTTTGAGAGCCTCCTCAGCGAGTTAGTCAGGAGACTCGGCCAATCAGAAGAAGAGCGACTCAATGCTCTACTCAAGGACCAAGTTCTTGGGGATCAAACGCCAACAGCCTTCCTGAGGCATCTGCAAGACCTGGCTGGACAGACCAATGAAGACGATAAAAACTCACCCTTAATGCGACGCCGCTTCCTCAATGGTCTCCCCACTGCCCTACGACCAATGCTCCGTTGTATGCCAGAAGATACAGACCTCCTCACTATGGCCAAAACAGCTGATAAGATGATGATTGAAATCCACCTTGGCCAAGTAGATAACCACACCCATCACCCCCAAATCTGTGCCACGCAGGACGACACTCAGAGTCTGGCCGCACAATGTCTTAAAGTATCCAACGAAATTCTACAAACAATTAAAGAGAATTTAAAGCTCTCCGAATAGAGCTAGCTAACAACAGGGAACGAGAGAGAAGTTCTTCAAGACGAGGACGACCCTCTGGTCCAAATAGAGCCTCCCAATATGAACCTGGACAACGCCTCGTTCTACTACAACCACAGCCACCGCAAACAGGTCAGTTGGTTGCTCCTAATTCAAATCTATTAGCCTTACCTCATCCTCAATCCTCAATCCCCACTACTCAGCCTCATTCTCAACCTATTTCCTTACCTCAGTCTACTGTCATACCCCCCCTTGCTGGTATCATGAAAAGTTTAAAGATCGTGCAACGCGCTGTCTCACACCTTGTCCATGGACTCCTAATCCTCCTTTAAACTAACTAGGCTGGTGTCACAGGCGTCTGACGCTACAGCCTCTCAACCTCTCAACCTATCCTTTCTTCAACTAACCCTACCACTACTCCATCTAATTCTACCTCAATTTTAACTAAGTATTACTCTAGCTCAACCAACCCAACCTTTACCACAAATAATCAACAACCTATTACTACGCACTCAACTACCTCATTTAACACTGTCAAACCAACACATACGTATGCAAGTAAAGTTAAAGAATTGCAACCTACTTATTCAACCACAACTAATTTAATACCTACAACTAATCCTTCAAATACAACACAAACTCCTTCCCACAGCAATACTAACCTTCCTCCACAAAAATTTAATGATTCACAAACTACTGCACCACCTGGTCCAACGTTCACCTTGCATGATCCACTTTCAGGCTATGCATTCCTTATTGACACTGGAGCTCAATACAGTGTTATTCCTGCAACAGCCGCAGACCGTGCAAACGGACCTTCTCCTTTCATTTTACGTGCAGCTAATTCTTCATCTATTCACACTTATGGACGTCGTTCTATTTCAGTTTCTCTTGGACTTAGACGTGTTTTCCGCTGGATATTTCTTGTCGCGGATGTATATACCCCAATGTTAGGCTCTGATTTTCTTTCTGCTAATGATTTATTAGTTGATGTTCGTAGAGCACAATTAATTGATAATGCCACACATCTTTCAGTAATTGGTTCTCCTACCACGCACCCCTCTTCATTATTGGCAAGTTCTCTGCCACAGTGCTCACCTGCTATAGAGCAGCTCCTAAATGAATTTTCTTCCCTTACTCAACCCTGTTCTAAGGATACCCCTATTAAACACTCTGTTGTCCACCGTATTGATACGGTAGGCTCACCTGTTTTCACCCGCCCACGTCGCTTAGCTCCAGATCGTCTTGCAATTGTGAGACGAGAGTTTGAACACATGCTCGAACTCGGTATTATACGGCCTTCAAGTAGCCCGTATGCCTCTGCTTTACACATGGTCCCAAAACCTACACCTGGAGACTGGCGTCCATGTGGAGATTATCGTGCTTTGAATGACAACACGATTCCAGATCGCTATCCCCTTCCTCACTTACACGATTTTACTTCTGCTCTCCATGGCACCACAGTATTTTCACGCCTTGACTTGGTGCGAGCCTTTCATCAAATTCCTGTACACCCTGAAGACATACATAAAACTGCTATAACAACCCCTTTTGGGTTATTTGAAATGACAAAAATGCCATACGGACTGCGTAATGCGGCCCAAACTTTTCAACGCTTCATTGATGAAGTGTTGAGAGGTCTCTCCTTCACTTTCACATATGTCGATGACATTCTCATCGCAAGTTCTTCTCCCTCAGAACATATTCAACATTTACGCTTAGTTTTTTCTCGGTTGGCAGAATATGGTGTATTGCTAAACCCTGAAAAATGTGTCTTTGCTGTAGATGAACTCACCTTCTTAGGACACAAGGTTACTTCGAAGGGCATCTCTCCTCTCGAAAATAAAGTATCTGTGATAAGGTCTTTCCCACAACCGCAAACTCAAAAGCAACTTCGCCGCTTCTTAGGGATGGTAAACTTCTACCATCGCTTCATTCCTCAGTGTGCAAACATTCTTGCACCCATAACCTCTCTTCTTCGCCAATCAAAAAGGGGCAGATCCACTGTAGTTTTGTGGAACCCCGAAGCTACCAATGCTTTTTCACAAGCAAAAGAGGCTATAGCACAAGCTACATGCCTTGTTCACCCTCAACCAGACGCTCCTCTGAACTTAGCCACTGATGCCTCTGACGTTGCCGTGTCAGGAGTGCTCCAGCAGCTTGTTTCAGGCGTTTGGGAACCTCTCGCATTCTTTTCACGCAAGCTCTCACCTTCACAAATGAGGTACAGCACTTTCGGTCGAGAGTTGCTGGCGATATACCTCTCCATCCGTCATTTCAGGTCATTCCTGGAAGGACGTGACTTTAGCATTTTTACGGATCATCGTCCGTTAATATTTGCTCTCCATTCTCAATCAGACTCTCATGCTCCTACTGAGAGAAGATACCTTGATTTTATTCTTCAATTTACTTCAGACATTCGACACATTTCAGGTTCTTTGAATGTTGTGCCGGATGCGCTGTCTCGCATCTCAGCAATTTCTGACCCTGGACACTCTCACATCAACCTTTCAGAGATGGCTAAGGCTCAGTCCACGGATACAGACCTCCAAGCTCTTATTAATTCACCCACTTCGTTGCAAGTCCGCTCTTTACCAGTTGAACCCAAGTCAGACTTACAAATTTTGTGTGACGTCTCGACTGAGCATATTCGACCGTTGGTCCCACAAGGGCTGCGAAGAGCTGTTTTTGCTAAACTCCATTCCCTTTCTCACCCGGGAATTAAGGCCACCCAAAAATTAATTGCAGCTAGGTTTGTATGGCCAAGTATGAACAAAGATATCCGCAATTGGACTCGATCTTGCCTTCAATGTCAGCGTGCCAAAGTTCACCGACACACAAAGTCAGAAATTGGTACCTTTCCTTTGCCGAAGGCTCGTTTTGAGGCCATACATCTAGACATAGTCGGCCCCTCTATTCTTCTCGAGGTTATACCTATCTTCTCACTGTCATTGATAGGTTCACAAGATGGCCAGAAGCTGTTCCTTTGACTTCTTGTACTGCTTCTGCAGTAGCTCATGCCTTTGTTTCATGTTGGGTTTCCCGTTTTGGAATACCTGCAACCATTTGCACAGACAGAGGTGCCCAGTTTGAATCGGCCTTATGGAAGGAACTCATGCTCCTTCTTGGGACTGAGCGCATCAGAACAACAAGCTATCACCCGCAATCCAATGGGGTGGTAGAACGCTTCCATCGTCAACTTAAAAGTTCCTTGCGAGCCACTGATCCATCTACTACATGGGTGGACAGGCTACCCCTAATCCTACTCGGAATTCGTACTGCTCTGAAGACTGATCTTGCATGCTCTGCAGCAGAATTAGTTTACGGTACCACACTCCGGTTACCCGGAGAATTTTTCACACCTACACCCATTAACCCCACATGTGATCCTGCTTCGTATGTCAAGACATTACGCTCTGTTATGAAGCAAATTCGTCCCACAGCACCTAGAACTTCCACTTCACAAACTACCTTCGTTTCCCCTGATTTACAAACTTGCACACATGTTTTCTTGAGACATGATGCTCACCGCTACCCTCTTCACTGTCCCTATGATGGTCCCTTCCTTGTGCTAGACCGTAGACCCAAAACTTTCATCATTGACAAGGTGGGCAAGCGTGAAACCGTTTCTGTGGACCGCTTGAAACCAGCATACCTTGATTTTTCTCCAACAAAAGATCCTATCCTCCCTCAATCTTCTGTACCTCCACCTCAAATACAGGTACAGCAACCTATCCCTCCTCAATCTTCTGTACCTTCATCTCATATACAGGTACAGCAATCTACCCTTCCTAAATCCTATGTACCACCACCTCATCCGAGGGTACAACAATCTATCATCCCTCTTCCAATTCTCCTTCATTATCGCAACCAACTGTCTTTGAACCAGCCAGTGGCCCCATTGCACAGGCACCAAGAATCCCCTTCCCCCAATGTCCCTACTGCACCTGTAGCACCATCCATGCCTTCAGAACCAGTGCTGCAGGATATTGCCGTCCAAAAGCAAACAATGACTCGTTCTGGAAGAGTCATTCGTAAGCCAGTGCGCTTTGACATTTAAGTGTTTTTTTTTTTTACCCCTGACAACCATGTTTTTGGGGGCAGTACTTGTAGTGCCTTGCACCACAAGATTATTTTTTATTAGTGAAAACTGCCACAAATTGGCATGAGTGAAATATTTAAATCTAAATAAATAAATAAATACAAGTTAAACATGTCCAGTGATCAAATTTAATTCTTAAGCATTCAGTGTGGTGTGACTAGACATGAATTGGCTTTTAAGGATTATTTTGGCTTGTTGGTAAAATTGTATAGTAAAAACAAGCTTATGTACAACAACACAAAGGACGCCGTTCACACATTTTATTATTTGAAAACACGGCGCCAGCAAGCAAAGGTTCTTCGTGGTAAGTTCCTATTTATAATGTTTATATTCTTTACTATTGCATATCTGTATGCAATACCGCATACTGCAGAGATTAACAAGCCTTATAGTGTTTGTGATTAGTACTGTAAGATTCATACTATAAATATTACTGTACAATTCATACAATAAATTACCTTAGGCTAAGTTAGGTCTATCTAGGCAAAAGCCAAATTGTAACTCTAGCCTAGCTGAGGCCTACCGTAGCCTTTGTTTTAGATTAACCTCAGCTCTATTATATTGAAGAGGCATAGGCCTGCCTATTAATTTTCTTAGTATATTTTACTTTATAATATAAGCCTATTATGTTTCATGTATTTTCTTAGCAGGTGGCCTACATACTTCCTTAGTTTTCCCATTCAACTTAACACAATCCCATAATGAGAATCAACTGTAATTTATCATCCACAGGTTACTGGGCCTATATAGCATATGTATATTAATTATTAATTTTTGCCATTTTTATTATTCTTTTTCTCTGAAATATCACTTACAGTATTCTTGTCTGTCTCTTTGCAGACAAGGTTGTCATTGTGGCTATTATTAGTGTTATTATTAGTGTTACATTATTTATATATTAACATTATTTGTATATTAATATTAGTTCCATTAGTTGTTTATCAGTATTAGTTGCAGACTGTTATATATTAGCTAAACGGTGCCATTATTTAATTCCGCATTTATATGTCAAAGTTGTTACGGGTAAAAATCCCCTTTGCATTTATAAATAATTGTTGCATATAATTTATTAATTGTTGTCAATAAAATACAAAATTCATATTGATGATTTTATAATCAGTCCTTCCCTTTTTTATTAAAATTAATTTTTGCGCCGCAGTGCTGGATGCCAATCTAGTATTTGGGCGCTGGTGACCCTGGCATTTAGTTAATTATCTACGTAAACTTGTAAAGGTCTGTAATAATAAATCGGACTCCTACAAGACTATACATCTTCCTTCCCTTCCGATTCATTCAAAAAACTATTTATCCGATTAAACACTTCAATGCCGTCAAGTGCAGCAGTGGAAAGGATTTTTTTGACAGGAAAAGATATATTAAAGCCGAAAAGGTCCTCGTTGTCCGATTCAAATTTTGAAAAACTCTTGTTACTAAAATTAAATAAATAATTAATTGTCCTAGGTCGTTGTAATAAAGTACTACTGAAACAAGTTGATACCTAAATTAGCTTGATTATATTGTATTGTTTTTTCTACTTGATTTGAATAATTACAAATATATTACTTGAAATACTTCTGTTGTATATATGATATATCAAATAATTAAATAAAAGAAATGTATTGTTTTCTATGGTATTAGGTATTTTTTATTTGTTATAGCTAGATTTAAATAAATATACTGGATTTAAATAAATAAAAAGTTTTGTTACACTGGATTTAAATAAATAAAAAGCTTTGGTTCTATAGTATAATTGTTTCATTTAAACATTCTTTTTGACAATATTACTACATAGAAGTGTAACTAACATAATAGGTATTTTTTATTTGTTATAGCTAATATTGAAAACTAGCGCTAGCGCTAGCGTCGCTAAATTTTGAAATGACTAGCGTTAGCGCTAGCGCCGCTATTATTTTGCCTCACTAGCGCTAGCGCTAGCGGCGCTAGTTTTCATGAGTAGCGCGCACAGCTTTGGATATTACTATTATGGCAGGCAATGCATAAGAATTAAAATTAATATTAATGTTTTCATTATGATAAAAATAATAACTTTCTCAAGAGTTTCAGCCACAGAAAATTCAATGAAACAAGTTTCATTCAATTTTCTGTGTTACCAGGTGTTTATATTTTGAGGTTTATATATTTGTTTGTTCATTAATAACACTGTACAACAAATTTTCAGTTCAGAAAAAAAACGGGAATAACATTCGGTCATTCTTAATATTTCGAGTGTGCTGATTCCAAATCTGAAAATAGTTTTTTTCTATCACGTCACGTTTTTTTGTGATGACTGCTTAAAATCTTCATACCAAAAAATAAGAATATATTGATAAACAGATAGGCTTTATCATATGGAACAGTTTAATTATTGCTATACTTCAACAATCAACATATATGCCCAAAATTAACATAAAACTCTCGTATTATACTGTTTTCAACTCATTATTTGTATTTATGCTGGCGTTTGTGTGATGCTTCTGGTTGGTCACGCTTTAAATTCCAGCAGAAATCGGCCAGCGTAGCAGGACTCCACTTCCCTTTGTATCGGCTCTCCATTGTGGCTATATCCTGGTGGAATCTCTCCCCGTGTTCGTTGCTAACAGCAGATGCGTTTTCCGGAAAGAATGAGAGATGTGAATGCAAAAAATGAATTTTCAATGACATCTTACATCCGAGACGTTGGTATGAGTTGATAAGTTGATCCACAAGTGCAGCATAGTTGTCGTATTTAGTCTTTCTTAGTAGACCGCTGCACACGTTTTTGAATGCACGCCAGGCTGCCAACTCAACCTCATCCATCACCGCTCCAAAGTGTTCGTCTAGCATGAGTTGGCAAATTTGAGGGCCGACGAATATGCCTTCTTTAATCTTGACATCACTTATTTTTGGGAATTTTTCCTTTAGATATTTGAAGGCAGGTTTATGCTGTTTCAACGCCTTTGCAAATTGTTTCATCAGCCCTAGTTTTATGTGAAGTGGTGGCAAGATAACCTTTTCCTTTCGTACTAGTGGTTCGTGAATAACATTGTGAGATCCAGGTGAGGAATTGTCTCGCGGCGGCCATACTGAGCGTGTATAGTGTTCAGACCTTGCTCGGCTATCCCACTTGCATAGGAAACACATGTATTTCGTATAGCCAGTTTGCAATCCATTGAGCATAGCCACAACCTTCAAATCTGCGCAGATAAGCCATTCATGTTCATTGTATTTTATATAGTCCAGAATAAAAGCAACATTGTCATACGTTTCTCTCAAGACGACTGAATGAGCGATCGGAACAGAAGGCATTGTGTTCCCATTGTGTAGCAGTACACCCTTAACACTGTACAGAGATGCATCCAGAGCTGGGCAATAAATACATTGAATGTATTTAAATACTAAATACTAAATACATGGGAGAAATGTATTTAAATACTAAATACTAAATACATTTTACGAATGTATTTAGATACTAAATACAAAATACATCAATTGTATTTAAATACATTTGTAAATACATTTTAAATACATACAAATTTTAACATATGCATTCACTAATTCACTAAGCCATGACACGCACACGATAAAGAAATCAACCGCTTTCGACTAAGAGTGGCACACAACTGATTGAACTGACACGTTGAAACATGAACCATGCTGTACTACTGTCGACGCGTCGTACTGTGCTAGTTCAGAACGTGTATTAAACCAGTAAAAGTATTTAAATTTTTATATTTTGAGTATTTAAATACATTGTATTTAAATACTCATTAAAGTATTTAAATACTATATTTAAATACATGAAAAACAATGTATTTATAAATACAGTTCTAAATACACAAATGTATTTAAATACGTATTTAAATACAAATGTATTTAAATACTGCCCAGCTCTGGATGCATCAATGAACAATCTCCACTGATTCGGTTCATAGCACAAACCCAGAGCATCGAACAGACCATGTATATCAATGCAATAACAAAGATTGTTTTCATTGTGAAATATTCCCGCAAATCCAAGGAGCGCTTTCGGAATGCTGTAATTCGTTCATCTTCCGCCAGCAGATTCCATTCTTGTAGACGTGAGGCCAGCAGTTCACTTTGTTGCTTGGTAAGTATTAAATCACGGACCAAATCATTGAGTTCAGGCTGCGTGATGAGATGTTGTTCTTTCTTGGACTCGACTTGAGCTTCATAGCATTCGCCGTCTGATTCCGATTTGTCAGAGTCTGTGTTATCGGTAGGCATTTCAGCTGGAGGACGAGGGATGGGTATATCTGTAGAATGTTCCACAGGACGCATAGCAGAACGAAGATTTGGGTAGACTATAGCCTTTTTCCCTTTTCTGTTGCAACCTGTAATGTGAGACAATAGACACAATAGACATTGTTGAGTATTTAAGATAGCATAATTGTGTAATACATTATGCAGAGCAGGATATGCTAAAATGTGCTAAAAACACCAAATTTGGCGTATATTCAGAAAAATAAAAGATTCAAACCTGTGATGTTCGTTAAACAGAAATAGCAATCGGTTGAATGGTCCAGCGGCTCTCTCCATACCATTGGGACACTGAATCCCAGACCAGGACTGGTGCCTTTGAACCGTGCAGATAACGAGCTTGTACATCTCACACCAGATATGAGGCGCCGAGTGCTTGTCCTGATCACCAACTTTGCATGCGAAGTATAATTCATAAAGCTTTTTCACATGAGAAGTCAACTTCCTTTTATACTGTTTTAACGTTAATGTCCCATAAATATAATAAAAACTGTCTGGCGAATTTTTGCACTCTCTAGGCATTGTAGCATAACATCAATAAAAACCTGTAAAATAAGAAAATGATAGATCAATTTGCAATTTCACACAATATAGACGTTGTCGGTGAAATATACATAATTTGATAGCTGTTATTCAATAATACTCACTTATAGCACCGATTTATGATAAAATATGGCTGACAATTTTGTTTTAAATGATTAATGAAAGAAATTTTTCATAAAATCAAAATGGAAACACAAAGCCGAACACCACCACCACAGCATATGCGTGACTGAACAAAATGTAAACGATGCGTTCAGAGAACCAGTGGTTCTCAAAATGATACAATGAAATAGGGTCATTTTCATAAAATCGGTGGGTGATACAAATAAATGAGTGTTATTTTCGCAATCTACGCATATAATTAACCATAAAAATGACGATCTCATTTCCGTTTTTTTCACTGTTGTACAGTGTAATTAATACTTTACATGAAATGTGCATGACTGGGCCTTATAAGCTACTTTATAAGCTAATTTAATTGTAAATTGCATAATTTATTAGAGGTAATATCCGCATAACATTCGCAGTCAGAAGTGCGGATGCGGATGCGGATGTTGAAAATGATGCGGATATCCGGTCCACCACTAAATTTTATATATATATATATATATATATATATATGCATATACAAATTTGATAAGAAATGCATGTTCCCCCATCTTACGGTCTGCAACACTTATGCAAGATGTGGGAGTTGCAAATACAGAAAAAAAGCCGATACCACCACCCTCAAAGGAACGCGACGAGTGAACAGAAAAAACGAACATCAAAGAAGAGTGCCAATTTTTTAGACGCAGCCAACACATTTCAGCTGCTAAATACTATCCAGTAATTACAAAACCAGCTAACAAATATAGGAATCCGAGAGCCGGACAGAAGGTACGAACAAAGGCACTTCATGCGCTATCGGGACAACAGGTACTGACAAAGATAAAAAGAGCTAAATTCTCGGAGGACCACAAGACAACGAAACCGGCCCCCCAATTAGAAAACAAATCGGAACCACCTGTATGCGAAAACGAAAGAGAAAAAATAAAAATAATCCTAGCCAACATACAGGGCCTTAAATCAAACCATTCCACGAACAAAGTTGTATACCTGAAAGGACTCGTGCAAGAAGCCGGAGCAGACTTTGCATGCCTCACGGAAACTCATCTAAAGGACTGCCAGGCGAACTGTGAAAATTGTGAGTTCTGTATTGACAAAAAGAAATACAAATTGACAACTATAACATCCTCCGAGCCGACAGAACAGTGAGACGTAAAGGAGGATGTGCTATTTACACACGCGAAAGGCACATAGCAGAAATGGCTATAAGTACCTCAAACAGCTACGTAGAATGTGTAGCAGCAAAAATTGAAAAATTAAATATGGTACTAATTGTAATGTACAGACCCCCAAACACGCCAACCTCAAAATTTTCAGATTCCATTACAGAGGTAAGAAACTTGGTAAAAGATCTACACTCTCCAACCCCAAATATTTTTCTCTGTGGTGATTTTAATTTCCCATTCATGAAATATCAAAGGATAGGAAAAAATATATGTATACACCAGGACAAGAGGGGCACACGAGAAGACCAGGAGCAGGTAAAAATACTACTAGCTCTAGCTGATGAATTTATATTAACGCAAGAAATAACAGAAAACACGAGAAAAAACAACTGCCTAGATTTGGTATTCACAAACAACAGTAATCTAATTGATAATGTAGAAATATCCCTAACTATGATATCGGACCACAACATCATTGAAATAACAACTAATATAAAGGCAAATGGAAAGGAAAGAACACGCACAACAGAAAGAAGCAAATTCGAAATTTTTAATTTTCACTCCAAAGCTATAAACTGGAAAGATATGACATCCAGCGTGGAAGTAATAGATTGGAAAACCATTTTCGAGGCCAAGACAACGGAGGAGATGCTAATGATAGAGGAGAAGACGTTAGAAATTGTGGAAAAACATGTCCCAAAGATACAACAAAGAGGAAAGAGAAGCAAATTCGATAGACAAACGAGGTCATTGTTTCGAAAGAGAAAAAGAGTGACTGCAAAATTAAGTATTTGTAAAGATAACAACATCAGAAAAATATTAAATGATAAACTGCAAAGTATCGATGTCGTCATACAGGAACTAATCAAGAAGCATACAGAAAAAGAAGAAGACGACGCTATAGAAGCGATAAAGGCTAACTAAAAGTACTTCTATAATTTCGCAAAAAGAATGTCGAAAAACCATGCGATTATCGGACCTTTAAAAAATGAGAACAGTGCTTTATCTGATGATCTAACAGAAGTATCTGAAATATTAAGAGCTCAGTACGAATCATCTTTCAGTATCCCAAAACCTGACAAATTGATATGCGATAGAAACGCGTTCTTTGAAGAAGAAACACAAAGGGAAAGTATAACAGATTTCGACTTTACGACAGATGATATTACACAAGCCATAGGGAAACTAAAAACACACTCAGCGACAGGACCGGATAAATGGAATGTCACACTGATCAAAAACTGCAAGAATGCAATCGCTGAGCCCCTATACTGGATATGGAGACGATCACTAAACACGGGAGAAATACCGGGCATCCTGAAGAGCGCAAACATAGTCCCAATACATAAAGGAAATCGATCCGAGGCCAAAAACTATAGGCCAGTGACGCTTACATCCCATCTCACTAAAATATTTGAAAGAATAGTTAGACAGAAAATCTGACTTTTTGGAAACTCAGAAAAAAATCAATGATAACCAACAAGGGTTTCGGTCAGGCAGATCATGCCTATCACAACTAGTGGAACACTACAACAACATTATTGATGCACTTGAAAGTAATGAAAACTATGATGTACTATACACAGACTTTGCTAAAGCGTTCGACAAGTGTGACCACGGAATCATAATACATAAACTGAAATATATGGGAATAACAGGAAAAGTAGGGAAATGGATATATAATTTCCTTAGTGAGCGGCGGCAAGTCGTTGCAGTACAAGGAGTATCTTCATCAGAATCAGAGGTCCTCAGCTCAGTACCACAAGGAACAGTATTAGCTCCACTACTCTTCATAATCATGCTAACTGACATAGATGAGGATGTTACCAGAGACAGCACAGTAACATCCTTTGCGGATGACACAAAGATCAGTAAAAAAATAAGAAAGCCAGAAGACATAGGATCTCTACAAACCGACATAAACAGAATCTACAAGTGGACGGAAGACAACAATATGAAGTTTAACACCGAGAAATTCCAGCTATTACGGTATGGAAAAAGAGAAGACTTAAAATCCATGGAATATTATACCCCAAATGGACAGGAACTCAGAGAAATTCCAGAGCAAAAGATTTAGGGGTTGTAATGACAGATGATGCGAAATTTGAAACACAAAATAAGGTAGCAGTAAACAGAGCAAAGAGAATAACGGGACAGATATTGAGAACCTTTAAACGAAGGGATAGGAATGTAATGATTCCTCTACTGAAAACCCTGATCATACCCAAATTGGAATACTGCTCGGTCCTAACATCCCCATATAAAAAAGAAGACATTAGACAGCTAGAAGGGATCCAGAGAAGCTTCACAGCCAAGATCAATGGGTGCAAAGAACTAAATTACTGGGAAAGGTCACGCGAACTAGACCTATATTCACTAGAAAGGAGAAGAGAAAGATACACCATTATTTACACTTGGAAAATAATGGAGAAACTAGTCCCTAATCTTACTCTGAACCCTATAACTTCCCAAACAACGGTGGAAGAGAAACGGTAGACTGTCGTATTCTCAAATTGAAGGCGAGACAGGGAACACCCTTAACCCTGAAAGAAAATAGTTTTGTAGTGAGAGGACCAAAACTGTTTAATCAGTTGCCCAAAGACCTAAGAAACACGAAGGGAGTTGCAGTGGACATCTTCAAAAGAAGACTAGACGCCTGGCTCAGAACAATCCCGATGAGCCGGGCGTACCTGGCTATGTGAGGTGGAGAGCACAAGAATCCAACTCACTACTTCACCAGGCCAACTCGAGAGGAGGGACGACAAGCTTGACCTTCGTGAAATGAGAAGTCATCGCGCGAAACCTTTGTAAGGTTGTAAGGTATATGACCTCGGAGGCCGACGCCACATAGCCTATGTTCTTATATATATATATGAAAATTATTTCACGAAAGTGACACGTGAAAAATATTTATGATGAATAAAACCACGAAGGGAAAAGAAACACAAAGTGGTGCTCACGCGCTTTCGTCTGAGTTCCTGAGGATGTCATTAGACGAAAGCGCTTGAGCACCACTTTGTGTTTCTTTTCCCTTCGTGGTTTTATTCATCATATATATATATATATATATATATATATATATGCTAGAGCTCCGCCCATTTTATGTCACTATCTTTTGTGACGTGTCTATGATGTCATATCTTTCAATCAATCCGAAATGCAAAGGCCTCCAGCGGCCTCAGATGACCTCGGAGGCCGACACCACATAACCTATGTTCTTCCCCGGCCTCAGTTACCCCTATCCTCCAAGTCTCAATAATTTATCAATAATCATTATCATATACTCATCATCCTTTTTAGAGGTTTTTCGCTTCCATCCTCAACCTGTTTTATTCCTCACATCTCCAGTTTGTGAGTGGTGAGAAAGTGTTTTGGAAACAGTAGACAATGATACTCCAGCTTTAGCAGCTATTTGTTTTTGAGTGTTGCCTTCTTTATGGAGAACAATAATTTTTAACCTATTCTTGTAGGAAATTTCTTTATTTGGAACCATTATACTATCTTATCTGTAAAATAAAATTAGAAGATGAGACATTTTTTGTATTAAAGTTTAAGAAATAAGATGATATTTTTAAAGAAACTTGCGATTACATGACGGTGTAAACAACATGTGTGAGTCATTAAATCTATAAAACATGTTATTACATCAAACTGAACAGTATATTTACCAGTAAAGAACTTGGCCCTCAAAATTAGCAAAATCAATAAAAACTAGTGGTGTACTGATTCATCGGCATTGGCAGAATAGGCCATTTTTTTGGCAATGGCATCGACCAAATTTAGCTGATTATTTTACTGATTATTTTAAATTTTAAAATTTTCATTACAAAACAAAATCTATATTTACAGAAAATTGAACACCAAAAAACACTATGATAATTTATACTAATTTCAAAATGTAATTATATAAAAATATTTATATTCACAAAAATGGCAAAGCATAATAAGTTAAGTTGTCCATAAATTTATACTTTCTCGACTAGCTAATCTCTAAATATTATAAACTCTTGTAATGTAATTGCAACTGGTTGTGTAATGTCTATTTCTGGTTCAAATTCACTAGTATATAAAAAGTTGTATTGTGGTAGCTGTTCATATAGAGTTGCAGTATGCATAATGGAGATTCGCTGTTTGTCAATTGTGCTGATTGGACGTGCTACAGTGATTTTGGATAGCCCAAGCTAACGTTTCCCGTTTAACTTTTGAGTTTAAATTTAAAATGTTTTGTTGTTCGCTCTTTTAATTTGTTTTCATTGTTCTTGGTTCAATTAGTGTGGTGGGGTGGGGTTTGGGCTTTTGTTAGAGCCTGAGCCATGTGTTTAATTATTATTATTCAGCCACTTGGCAGATAACGCCATGTGTTTAATTATTAATCAGCCAGTCGGCTGGTGAGTTGCCAGATAACGCCATGTATTTTATTTAAAGCATATATTCCAGTTGGTTTAGAAGGCCGATTTGACAAATAGCAACTAATTAATTATTCTGTTTTAGAAACAAATGATAAAAGTGTTCAAGGAATAAATAAAACATCATTACAACGTTCTGTTTATGAATTAATGCATATACAATGGGACACATATATGATCAAATAATAGAATGGCAAATATATAATCATACAAAGCATAGTATTAACCAAATATTAGAAAAATATATATTTATATTAATTATATATAATCGTACAAAACATAGTATTAACAAAATATTAGAAAAATATATAGTTATATTATCAAAAGTTATATTATTAAATATTGGTACAGGAAAATATACACAAAACGTATAATCATGTTATTACAGTAAAAAAAATATATATTGTCTTCACGTTTTACGGTGCAAAACGCTAAATTCAATGGTGATTGACGTTACATCAACATCGCCATTACTCTGCACGATGTGGTAAAGCCGTCCAAGCATCACCTCACCGTTTAACTGATACGGCGGTTTATACTCGATATAAATAGCTTTCATATCGTTCAATACTATTTTTGTACCCACTTTACACTCGGCAGGAAAATTGCCTTTAAGCGCAGCTAGAACACATTCAAAAGCACGCACAAAAACGTCATCGTGGGCCATTACATTAAATACAAGTTTATAATCATGCCTTTCCAATCGGTTTTTTTCTTAACGTACCGAACTTTTCAATCGTGAACTCTTCTTCACTCGACATAGCGGCAATTGAAATAATCTTCCAAGTCGTAACGGCAGCTATCCACTATATAGAGGTACAGCTCTTCAGGATGAACAGTGTAGGCGAGCACAGCTCTGTACCTCTCAAGCGTTTTGTATCAAAGCTCAGGATATTTCGAAGAATCTAAGCCTTTTAAATACGCATCCAGAGCTAGTCCGTTCTCTCCCTGCTCATTCCTACATTCAACAAATCCGTCGAGCAGAGCGGTGTAAGTGTATTCAAGTACTGTGTCAAAATAAATCATGTCTGAGATACGTGTGTCTAATATAAGCTTCAGCTTACGGAATCCAACGATCTCAAACATTCTGTCGAGGATGAAACGGTTTCGTGTAGGAACAAGAACGCCATTATCAGCTGTGTTCTTCCACATCAGTCGTATATCAACACATGGATGATTGTTATTTACACTCAATGTATAAAGAACGGTATATGAGGAGGCTTCACTAATCACATCTCTTATTGTATCCACGGCAGTTGGTATTTTATAACGGTCCTCAGCCCATCTCTCAACTACCACGAAGATTTTATGCATCTCCTCAAGATTTAAATAAATAGCGTTGCGTTTGCTCGCAGGTCTACTGTTCGTTTCAAGCACACAGTTAATGCCGGTTTCCCGCCTGAACACACGCAACGACTTCGTCACAGAGACGTCTTACGAGGCGTTGAGAACGCTTCTCAAAGGGAGTTCCATCGTATTCGCACGTTCACACGGATCGAGATGACTATGGCACAACCACTCGGCGCAAGCTCTGAGAAGACTATGAGCCGCATGAGACACGCAGGTAGGCAGGAACGGGTCGATGGGTGGGTGACTCACCCTGATGATACGTGAATGGGTTTGTTCGAACTCGTATGATCCGTGAGGTGCGAGTCGCACCATAATCTAATGAAACGTGTGCGGCACTGACCTAACATGAATTGTTGTATCCCATTATATTGGGCAGGTGTTTTGAGAAATTTTCCGGTACAAGAATTAATTTCGGTTTTAACGTTTTATCACTCCCACTCCCATGAATACGCGCCAGACATTTTTGCAAATGGAGATGTTCATGAACTAAACCCATTTTATAACGTTTTATCTCTCCTAAACATCATCACAATCCGGCGCACTATTTGAGAGAAGCATATGCCCATATTTTTCCTTTTTGTGTAACAGACGATACTCGTCTCTAAAGTCTGTTAAAAACTCACGCAGGGCACTAGCAACAACCTCGCTACGAGCCTCGTCATGATATACATTAATATAGTGATAAAAATACTTAAGATTCTCCATGATGACGAGATTTACATTTTCAATCGCAGTGTACGAGTACTCGGTGTGGTGTAACATGACATAATACCGCTTGTCACACCACCCATCAATAAGACTCACTATCCATATCTGCTGCTTCTCTTCTGCACGCGTTGTTTCTTTTACTTCAAGGTATATGTGAGACTTTATAAAGCTTAGGTCTATAGCATACTTCAATACATCGTCTGTGCAACGAAAGCCTACAACGCTCTCACCAGAATAACCATAAGTATTTGTACATCTTGCTCCTTCGCACGATCAATGTGTTTAAAAGAGGCAAAGGAGGGGGAATAGGAAGTTTTTCACTATCCACTATATCTTGACACTTTGCTGAATACCATTTCATAAACGTTGACAAGCAATATTAAAGGTTGCCATTACTATTTTTCTTCCACGCGAGAGAATACATCCGAGCTCAAGGGTATACAGAGGTCAACTGAGAACGCGGGGACAGAGGCCTGCTCAGGCTACGGCATGAGTCACGCCGCCGGTCTTGCAGGGGTGGGGCTTAACTTTTACTGTACATACGCACACGCAAAGTGAAAAGCAAGTTGAAGCACGATTTATTTAATAAACGAAATATTGAAGGTGTACATATTTGCAAATATGTGCAATAAACAAGTTAACAATAGGCACATCAAAGATTGTTCTCAATACATATATATTTACAAATACGTGTGATGAATAAGTTAGCAATAGGCCCATCAAAGTTTATAGTAACCAAAGGGTACGGTATCATAGGTACCAGGTAACTGGTAACGTTTCCTATAGGTGTTACGGCACACCTTCGTTCCCCTAAGCTCCTTCACGCCCCCCAGCTTCTGCGCCCGAAAATTGTGGGTGCCTACAATTAGTTGGGGAGGTCGTTCGCCCTCATCATCGTCCAAACACACTAGATCCTTCAACGAATCAAAGTTGACGACTCGCTGATTCGCTTGGTTAAGCGTGATGCCCTTTGCCTTCACGATATATTTCATATCCTCACCCACCCTCACCCGTACCCCATAAGTTTTAGGTCCTGTTGAGACAAAAGAGTCGGCGTATGCGTTGTCTCCATACTCATCCTTGATCTCATCAGTGAGCTCGCCGAGGAACTCCCCAATAGCGGGCATGTATTCACCACTCCTCGCTGTGAATATCACGCTATCTGTATCGGCATACAATACTCTCCGCCCAAGAGAATGCAATAGACCCCAAAGTTTGATGCGGGCGTAGGCTGTTGTGAAGCTGGCTACAGGAATGTTTGTAACCCGTGAGGTATCTGTGGCCAATTCAGTGTTGTTGTACTTTATTATGTAAGTATTACCTACATTCACAATCTCCATGACTTCTTTATCGGGTGCGTTGGCGTAATCCCAGACTTCACTATAGCTTTGCGCCAAATGAACATTCCCTTTACCGGTATTCTGCAAACTTTCCCCAAAGGCTTTAGGCACAATTTTGCACTAAAGCGCTTGCCAGGATTCTTTGCAATTTGGGCACGATCAAGTTGTATACCTTCGTGGTCGCGGTAACGTTGAATATAGGCAGACTTTTCATCTTCGGTATCAACTCCTCGCGGATACCCTGATGCCTCAACCTTATCCTTCAAAAATGCGTTTATATATGGCGTGAAAAGGTTGGGTAGCTTCTGAAACCTCCACACCTCATGTATCTTCAGTATTCTATACCCATGGCGTACGGCTAGGGCCAGCTCAGGACTTGTATATACGCCTCTGATCTTACGCTGGTGGGGTATATGGTTACAATTACCGTTATTCTCTTCCGCACACTTCACGCACAGGGGAAACATGAGCTTGTGGTCGATAACGACGGGTAAGATCGGCATCCATAAATCGTTAGGGGGAGCACGTCTACGAAAGAGAGCCCAAAGTAGCGATCATTCAAATTTCTTGAAAATTCGTTGATGGAGGGCAGGTTAGGTCCCACCAGTTTCTCAGGACCCACGGGGTACGGGTTGTTCTTCATCACGTAGGGTATAAAGAACAGAAATCGTAGTAGTGGAGCTTCACACCCTCCGTAGGTGGAAAGTATAGCCTGAAGGGATTTGTACGCCCACCGAACAAGCTATCACCGCATTTGAGAGGTTCCAGTACCATTGAACGCTTGATCGTGTTTATTTCCTCACGGTACACCCCGTCTGTCTCCATCCGTGCGTCATATTCATGCTCCCACAAGCCTTTGTGAGTGAACTGTGAGCCTATAAGTTGATCGCGGGTGCGGGTCCATGCAAGACACTCGGATGGAGATCTACCGTGGATATCTCCGGCGATTCCACACTCAGGACGGGGGCATCCATGCCACCAGCAACCGTTAAAGGAGTACACAGTCTTCACACCAGTGACACGGTTTTCACTTAGTTCATCAACCCAAAAAACACGACCATTAATCTTAATGGGTACTTCACCTGTGTTGCGGTCGAGCTTTATGTATACACCTGTCTGTTGCTGTAGGTGTATGAGCCAGTAAATAGCCTTGTGGCCGTAACTGCGGGGTTGTTTCTGTGAATAATGGCTAAGGTGGCTTTAGGCATGAAGTTATTCTTGAACACCGTAAAACATAATGACGCGATGGTGGTTGCGACTTGCAGCGGATCGCATTTGAAACGGCCTATGTACATCCTTCTGAAGGCCTGGAAACATACTCTAAGCACTCGTACATCATTCACGCAATAACGCTCACATTCATCAGCTATATTATAAGGATTACGTTCATTAAAACTGTTGTAGTATCGATCAAAGTCTTCACGTTCATCTGCACTCATACAATCATAGTTAAAATAATGTTTGGGTGGAGGTAGGCCTACGTAGTTTAAAGTCTCGCTAGTGAGGAATGTGTAAGGGAAGTATCCTTTTGAAACTTCAGCTGCTACCCCATCACCTTGGGTAGCTTTGCTAATTTACAAGGTGTGAATAATAAAGTGTCTTTAAATTGTACATTACCTCTTATTTGCATCTGTATTAATTTGTTGCCTCTTTTCAATGGATCACCTGTAAATATCTCAGAGGACTCGTGCTCAAGCAGCTCCTTATAAAGGAACTGCGTGTCAAACTTTGCCCCGTTATGGGCGAGAATATACACAGTCATTTTTTTGAACTTGTCGGCTAACTTGACAATATAGGACACAAATAGTTTCACAGGACTATCGTGGACATTCGTTTTAAAAACGTTTGTCCGTTTACCACATTTGGGGCACTCATCACACTCGATCTCCATACACTCATCGCAGATAGTTTGGCTCACAAGTAAATGCAGAATTACCTCTTTGGTTTCAGCGTTCGTGTATGTTTCTATATCGTAGTATACAGTTATACAAGGTTTGTTTTTAGGCTTGGCGTCTTTCATATAACATACATGCTTTACTCCATCCGCCTTATATTCCTCCTGGCATGTAGGACAGTGAATTTCGTCACATTTATGCTTAAACTTTCCCCAATTATCCATCATGTGAAACATACCACATTCACAGATTCTCATTTTCCTGCACGTGCCAATTGATTTATGGAGCTCAAAACAGCTATTATTGAAAAATGTGCGTCTACACACATTACATCCCTCTTCTCAGCTCAACTACACGGCTTTCACATTTGGGCTTTTACACTGTTCACACCATGTGACATCTTTACAATGTTTCACTATATCATCGCAAACTCGAGACACCCCTTACACAAATCATGATGTCGCCCATATTTTCGACTTTTATCATAACTCGCGTAAAGGCACCTTATATTACGGATGGGGAGATACGTTGTCCCTGACAGTCCTAAAATAAGTAGGGGTCTTGTACGATCTCTCACAGTGCTTTTAAAAACATACACAGTCCTACGACGATCATCCAGTCCAAATACAACTATACGGCATTCATTTCCTGTTCTACCCTTCTCAGCTCTCAGGACCCATATTACAGTCAAATTCAAGTTCACAGTCTACAGCTAGTTTACGGGCACGCTCCACGACCGTAGGCAACCAAATTTTTGGGTCGTGTATTTAGTACAGTAAACACGAGCAAGACTACTGCTATAAAGCCGCAACCACGATCGACGTTTATATGCCGTCTATAAATAGCCTGAGAATTGAAGTTAAGAGTATAGGTGTGGCACTATGACCCGCAACACGGAATACACGGTCAATATTTACCGTGAAGTTGTCCATATTGAATGCTATACTACTTTGGGCGGCGTGCATTATACGAGCTAATATATATTCTACATCTTCAGCCGCCAAACGTCTAAATGGCACTACCACCCAAAAATCATCTACATCGTTATCATCTGAGCCGAATCCGAAGGACAGACTCGTCCTGACTTCACGCTCGTCGCGGTTCTGAAGGGCAAACTCTACAATGCGCTCTACAACGCGACGTAGCCCGTGCTCAATTCCATTGCTATACAGGGATCTAGGGTCAACCCTGACTATATACCGATTTCTAGTCAAGGCTGGGGTAGGGGTTGCGGTGCGCACCAACTCGAATGTTACACCTTCCTCAACAGAACGAGTCACCGCTGTGGAGGATGAACAAGGGTCTATATTGGCTGATGTGGGATTGGCTGCGTAAGACGTTGAGGGCTGGGGTTCTATTACTGCAGACTCAACAGAACGGGGAGCAGCTGTGGAGGATGGACAAGGGACTATATTGGCTGAAGAAGCTGATGTGGGGTTGGCTGCGTAAGACGTTGAAGGCTGGGGGTCTATTACTGCAGACTCAACAGAACGGGTGGGGACTGTGGAGGATGAACAAGGGGCTATATTGACGGATCGCTCCACTGTGGGGTTGGTAGCGTAAGACGTTGAGGGCTTGGGTTCTACTACTGTTGTCTAACAACCGGCGCGTATCGCGCTTTATACCTGACGTGGAGACTCTTCATCATGTCCGCTTTGAACGTGCTACACGTGTCGCTGGTGAGGGTTCATCGGAGGGTATGGGCTGTAGATGCACGGTCAATGGTTCATCCGTGATGTCGATGATGGGGCTGTACATCGTCGTCATTCACGGTTCTGTGGAAGAAGAAAACAAAATATAAGGAGCAGAACTCGTTATTTGTGATATTCTGTAAATGAGCCACTTAGGGGTGTGACGTGTTAGAAATGGAAGCTGTAGAAAAATTCAGATTCACGAGCCCATCCACATGTATTATATCTGGACCGACAGGATGTGGTAAAACGGTGTTTATGCTTAATATCATTAAAGAAAAGGGTGAAATGTTCTCAAAATTTGTGCATAAAGTTATATGGTGCTATTCGACATACCAATCAGTGTTCAACGAGTACCAAGATGATGTTTTGTTCCACAAGGGGGTCTATGACGTTAATTCGTTAAAGGGAAATGAACATACAGTCATCGTAATTGACGACCTCATGTTGGAGATGGATAAAACTTTTGCCGAGACATTTACTGTATTCTCCCACCACCTTAATATAAGCGTGTTCTTCATCAATCAGAATCTATTTTTCAAAACTAGATACATGCGCGATGTATCGTTAAATACGCAATATCTAGTCTTATTCGCGCAACGTAGAGATGTCACAAATTGGGATATTAGCCAGTCAAATGTTCCCGAGAGTCAGCGTAATGAGCAGCGTAATGAGTTTTTAGAGGTTTATAAAGAGGTCACAAAGCAACGTTATGGATATTTGATTTGTGACCTTCACCCGCGAAACACGTTTAGGGTGCTTCTAAGAACGAATATATTTCCAAACGAACCTGAAACCGTGTATATTCCAGAATGACGAATAGACTAAAGAAATACCGCGAATTAATAAACTCTATCAACGATTGCCTCGAGCATTGCAGCAGATGTTTATTAAAAATATCGACTCTGAGTTTTTAAAATGCATCTGCGGACTGCGAAATCTGCTTTAACGTTATAAAATGTAATGTTCCAATGAAATCCTGTCAGAAGGCTCGCTTACGTCGTTACAAGAACATAATACGGACGCTCGCCCATAAAAGTCAGACTGTGGGTAAGAAAAAGCGTATTATTGTACAAAGAGGTGGGTCGTTCTTCCCCATCTTATTTTCACTTTTGGGGCCTTTACTGACTAGATTAATATAATGAAGAAGGTGGTTGTGATCCCGCACGAGGTGTATGCTTCATTACAAAGGAGCCCAGACGCGGCTCTAGAACCCCGTAAAAGTAGGCTTAAAAGAATGGAGAGTGAGCTACTATCCCTATTAAACAGCGAAAAGGCGCCTGATGAGAAAAGGGTTTTGTATCAAGAGGCTTTGCAGAAATTTCTTCATGAGTACGAAGATTATAAGCATCCTACAGAGCTCACCGTGATGCACAGCTTGAGTAGCGCAGAGCATAGTGACACAGAGCCTGAGCAGCCAAAGAGTAGCGGAACACAGCACATCGAACATGTGCTAAAAAACAGCCTCCCCCATACATTGAGGAATAAAGGGTTAAGTCTTTATAATCTATTGAGTGAGGACCCCATCATATAGTGGGCCGACACTGGCGAGGTCATTGTTGATGGAACAAGAGTACAAGGGTCCAATATCGTTGATATTGTTCATGATCTGGTGAGAAAGTGGGATAGGCCCTCACCAGCAGGATGGAGACATATTAAAGCAAGACTACAGCAAATAAATGTCCCCAAAACATTGATAGGTAATCTGAGTAGGTTAAAAGACTTGGAACCTGCATCGCACGATTCGCACGTGTCACAACTGAGTACACCTTCGCCCACAACAGCAGCCGTACCTCTGAAGAGAAGAAAGAAGAGAGTAGAAGGCCAACCTTATCCACTTGTCTCTAAAATACGCAAATGGCTAACGTATTAAGTAAGCACTATTATGACATTTCTAGCCCTGCATCCTATGGTGGCGTTAATAGACTGTACAGAGGTACTTATGGTGTAAGGAAAAAAGATGTTGAGAGATTTTTGCGTGCCCAGGATGCTTACACACTTCATAAACCGGTGAGAAAAAGGTTTAAAACAGCCAAGACAACAGCCGCATCGATTGACTCTATTTGGCAGGCAGATTTAACAGACATGCAAAGATATTCAGTGTACAACGACGGCTACCGCTACATCCTATTCATAATAGATGTATTCTCTAGATACCTGTGGCTAATTCCCCTGAAAAATAAATCGCCCAAAACAGTTGCTAAAGCGACCAAAACACTGATGTTGAAAGAGTTCCTGGCTATTTTTGCATGGATATGGGAAAAGAATTTATAGGACGCACTTTTCAGAACATGCTGTCAGAGTTTAATATCAGTTATTACACTTCCAATTCTATACATAAAGCATCTTTAGCTGAAAGAGTTCAACGTACCATAAAGGAACGCATGCACCGTTATTTTGCATATAAAAACACGTACAGATATATAAACGTTCTCGATTCACTGGCTTCATCCTACAACCGCTCACACCACCGTACGATCGGTACAACGCCTAACGATGTTTTAGAAAGAGGCAAGCGTCCGAGAAGAGATGGAATGCCACCACCGCCACCACACTCTGCGCGTTTCAAAATCAGTGACTATGTAAGGCTGTCACGTTCGGGAAATAAATTCGCGAAGGGCTTTGAGCAAGGATGGACACGCGAGATTTTTAAAGTTAGGGCTATGAGGCCTAAAGGCGAGATAATGATGTATTACGTCGAAGATTTGAATGGGGAAGAAATCTCGGGAGGTTTTTACCGCGAGGAACTGCAGAAAGTGGCATTTAATTTAGGAAAAAATGTGTACAGGAAAGATAAAAATGTACCTGGTGAAGTGGCTAGGTTACCCAGAAAGCTTCAATACCTATATAAAAGCTGATGCAGTAATGAAGCTTAATTAATATGCAACATGACTCCTAACCACTTCTACGTCACACTACCGTCCTCCTCGTCCCTGTCTGTACACCCTAGCAACACACTAGCTAACTTTGTAACAGAGCTCCACGGGCCCATTGAACTGGGTCGTGATTCGTATGAGGTGGGGCTATGTGAATTTCAGTTATCCACCAAATATTTAACTCGTGAAAATGAACAAACCATATTTCTGATCTATAGAAGAACCGACGAGTGCGAAAAAATAGGCATAACATTAGACAATACTATACGTTCAACCCTGTGCTGCGAGGAACAGTACTATAGCACAATTGTTTCGCTAGGAGCCGGGCATTATGACACAGCCATGGACATTGTGGCGGGTTTAAACAGGTCTTGAAGTCATACTTGACATACGATTTACTTTTTGAAGTCGCAAACATAAACGCGCATGCATGCACATTGAAGCTAAAGTCGACGCTTAGTGGAAATATTAAAGATAAAGAACTGTTCAAAATTGTGGCTGAGGGGCGATATAGCGCAGCTTTCCAAAGAGACACCTTTCACGAGGCACCGGATGACTTGTCCAGCTTAATGTATCAATTGAAGATGGAGAAATTGGGTGAAGACCCTGAGCCCCCAGACATGTGCTATATTTATAGCAATATAGTGGAACACCAGTTTGTTGGGGACACCCAGGCCCGCCTGCTGCGCATTGCCCACATCCTCAACCATAGAGGCCGGAGTTTGAGTATTACATATGACAGGCTCCACTATGTGAATGTCTCAACTCACCTGATAACCAACATCTCAATATAGAGGGTAAAAATTTCCCATTCGGTGACGGGAGCTTAACAGTGAAGCTCCACTTTCGACGCACTGTTATAATGGACAGAAAACGTCATGCTATCTATCGAGGTGTGCGGTACCAGCGTGGTAGCGGACTTGGATCCATTTTTTCATCCATACTACGCACCGCTGTCTCACTGTTGAAGAGGGGCGCCAGGTACCTAGGAAGGAAGGCGTTACAAACACGTTTTAACGCGGCAGAGGAAATGTTCGCGGGAACTAAACCTAAAGAAGCTTTAAAAAACATTTAAAACGTACACGGGATGGAATCATCAAAGATGCGATGAGAAAAATGCGTGGCGGAGGAAAGAAGAGAATTGATAGGAAGAAGAAGGGGGTGCCAACACGTGGCGTAAAGAAGAAGAGGGCTGTTAGGAAGAAGGGTTCACGTGGCCTTAAACGTAAAAGTGTGCCAAAAAAGAAGTGTGCTAAGCGTATGAAACTGATGCAGTCGAGACCACCAAGTCCGAGACTGAGACCGAGACCGAGACCTGATCCTGTGAGACCAAGATCGAGACCGAGATCAAAGGTTCGAGATCGAGACCGAGATCAAAGGTTCGAGATCGAGATCTACCTTCCGAGATCGAGACCTTAAAATTCGGGACCGAGATCGAGACCAACCTAACCTAAAAAAATACAGCCCCCCCCCCCCCCGCAAGACAAACGTGGCAACTCAAAACAGGGTGACTGATTAGTGAATACCTAGAGTCCCTTACTTTTACAAACTTTCATAAACATTCTGAATTGTGTCTGTTCAACCAAGCCACCATCATGAGTATGCCAATAACATGTATTTTTCATTACGGTTTCGAGAGGTCTCGAAAGGTCTCGGGGAGAAAAACCGAGACCGCGTCTGTCGAGACCGAGATCGAGACCGAGATCTAAATAGCGGAGACCGAGATCGAGATCGAGATCTGCAAATTGGGTCTCGAGATCGGTCTCGAGACCGAGACCGATCTCGAGACCTACATCACTGGTATGAAACCTATGAACGATCATTTTCTTTAACTGACATAAACTGATGACGCTACTCTCACGATTCATAGATTGATTGATACTCGTCGAGGGAGGTGGCACTGTTTCTAACTCACCATGGCCCGTTTCATTCATCCTTGTAGTTCACAATGCTGTAAATCGGAGCTATCCCTCTTTGAGATGCCTCCAACTCAAGTATCTATTGAGCACAGTGACTTTATTACAATTAACCCTTTAAACACAATTAGTTCACCCAGTGCCCCTATAGAATTCGTGATACCCAGCTCAGGCCTTTACTTTTTTGATCCGAGCGATGATAATTATGTTGCATATCCCGAAACAAACTTTCTGCACACCATATTCAGTCAGTGTGACGTGTATTTAAATCAGACTAACATCTCAGCAGGCACGGGGTACTATCACCTACGAGCATATCTGGAAAATGTCCTCAATTTTTCAAAAGAAGCGAAGGACATCTTTTTATCCGCCGAGGGGTATTACCACACTAAAGATGAGGGTAGTATAAAGGATAAATTCAAAAATTCTAAAAAAAAGATATACGAATGTTTTGGACGCCTGCACACGGACTTTACATTCCAGAAGTTGCTTATGAATGAAGTAGATATGAAACTTAAGCTTACCCGCACGAGCCCTGAGATCTGTATAAATCTGGGAGCTGACCAAGAAGAAGGCGCGAAACCTGTTGTGATACACATCATGGAAGCATATTTGCTTATACGCCGAGTGAAATTAAGCTCTCCGAAGCAAATAGAAATTGAGAAAGAGCTGGTACACGCCACAGTGAAATACCCAATTTACAGGGTACAGATCAAACTGTACACGATCCCCACAGGCCTGACGTCGAAACAGATAGAAAACATAGCTCTTGGAATCCTGCCTAAAAGGATTTTAATTGGAATGCAAGACCACGTCTCGACAAATGGAAATTATAAAAAGAGCGCCCTGAAATTCGAAAATTTTGGGCTTAAAAATATTACTTTATATGTCAATGGCGTCGCACTGGGCGGGACATTAAATATGGACTACTCGTCAGATGCAGTGTTCCCGCTCTGCGCGAGAGCTTACAGCAGTTTAGCGCATAATACAGGCGCGTGTGATGAACTTGGAATCGGCCTAACGCAGAAAGAATTTGTGGAACAGTTTAATATTTACTCATTCGACCTTACACCTGACTTAGCCGTGGGCGTAAATGCGCATTTAAACGCCCAGCAGACTGGCACGATTTCAATGCGGCTGGAGTTCGCCAAGCCTACAGACGCTCCTATTAGTGTACTAATATACCTCGAGTCGCAGGCACTAATAGAACTGGACCGTTTCCGGAATATAAACACATATTTTTAAAATGGATGCAAATACACTCCAGAGAGCGATGAAAAGTGACTGTTTCGCGCGTTCCAAATTTATCAGAGTTTTTGCAAAGAATGAAATATTGAAGCTGGATACCTCGAGAAACTGGTGCGGGATTATTGTTAACACCGACGTTGCGGGGGGGCGAGGGTATTCACTGGTTTGCGATCTATTTTAAAACTAAGGAAAGAATGTACTATTTTGACTCACTCGGATTTCCACCATGGCATGACTCGGCAATCGTAAATTTTATCGCGCGATTACGTGTGCCTAAGATTATCTGGACCTCATATCGCCTTCAAGGGCTTTATACTGAAACATGTGGACTGTATTGTATTTTGTTTCTCATGCATATGTCGCACGGGAAGGGCTTTATGAATTTTTTAAAATTATTTGATTTGTGTGACACAAATATGAACGATAAATATGTGTGCAGACAGATAAAAAAAAGTTCCCATATGTTGCTACCCCCTATAATGTGTAAGACCTATATTGTGTAAACCTATATATATATACACACATGTGTAACAATTAAGAATTGGGGACTGCCCCTTTTTGTACATGTTTTTCTACTGTTTAATAAAATGAAAATATGTTACGTTTTGTTAATATCCTCAAAAAATACTTACATAATATCATGGATGACGGTGCAATCGGTTGACCGGTTGTGTGCCAGCACCACGACTTCTGGCCCGCTGTGTGGATCGGCCACCACTTCATTTATCACCCTTTCTCCAAAAGTGCTTATAATAGCGTCTAGCTCCGTATCACAGCTGTAATTAAAATAGTTGTATGAAACTGGTTGCCGCTAAAAGTAACGTGTATGGCGGTATATATATATATATATATATATATATATATATATATATATATATATATATATATATATATATATAGGATCATTATGCAGTGAATAAACACATCTTTCAAAACATCTTTATTGCGATTTGTTAAATTCCAAAAGAAATGTAAAAACAATCTGTATAGTTTCAATGCACCTACATTATTTCCTCTATAGGCTGACGCCCACTGTCCCTCGCCAACACAGCTAGTTCTGGGTTGGGGGGAGAAATCATCCTTCCATCAAAAGTGGCGATTACACATTCTAATTCGGCGTCGCTCCTGTAATTAAAACATATTCATGAGCCACCAGACAATATTTAAAAAAAAAATCCAAGTGCGTGCAAATGTTAAAATAAATTCAATCTGGAGAACTTCGAATAAATATTAAAAACGAGAAAAGCACAAATAAAAGACACCATATATATATATATATATATATATATATATATATATATATATGCCGAATTAATCGGGTTAGAAACAGATAATAATTGAAAACATAGTAGGACAAATTTTAAGTCTAAAACTTCAGGTTCATACGAACGTTGACCTTTATAAATTAATAGAACAGTACATATGTATAGTATATACACATGAATTTCATACCATATATAGAAGAAATTATTGTCTACAGGTTGATATAAAGTTCAAAGTTCCCCGTAGTGCATTTCATATTTTATAAGAATTTAAATATAACTATTAAACCTTTAGAAAATAAAAATTATAATTTTTAACTAACTGTATATTATAGCAAAGTCACCAAACTTTCTCTAATGTCATATCTGTGACATATGATGTGACATATTTAGTTAACTCTCTATAAGCATTTGTATCCTAGGAAATTTTCAAAATATTAACTTCGGCCTACACCGCAAAATGTAATCAAAGATGATATTCATTACATACTCATTTTCCTTTTTGTGTAACAGAAGTTACTCGTCTCTAAAGTCTGTTAAAAAGTTCTCTATCTATTCGTTAAATAACAATTATTCAATTACTCTGTTTTACGAACACTTCATTTTTAAAATGGGTTTTGGCTATCCACGTAAGAATTAGACAATATTTAAAAAAAAATTCAACGTTAGGTTAGGTTAGTTTACGCACGGTTAGGACGGGTTAGGTTAGGCTAGGTTAGTTTACACCCGGTTAGGTTTGGCTAAGTTAGGCAAGGTTAGGTTAGTTAGGTTAGGTCGTTAGGTTAAAGCAGTTAGATTATAATTGAGAATATTTCGCAGTTATTGCGAGAGAAAATTTCATATTTAATTTGACTACACACACACACAATACAACATAGAAAAACAGAGAAAAGTGTTCTAAAATTAATATATATATATATATATATATATATATATATATATATCAGTGGCGACTCCTGCACTCGGGCATGAGAGATAAAATTGTGTATTTATAGATTTACGTTTAAAAAAAGTTTTAAATACAAATTGTAAAAATGGTTTTTGGCTGGTAGGATGTTACTATTTTTCTGTCTAGCCTTCGTCACGCAAGCAAATTTTGAGCGCATTTAGATACCCTTACACCTATAAAAAAACTATATTGATACATTAAGTTTCCGTGTAATCTTTCAAGATCCTTTACTCGGGCGCAAGACATTACGCCCGAGAAAGTATAAGTAATATCGTATATTTAAAGTTCTTTTAATGAAAAATTATTTGCTTGCATACGTTTACATAATAGTCCTTCTTCTAATTCTCATTAAATAAAATACGTTTTTCCTCCTATTAATTTTTTTTATAAAGAAAAAAACATTTCAACTCGGGCTTATATCCTTCGGCCTTGTAGAGGCACAATTTTTAATTCTGGCGATACATGGTAACTTTTTACGTTTCGATAAGCGTGCCTTCAACTGCCTGAAAGAAAAAGGTTTTAAATTCGGCTATTTTATTCATTGCTATGCACATAAGTTAAATTCAGTGTTAAGTAAAATGTCAGAGAAAGTTAACAGGGCTAAAATGTTCTTTTCCAATGTACGTGCTTTCAGTAAATTTGCTTCTTCAAGTACGAAACGAAAAGCTGTATTTAGAGAGCTTAATATCAGCATTCCATTACTTTGTGAAACAAGGTGGTGCTATAGATCTAGAACCGTGTCAGCAATAAAAAGGCAGCGTGAAACTCTGAAAAATGCATTTCAAAAGATTTTAGATGACAGTGCAAGATGGGATGAAGATATTCTTAATCAAACTGATAATTAATCTACTTATAAAATTGCATGATTTCACTTTTCTGTTTTTTATTAACTGCTTTGAAAATATATTGTCACAAGCCGAAAAACTATTTCATCTTCTGCAATGCAAGCAGCTTGACATGAAGTTTGCGCAACAGAAAGTAAATGACTTTATTGAATTTATTGAGTGCGCTTGTACTGATAAAGCATATAATAAAGTTTTTCAAGAAACAATGCCAGACTTCGAACAATCCAAAGACCTGCCTTCTCCCCCGAGAAAAAGAGCTAGAGGCAAACAAATGAACTATAAAGCCTTCTCCCCCGAGAAAAAGAGCTAGAGGCAAACAAATGAACTATAAAGCAATATATTTCGAAATAATTGACATTATACTAATGTCAATGAGGGAACGATTTGATTGCATTCAGGAGTTTGCGTTCTTTGAGTTGATTGATGTGACCAATTTCCAGAATTTGCTGAAAATTTTCCAATGCATCATCTTAATGCTTTACAAACTAAATATCCAAATGTAATTGACTCCAAATCCTTAGTTAACGAATTGAAATATCTTTATTGTGACAGTGACTTTAGAAAATGCAAATCTGCAAATGAAATTTTAAGTCTTTCACGAACTAGGATTATTGTCTGCGATGTCGGAAACCACAAAGCTGATTCAGCTCCTTCTTACCATACCCGTAACTTCTGTTTCAAATGAAAGAAGTTTCTCTGTTCTTGATCGAATTAGATCATATTTAAGAAACACAATGGCTCAAGAACGGCTCTCGTCCCTGGCTAGGATTTCAATTGAAAAATAAATATTTATTGATTTAGAAAGCAAAAAGGAATTACATGACAGAATATTAAAGGAATTTGCTTTAAAACCAGAACGCTTGGACTTTATGTTCAAGTAAATAAAATTCAAATAATTTTTTTTACCGAGGTACAGTATGCATTTATTTATTTTATTGATAATCTTAAGTTATTGTCATGCATTTAAATGTCGGCTCATATGTAGACTTGAAAATTTAAAAAGAGCACGAGTAGTCTTGAAGAGCTGGAGTCGCCACTGATATATATATATATATATATATATATATATATTATATATATATATACTGAATATATGGGCACAGACATTAATTAAACATGATTTTTCAAAACATTTATTCTGACATTACAAATTACTTACATTTCAATTGAATTGGCTGTAGATTCTTGCAACTCTTCACAATTTTTGGTAACAGCTTGGGAGGCTAAAAGTTCGCCACGATCTGCGGCGCTGAACAGATAAAGAGCCGCATGGCTATAACGGACTTGTTCAAAAAACAGTTCAGGACAATTATAGATTTCGTCCATCATTTGTGTGTATGTTGCTATAAATTGCACGAGAAACTGGCCCTAGACGACGAAACTCCCCATTTTATAGGGGTCTATGTGACCAACCCACAAGCATAATCTTAACTTCCTATTGGTTTACGGCTCATGCTTTTTCGACCAATCCGTGAGCAGCGCTCCCTTTTCACGAGCAATGAATGGGAGGAGCCACGAAAGGTGGGGCGGGGTTTAGCTATAGGCTTCTTGAGAACGAGTTCATTCAGGTATCCCGCGCGGTGATTGGCAGATCGCCATTAAATCTGGGTGGAGCATCATACCCGTTTGTTAGTAAAACCAGTTCGTTCTCGTATTGTTGAATTTCGAAAAGTTTTTTTTATTTAGATTTGCTCTGACACCTGCATATTAGGGTGGTCCACTTTTCAAATTTTTTTTAAAGTATAGGTTATCGTAGTTTTTCCCATTATTTGGCACTATACTAGCACATTGCATTTTTACAAAAATTGATCAATATTTAGGGGTCTCGCATCGACCTTGAAATTACGAGGTTTTTTTTTAAAATGCGTACTTTTTAACTTTTTACTGAATCAAGATAAATCATTAAGTATGGATGTTTTCTGAATCCTCTTGATGAGAGAAGTCGTTTGGTGTGCCTTCCAATGTCATACGACTAACGGTTTAAAAGTTGTGCCTGTATACAGGTAATACCAATGTGCTAGTATAGTGCCAAATAATGGGAAAACCACGATCACCTATACTTTTCAAAAAAATCAGCAAATAGCAGACAAATAAGGAAGAAGAAACAATAACTTAAACAATCACTTTTGCATTGTATTGACCACTATCACACGTCACTGGCTGCAACGTTGTCCCTCTGTGCTATGTCATCGTGGCGAGTGATGCCTTCTTGAAGTCGCCGAGCTCTTTCCGGTTCTTTTCCACCACTTGCAGAAGATCCTGCAGCTGTGCCTCGTCCTTTGTGACCGTGTTCGCATAGTCTTGTATCAGTTGGACTCCTCTTTCAGCGACGTCATTGGTGACTGGAGATTAGAGATCACATCCTTCAGACGACAAAAGTCCTCGTTCCCCCACTTATCAGTTGGCAGGGTGAGCCACGAAGACCCATACATCTTCAGACCTACAAATAAGAACCAGGAGGACTCGTCGATCAGGTCGGGGAGTAGCGTCATCTCGTCGACTGAGACGTTCTCGTATGTGAAGTCTTTGGGTACAGGGAGGTGGGACAACTTCTCTGCCATCTGTTGCTTCACAGTGCCATCCACCTTGTTGCTGCATAGAGCGAAGATGACGGTCTGAGGCCTCAGATACCAGAAGTGCCGCCTCATCACTGCCAGTGACGCTTCTGCCACCTCGCGGTCCACTGCCCTATACCTCAGAAAACGCTGGTATAGTACCAGTCATTCAACGGCGCATCAGCTGCTACAGGGCCGCCAACCAAGCTGGTACGTACAGAAGAGCGATGAACCCCACGATCCTGTGCAGTTTGTCGACCAGCTCGGCGTCGAGCTCCAGCTGCTACTGAACATCAGCAGTTTTGTAGTAGATGACCTGAAACGAATAGGCACCATTGTAAGTAAGACAGGTTTATTGTTACCAATTACTTGTTTTTGCGTTACAATGAAATGTTTATCTTTGAATAACATTTAAACTTATCTCTAGATTATTTTTGTTTGAAAAATACTAACTTTAGCCATCCATCTTGCGTGGTGGTAGGCTCCTGGGCGCATGAGGTGAATGCCACGGCGTGGTTGTGTCCCGAGTACCAGGAGCGTGATCTCTGCCACTTCCCGGTAATCGTCTCTGACGAAACCAGAAGCTGTGCTCAGGAAGCTGACCGCCGCGTCCCGGAGTTCTATTAGCCACGTCTCTCCGCCAGATTCTCGACCTGCAGCTTGCAGTAGGTCGAGAGATCGAGCTCGTCCCATCTTCAAAAATAAAAACAAAATTGTGTGAGAAAACTCTGAAGTTCCGGTTTGGCTTGCTGTTTTATAAACTAGTGGAATATCATGTGTGTCCTAACTTTACCTTGCACAAAAAATGAACTAACCTTCTCTTCAACTGCTGAAACAAAGGATCAGTTGGTGCCGTAGTCCTTCCGAGCAGGGTGACGGCTACTGGCCCCACGATAAGCTCTAGGACGTGATGACGGCATCCCAGCTGGAGTAGCGGTCGCCCGAGCATGTTTTCCAGCCGGACAACTGCACCCTACACCCTCCCCGTGTTGGTGGAAGTGGTGTCGAAGCAGAGTCCGATGACGCTCTCCTCACATCCCCAATCTTCGAGAGCATGTATGGTTGCCCGCGCCTGCGACAGTCCGGTGCCGTCAGCAACAGCTGGGACTGACAGCAACTTTCCTTCTGGGCAATGAGGAGCCCCGGAGATGAGAATTGCTTGGCGGTGCTCCGCCGTTCCAAGGAAGTTCTGAAAACCCATGCCATATATTTCAATTTCATGTTTAAAGTAACCTATTTTTGTTCACATTCAGTTCTCTTTTAATTGACATTATGCTTCATGAATCTCATTCCTAAATTGATAGCTATGAAAACTTAATCAACCGACTTTGACCATTTTGCCATCCCAGTGGACAATAGTGTGCCTCGATGGCGTGAAGGAGTTCTTCACAGCCGTCGCCACTTCACGGCGATGTGACACTCTTCCCCGGCGAGCCGTTTCTTTCGAGATGCTGAACTGATTGAGGTCTGCTGGTGGATCCGCCGAACGTGTGATAGCAGCCACAATGCTTACTACCTACGTAGAGAATGGAAAGTGGAAAGGAAACTGTCAAGAATACATGTGGGTTACGGGACACTTTAAAACTGACGCTATCGATGAATACTATACACAATACGCACCTGATTATTGGACATGCGGAAACGATCAGCCACTTCCATGACAGCAGGTGCATTAAGGATGCGGCGAGGAAGATTGACAGACACACTTGGCTCTTTCGGCAGGGGGAACGCTAGTTCTGTCTCCGACTCTCCTGACATGCCAGTATCATCATTCTCCATGGCCTCATCTCCGGTTTCGTATGCACACTTTGAGGTTTGCGGCTGGCTCCTGGCGAGGACGTTTTCTTCCTTCCTGTAGCTTTCTTTATACAGCGAAAACCTTATCGTTCCCGCTCATCGTTGCCACCCGAGGACCACGTTGATCAAGGTAGAAGTCAATGTCTTCTTTCTTGTCCTTGTCGGACAGCAGTCGATTCTTCTTTATATCTTCGACAGCGTCAGATGCTCCGATATCCCACAGCTTGTCCACACTGTCCGAAAACTTCTGCCGTTTTCCTCCGGCGTCAGTTTCTCGTTTTCTGCTCTTTTGGAGTAAGTGCCACTCTTTCCACAATGCCTCTAGCTTCCGTTCGCAGTTGAGCTTTGTGATTGTTTTAATGCGGGCCATGTTCCAAAACTTTAAGACGTTGTTTACGGTTTCTTTGAATGCGTCTTTCCTGTTAGCAGTGTACTGGATAACACTGAAGAAGTATTGCAAAAACCTGCCGTGTTGTTGGCAATTTGCTACCACTGATGGAGGACGACGGTTGGCCAACTAAAAAAATTTCCGAGGCCGATCTTAGAGAAGGTAGCGATGTTATTTTCGCCTTTCCTTTTGATGACTCTCTATTTGTAGCTTCAAGAGTTCTTCCAGTTATGGTTGCCATCGATTTGTCCATGACAAAGGATGAGGAACTCAGACAGAATTTCAAAATGTTATGATCTGCAAAAAAAGAAATAGATTAGGTACCTGCACAGGCATAGTGCATTTTCTAATTACCTATATACATTATACATTCCGCCCGGGTATGGTGACTCATTTTTTTGAAAAGTATAGGTGATCGTGGTTTTTCCCATTATTTGGCACTATACTAGCACATTGGTATTACCTGTATACAGGCACAACATTTAAACCGTTAGTCGTATGACATTGGTAGGCACACCAAACGACTTCTCTCATTAAGAGGATTCAGAAAACATCCCTACTTAATGATTTATCTTGATTCAGTAAAAAGTTAAAAAGTACACATTTTAAAAAAAAAACTAGTAATTTCAAGGTTGATGCGAGACCCCTAAATATTGATCAATTTTTGTAAAAATGGTACCAATGTGCTAGTATAGTGCCAAATAATGGGAAAAACTACGATCACCTATACTTTTCAAAAAAAATTGAAAAGTGGGCCACCCTACTGCATATTTCTATTGTCCTAAAGGTCCTTTGTCTGCTTCGCAGACAATGCCACAGTTAGTATCTGCGAAAGGTGGGCCTGTGACCTTTGCAGGGTTGAACAAAGCCTTAGCCGCATTTGCCGATATAAAACGTGCCTTTTCCCATTGGCGGAGGCTTTTCAACAAGTGTTAACAAAGCAAATCAAATTTCGGAAAAAACTCTATTTCGATTTTCGCTAAATCAGAAAATGTAAACACAAAAACTAAATACAGAAAGGTGAGTTGTGAAGGATAAAGCCGCGTGTGTATATATATAATATAATTATATATATATATATATGCGTATTGTTTGACCGTGTATATATATGACCCCATTGTGTCCTCATTTCGGAACAAAAATAAAATTTAGGACGTGTCATGTCTTAAAGTTTATTTCTTCGGGTAAGGTCATACTTTTCAAAGGAAATATATATACAAGGTTCCAGATTTTTGTATTGTACTGTGACACCTTGCCATAAATTTAGATTACTTTTCGGACAAAATGCTAATAAACGATGTGGACATCCATAGGCCTAATACTTGCTTAAAAATAGAATAAATACAATTTATATTTAGTTGGGAACTCCTGCTTATATATACTGTAAGTTTGTGCGTAAAAATGAAACCCTTTACCTGGAACAATCTTTTGTTAAGCGGAGAAAGGTAGCTTCACCTTTTGTCTTCAAGGACTGCGATAGTTTAATCTGTAGATGTGCCACAAATATAATTTTACCTTCCTCCCCGTATACCGAACCCGAAAGATACGACATAAAACGCGTCTTTATCTGTACATTTACAAAATCAAAACATGTTTTTTATATATATATATATTGGTAGTAGTAATAAGGATAATAATAATAATTATTTCACGGGTGGGACCACTGGCCTATTGTATTACCGCACGATTTGTTTCGCATGATTTGTAACGTATTGAAGCAGCGGTGTTTTATCTAATTCAGATTGAGTGTATTTCTTTTAAAATAAATAATGATTTCTTCTCTAACTTGAATTTTGTTAACGAAAAAATTGCAAAATAAATAAATAACTGTTGAATAAACATATAAATTTGTTATACGATGTTAATAACTTCTCCTAGAGAGCTTCAAATTACAACAATTTATGATGGAGGAAAGAAAATAAAGAAATAATGAATTTAAATAAATTATAAATTATAATAAATAATAAAAGACTACTTCCTCAGCCCAACCTCTCTACAACGAGTTTTGCGCTTTGCAATAATGTATCGTATTGATTGATTATATAATTGTTTGGTATCGGATTTCTGGATATTTAATTAATTGTTATTTGGCAATTCGGGGTTCTAAATAATAAAAGACTACTTCCTCAGCCCAACCTCTCTACAAGCGAGTTTTGCGCTTTGCAATAATGTATCGTATTGATTGATTATATAATTGTTTGATATCGGATTTCTGGATATTTAATTAATTGTTATTTGGCAATTCGGGGTTCTAAACCAACTGGGTAATTAATATATGATTCACCCGGGAGGCAGTGGCACTTGGCTGAGGTGCAGGACCCCAGCAACAGGGCTGCTCTAGTATGGGAAGCGTGCCCGGATCTTTTTAGCGCACTGTGGCACTTGGCTGTTGGTGTTCTGAGACGACGACCTCCTGAGGCACTGGCTGATGATGATCTAAGACGATGGCACCCTGAGGCACTGGCAGGCAATGGCTGATGATGCCCTAAGGCACTGGCTGAATAAGCCAACTGGCTGATTAGTGCCCTATAAGAGGGCGGGAGTCGGACGACGGAGTCATATGAGCTCGGCAATCAGCCGAGCAAGGACCCTCCTCTTCCTTTCTCTCTTCCTCTCTTGCTGTCTCTTTCTTTCTGCTCCTTTGGGGGGTGAGGCGTCCCCTTCTCCCCCAAAGAGGCTCCCTTAGGTTAGGTATGCCCCTTTGGGGGGGTTCAGCTTGGGGGAGAAATCCGCCTCCAAGTTGCATACCCCTTGCAATCCCATTTTGGGGTTGGCAACAAAGGTTGGCACTCCCCTTTGGGGGGTTCAGCTTGGGGGATAACTCCAAGTTGCATACCCCTTGCAACCCCATTTTGGGGTTGGCAACAAAGGGGGTGCCTTGCGGCAAAGGGGGTTAGGGATTTTTTTTCTTTTTGCAACAAAGGGGGTGGGGGTTGGCACTCTTGCAACAAAGGGGGTGGTGGTTGGTACTCTTGCAACATTATGTAATATCGTGCAACATTGTGCAATATTTCTGCACTCTCCCTTTTTTCGGGTATACTACTCTCCTCTCCCTAAATACGTCACTTATTTATATGTCAAAAGTAAGACCTCTTTCAAGTTAACTAGCTTCAATCCTTTTGGGATTCAAAAATCCATTGAAAGTATTTGTGGAGGGCCGGTCAAATCGGTTAGGACAGGTAGTTTACTGGTTCAGACTTTCAACTCGCGCCAGTCTAGGGATCTTTTAAAGGCGTCTGTGTTTTTGAATGATATTCCTGTCGAAGTGACAATAGCTGATAGACTTAATACTAGTCAAAGTATTATTTTTGCACCTGAACTTTTTGATATGCCTGTTGAAGATATTTTAATAAATTTACAATCTGCAGGTGTCCCAGTGACACATGTCAGAAGAATAAATAAAGGTAAGAAAAAACTCCAACTAGACTTTTAGTTCTTACCTTTAGGGGTCCTTCACTCCCAAGCCATCTCTCTTGTGGATATCTTCGATTTAAGGTAGAACCCTTTTATCCCAATCCTCTTCACTGCTATCATTGCCTCTGTTTTGGTCACAGTCATGCCAACTGTACCAATAAAGTTCATTGTGCCAAGTGTGCTGAAGGACATGATACTAGAGCTTGCTCTGGAATTTTAGACAAGTTTGTGTGTATTAATCGTAAGGATGACCATTTGGGCATCTCTAGAGATTGTAGTCATTGGCTCAGAAAAAAGGAAATTGTTAAAGTTAAAGTTAATAACCGGGTAACATATGCAGAAGCACGCAAAATTTATCAAGAACATTCAGACTTTGTTGAATGGACAAACTTTTCTCCGGGTGGCTAAGTCTACCCCTCATGTGTCTAACACCCCAACGCTCAGAAATAACAGTAATGATTCTAATACTGTTTCTCAATCTGATTTTAATTCTCAAGCTTTGGCTCCCCCGAGTTTGAAGGTACCTAACCTAAGGTTAGGGCGAGCGAACGTGGCACTGGCTCAGGGCGCCGAAGTTTAGGGGGCGCCAAAAATCAAAAGAGCAACAGAAAAAAAAGACAAAATATTGCTATCAATCAACAAGAAACAAGTGCACAGTTTAAAAAAAGGAATTCTACATAGAAAATTAGAGCGCGGGTGGTAAGGGAGGAGAGAGGTGTGGCCAGGGCCGGATTAACCATTAAGCAAAATAAGCCCGTGCTTAGGGCATCAAGGGAAGGGGGGCACCACAGAAATTTTCCATTGTCGGATTTACCATGGATTTATTATACTATTATAATCGCGGCTTATAGCCTATAAGCTGTTGAAAACTGAATTATATATATTCATATATAGCATTTATTTTTTTTCATTGTTTGAATTTGTAGTGAACAACAACCCTTTTGAGAGAATAAATATATTTCGTTGTAATCACACACTTTACGCTTTGCGTTATTATTTTGTTTATATCAAATCTTTGAGCGCCATATTAAAAATACATATAGATTAAATATTTTCGTGTGCTATAGGAAGTTATTCTGAACGTGTGATTTGTGCATATAATATTAAATATATATTTTACATAATCATTTGGTATTGTTTTACAGAAAGATTTAGGTTTATAGAATTGTAATATAAATTAATATTAAAATAAAAGAAACTATAAACTCTCTATATTGCTGTTGTATCAAGTGATGTTTATCACGGCCATTATAATAATAAGATATACTGACCTAAGTTAATTAGCGTTGAAGAAGTTTATCTGTTGCTCTCTCTTCTTCTCTAGGGTAAGTCTATGAAGTGTACTTTATTTGTATATATAACAATATTTTATCATACACGTATCTTTATTTTATAATTTATTTATCTATTGTCATAACAGTATAAAAGAATTTAGATTGTAATAACCAGAGTGAATAATTTGTAATGTATATATAACATCAAACGTAGTTAGGACAATTTAGGCCCTAAGCAAATGTTCATATTTCCTATAATTAAATATTGTGTTTTAAATAAATAAATAAATGTAAATATAAAATGTGGCTCGTTAATAGTGAAATGTTAATATTGATATTTTTATAGATTGCGTATTATTAATTCTAATGTTAAGTATTTTTATTTTATAGGTTTCGGTTCCTTCTTTCGGTTCCTTCTTTTGGTTCCTTCTTTCGATTTGATTTGTATTCAACATTTCGAGTTGATATTTCGGTTGAGTTATATTTAATTGCCACTTATATTTAAATTGCCACTTTGGTTGTGTACGGTTCCCATTTTGTCTTTCTGAGAATAAAAGAACAAAGCCAAGATTGTGATATGTGTAACTGTGTTGATTGCCACATAATATACAAATAAAATATTCTTTTTATTTCTGTATTTTACAGACCCCAAGAACCAAGATGAAACGTGTTCAGTTAAGTGGTGCACAAAAGCGAAAACTATCAAAAGAGAAACAAGAGAAGACTTTGGATTTAGAGTCCAAGACTGCAAAGCTGACTGATTTCTTCACACAAGTTCCACGACCACAACGTCAACATGATATACCGATTCTGAATCAAAACCAATCTCCGTCATCAGAAGTGGACACAAATACCACTTTGATCACTTCAAAATCAAAATATGATGACGTTGGAATCACCGAGGTGTCACAAGCAGGTTCATCTACCACATGTCTCACTACTGATCTCACTTTGCCTGTAAATTCTCTTGATACCTCTACTGCAAATGTTGATTCAAGTTGCTTTACAAGACATTCTGGGGTTGAAATAATTGCTGAAAATGAAAGTTTAGTGGACCATGGTGATGGTGGTGAAATGAATCAGTCTGCAGAAGATGAAGTAAATATAGCAAAAGATCCAGGGTTGTGGCTTGATTTCTCTGCTGATGATGTGGCTTATTGGATTGCTTGTGGACCCAGTGACTGTCAACACCACAATGGGCCATTTGACAAGTCTTACCGGCATTTCAGTAGTGGCAAACCAGCAAGATACTGTTCACAAAAACTTTTCGTTGGGACAAAAGCCAATGGTGAGAAATACAAGAGAGAGTGGTTATTGTATTCACCATCAACAGGATCAGTTTACTGTTATGTTTGTAAACTGTTTGCTCCTAAAAATGTCTCACATTTTGTTATAAGAGAAGGGTTCAGTGACTGGCGAAATACTATTGTAATTGATCATCATGAAAAAAGCACTACTCACCGAGACTCTATGCTAACATACTTAACTCGCAGACAAGGTGCGGGGTTGGGACAACAGTTGGAAAAACAAATTCAGGAAGAGTGTGATTACTGGGAACATGTCTTGAGGCGTGTCATAGCTGTTATTTGTACGTTAGCTGAACGTGGCTTGTCTTTTCGAGGAACAGAAGAAAGATTTGGATCATTGCAGAATGGGAATTTTTTAGGGCTGCTTGAGCTCATAAGCCGGTTTGATCCATTTTTAGCAGGTCACATTTTGAAATATGGAAATTCTGGCAAAGGAAATCCTTCTTACCTGTCCAAAACCACCTGTGAGGAACTCATTCAACTAATGGCTCAAAAGGTCCACGCACTCATTGTTGACGAAGTAAAATCTTCTGGTTATTTTAGTTTGTCAGTTGATTCAACACCAGATCTATCACATATCGATCAGTTAAGTGTTGTACTTAGGTACTTAAAAGATGGACAGCCTATTGAACGCTTTTTAACCTTTCTGAAAATGAAAAGCCATACTGGTGAGGAAATGGCAAATCAGGTGTTGCAGTACTTACGTGAAGTTTGTAAGCTAAACTTTTCAAAATGTAGGGGTCAATCTTACGACAACGCTGCCAACATGTCTGGGCGTTATAAGGGGATGCAGCAAAAAATTTTAGAAACAAACAAGTTTGCTATATATGTGCCCTGTGCAGCCCATTCACTAAATCTGGTAGGCCGAAGTGCTGTTGACTGCTGTCAAGAGGCGGTTAATTTCTTCTCTACAGTGCAGTTGCTCTATACCTTTTTTTTAGCCTCAACCAGCAGGTGGGAAATTCTTAAAGGTTGTATTGGAAATGAAAGTGTCTTAAAATCCCTCTCTGATACCAGATGGGAGGCACATGCTATGGCAACAGCAGCAATTTTGAAATCTTTCCTTAAAATTTTAGAAGCGTTAGAATGTATAGCTGAAGACCAGTCACAAAAGGGAGACACTAGAAGAGAAGCAAATAATATTGCAAATAAGATGCAAGAGCTAGAATTCGTTTTTATGTTGAATTTTTGGGATGAGATTTTGCAAAATTTTCATAGAGTAAGCAAAGTTCTACAGAATAAGGATGTGAACTTAAAAACATGTGCAGATCTGTATGGATCATTAGCTGACCAACTGTGCACTTCACGAGATGAATTTGAAAGATATGAAGCAGCTACAAAGGAAATGCTACCAGATGTTGATTACAAGGCAGCTCAAACTCGCAAACGTATCAGAAAGAAGGTACCCAATGACGGAGATGCACCAGAAGTATATCTGAATGCCAGAGATAAATTTCTTATCACCACCTTTTACACAATTGTTGACAAACTTGAAACTGAGATGAGAAGAAGAGGAGAGATATACAAAGAAATAGCAGAGAGATTTTCTTTTCTAAGTGATGTGCCACATAATGTCACCACTTCATCATCTACTGAAATTGAAAGGTATTCTCAGGGTTGTAAAAAGATGATTGATGCTTACCCAGAGGACTTGAACACTAATTTCTCTGCTGAGCTTCAGCAGTTTCACTCATATGTGTGCCATAAGTTCAGTGCAAAAAAAAATGTAAAAACAAGATTCAGTCATGCTGAACTTTATAAAATAATTGTAGAAGACAATATTGAGTGTGCCTTCCCAAATGTAGAAATTGCCTTTCGTATATTTTTAACATTAATGGTCACAAATTGCTCAGCTGAGCGTTCATTTTCTCAGTTGAAGTATATTAAAAATACCAACAGAACAACTATGCAACAAGGCAGGCTGGATGCCTTATCTCTACTAAATATAGAAGCAGATGTGTTACGTAACATTAGTTTTGAGGATCTGATCAAAGACTTTGCAATTAAAAAAAGTAGGAGAAAACTTTTCAAATATAAATGAAGTGGAAGTATACAAAAATAAACATTATTTTCCATCTTACTGTAAGTTTTGTTTCATTTCAAAAAATAAAATTTTATTTTATGGTTTATTTTTGTTTATATTTTGAATTACATATATATGGGGCACCAAAATCTTTTAAGTGCTTAGGGCCTCTAAAGGTCTTAATCCGGCCCTGAGTGTGGCCGTGGGAGGAGGGCAATATAAACAATGGCCAACTGTTTCTCACGCGGCGCTGACTCTCACCAGACCGCTGCAATTCTTCTTAATTTTTTAACCATATTATAGGTAAGTTATCAGCACTGCTACATCAGAGAATATATAATAAGAATGTGTTCGTGTTCTAGTGTACATTTCCTTACGCCAAAATTTGTTGATGAATGTTTTCCTACCAGCGAAAATATGTTTAGCTCATATTTTAGCTCTGTTCTTTTGTTGAAATGTAGAATTTTGTATTAGTGGTAGCTATAGGAGGATATCAACATATGAAGTAATGTCGACACCTTGTGTTCTAGAAGGTGTTTGAATGATATGAATATATGTGGTTCAAAACTTAAATATATGATAACAATAAAATTATGGAAACAAATATGTAACGTTTGCTCAAGAATTTAATGATGACCGAGTGTTAGCCTAGTAGCCTACTGCCACTTCCTTGCAATTTTCCTTTTGTTTTTATTATAATAATAGGCCCAATGCTACTTGGTTAATGGTTATTGAATTAAAATTAATAAAATATATTTTTTATTTTAAGATTTTAATAAAATGTACTGGATGAAATAAACAATAAAATTATATATAAAAAAATGTATTATTTTTTAACTAAAAAACTGTTGGTTTTCGTCGTCGTCGTCGTTGGACCTAGGCAAGCTACGGCTTGGGACCGTAGCGCATCTATCCGGTATAGGTTAACCTGGATGATGTAGCCATAAGCACTGCCGCTGGTTAAGTGCCAACCAGTGATTATCTCACTAGCCGTATTGAGTCCGTTAGGCGAAACTGCGACAGTACCAAGGATGGAAAATATAACCCTTGGATTTCTATTATTTATTTGCAAAATGGACATGGTATTAGATTAAAATAATTATTTGAATATAAATAATTAACTGACAATTGTGATATATAATTAATTATGTTTACATACAATAAAATAATACAGTATACATAAAATTAGTATTAATGTGGTTTACAATTGAATTATGATGGGTAACTAATTTAAAATGAATTTATAGCTATTCCGAAATTCAAGACGGTAAAATTAACATTTATCTTGAAACTAAAATAAGAGTATTCACTACAAAACCTTTATATAAAAAATGGGATGGGGGCGGGCGCCAAAGCAAAATTGGCTCAGGGCGCCAGAACCCTTTGAGCCAGCCCTGCCCATGTACAATTGAGGAAGAAACTCTCTTATGGAATTGTTTATTGGAATTTAAGTCTTTTATAGACAAATATTTGGCCCCTCAATATATTTCTCAGAAAATGTCAACTTATTTTGCTAAACATGGTATCGCCAGATCTTATGCTAATCCTAAGGATGGTTTTCTAATTTTGTATAGTAAGTTGAAACCTTAATTTATTGATTTCTTGTTAAATTTCTATATATTTCCGATTCTATTTCTATTTTTTACTTTTTCTTCTTAATGGCTGTTATGTTATGTCAGTGGAATGTTAAAAGCTTTTATAAGAGGTTGCCTTTTCTTCATTCATTATTGGAGAAATTTTCTCCAAAGATAATTTCTCTACAAGAAACCTGTCTTCGTAGTCATCAGTCTGTTCAGTTGCATAATTATAGTATTTTGCGTAGAGACAGGAATGCTCAGGGTGGAGGAGTTCTACTCGCTGTGCATAATTCTTTATCCTATACGCCCATCCCTATTCCTTTAGAGATTGAAGCAGTTGCTGTTCAAATTCATACTCCTCCTCTTAAATCTTCAGTATGCTATTTATATCTGCCTCCACATTTCTCATTTAGTTTAGATTTTCTTACCCAGTTGCATACTGTGCTGCCATCTTAATAGTTATCACCCGATGTGGAGTTCCAGTTTTAGTAATGTTAGAGGAAACTTGATAGTTGAGTTGTTAGATAAACACAATCTTTTCATTTTTAATCATGACTCACCACATTTTTTGGAGAGTTTAGGATCATAATGCACTAGGAGAGTGGACTTTAGTAGTACGTCCTTGGAAGCCTCAAATGTTTCCTTTTGGGTTTTCTCCCATCTCCACTGTTCCCCAGATCGTAATAACTTATTTAGAGGTTCAAGGAAAGTCGATGCATTAGGTAAAAATTTCCTATAAAAGTTTAGGAGACCTAAATAAGATTGTAACTGTGTGATGTTTTGTGGAGGTGGTGCATTTTTTATTGCTTCTAGTTTATCCACCGTTGGATGAATGCCTGAGGTGTTCTTTTGTAGATAAACCTGAAATGAGGACATCATCTAGAAAACAAAGTACCCCCGGAATGTGACCTAGAACTTGATCCATTGTCCTCTGAAAAATACCCGGAGCCGATGCTATTCCATAGCATAGCCTATTGTACTTACATAGGCCTCGGTGCGTATTTATGATAGTTAGCTGTTTAGAATTTTCATCTAAACTTAGTTGGGCATAGGCTTGAGACATATCTAGTTTTGTGAAATATTTACCCCCAGCAAGAGAGCTAAATAATTCATCAGGCTTCGGTATAGGGTAGCAATCTCGAAGGACTGCTCTATTTGCTGTTAAACGGTAATCCCCACATAACCGCAATGACTTGTCAGGTTTTAGTACAGGAACTACCAGAGCAGCCCACTTAGCGTGTGTGACTGGTTCGATAATTTTATCTTTGAGCAGCCTGTCAATTTCTAAATCTACCTTCTCCCGCAGTGCATGTGCAATTGAACGAGCCTTACAAAATTTCGGAGTTACATTAGGGTCTACCTCTATACAGACCTGATGGCCTTTTAGGTTGCCTACTTCAGGCCCAAAGACAGAAAAAAACTCCCTTAACAATGCGTCTATGTCAGACGGATACACGAGTGTATGCACATCTGCCTGACCCTTTGACAAAATTTTGTCAAATAGGCATTTTCAAAGCATCAATCCAATCACGGCCTAGTAGAGTAGGCCCTTGCTCATCCACCAATAAAAGCGTTAAGGGATAAGACAAAGTTTTCTTGTTGAGTGTAACTGTGATGGATGCTTCTCCACAAATAGGTGTTTGTATGTTACCATATTTTTTTAGTATCGTTTTAGATGCATGTAGTTTTGGTGCATTTTTGAAAGTTTTGTCAAAAACTGTTTTGGAAATGACAGTTCGGGCAGCACCTCTATCTAGTTCTAGAGGAACTGTAATTCCATTTAGGCCTACCTCTACAATATATGGACCCATATTATCACCACTTTGCTGCTCATAAAATAGGTACTCCACTCCAATGTTCGAAGTATTTCCCTTTTGAGGTTTTACACTAGAAATGTTATAATTAGAATTTTCACCCCTTGTTTTCTTTGAAAAACAAACTTTAGCTATGTGGCCTATTTTACTACAATTTTGGCAAACTGCTTCTTTAAAAGGACAGTCCTTCGTCCAATGGTGTTTTACACACCTAGTACATGGCTTGGAAGGCTTTTCCTCCTGTTTAGCGTTTGAATTAGTAGGTTTAGTCGTATTTGCTGCATACATTTTATTTGTTTGTCTAGTAGGCTCATTAGGTCTGCCAGGCCTAGAAGATTTAAAGCTATTTACGTGTTGGGCTTTACTCCTGTGACTGCCAAAAGCTCTAACATCTTTAGTAGCTGCTTCCCTAGCCGCAGCTATTTCTACAGCCTGACTAAAAGTTAGGTCCTGTATAGCTAATAGGGCTTTCTGGGTAGACTCCTCTTTGAGACCCATTACAAACCTATCTCTTAACATTTCGTCTAATTTGTCCCCAAATTTACAAGTACGGCTATGGGCTTTTATTCCTGCAACAAACTCTGCAATGCTTTCATTCACAGTCTGATACCTCGAATAAAATTCGAAAAGTTCATAGATGAGAACTACTCAGGGTTTGTAGTGATTGGTTAGGGCCTGTACCAATTCACTATAGACGCAAGTTTCCGGTGCTTTTGGAGCAACTAGGTCCATAACTAAACCAAACGTTTTAGGGCCTATTATAGTTAAAAAGGTAGGTACTTTCTTAGCATCAGGAATGGAATTTGCCTCGAAAAACAACCTCACCCTAGTGGCATAAGCTTCGAGGTTCTCCCCAGAGTCTTCGTAGGGACTTATATGGCCAATCACCGACATGCTAGAACAAAATCGATTTAGGCCAAATAACGTGAAGTAGGTTAGATTTGGTTTAAACTTGATGTAGTTACTCCCCAGTTAGGGCTGAAGAGTAAATTGTATTAGAGTTAGGGCTGGGTAGGAATTAGTATTAGAGTTAGGGCTGAGTAGGAATTAGTATTAGAGTTAGGGCTGAATAGGAATTAGTATCAGAGTTTGGGCTGAGCAGGACTTAGTATTAGAGTTAGGACGGCGGGACCTAAGCTATAGTACGGTAGCTTACCCACACAAACCAACCAAATCGGACGACCCACCTAGGCTAGGCTACATCCAATTTTTTAAACAACCAAATTGAACCCAATAAGGCAAATTAAATCCAATGCCAAATTAAATCCAATGAGCCAAATTAAATCCAATGAGCCAAATCGAATCCAATAAGCCAAACTGATTCCCATCCTCGTCGCTCAATGTAATAGCGTGGGGTTAGTGACCCCGCTAAGTTACTAGGTTTCTAAACAACAACAAAGGCACTTACCGGTGCGTTGAATTAGATATTCTTTAAGGCCTACCACAGATTCCCTGCGTCCCACAAAGCAGTCTACCTAAGCTCTCTAACTTTACTAATTTAGAAGCTATAGACATTACCCCTAACTGATATAATTTATTGGCAACTTTCTACTCCATTTGTCACCTTAGAAACATCACCAAATTAAACTTCGCACCAACGATTTAGTCAGATATGAATAACCATGCTCTAGTCAAGCCAAAACAAAACGAACAGACCGCGTTCCACTGTTTATTCCTTTGTGTTGCCATTCAGCTTTCTTTTAGTGACCTTTTCCTTTAGTGACTTTAGTGAACAGACGTGTTTTATCGAGTGTCCAGTGTTACAAATTGAATAAGTGGTTTTCGTTGAAGTGTCTTTTAAAAAATAGTGTTTGGCTCATTCTTAACTAAATGACTTAGTTTTACTAATAATTTATTAACGAATATATTTCATTTATTGACTTTATTCATTACTATATTATTTGATTAAACCAAGGCTAGTGCACGTGGCTTGCCTTGTTTGTTTTCCGAATCTATTACTAAACGAGGTTTCATAAGGTTGAAATTCCCTAGCTTGCCTTGTTTGTTTTTCGAATCTATTAGAGAACGTGGTTTCGTAAGGTTCATTTTCCGTTCCTACGGGGGATCAAGTAGAGTGTGGTCACTCACCGTGGAAAAAAGGAAAAACGGGAAGAAAAAAGTCGGTCGAATAGCGGACAGATAAGTTTCATTAATATTTTTTCTTTTACAGATCTTTCGTCGGTAGTTTAATTAAGTATATATTCTTTAGTATAAATTTGTGTTACAAGTTTGTTAATTAATTAAGAGCATGGCACCCCCGTCAAGTACTTCCAGTCGCTGTGAAGGGAAATTTGCAGCTTACGCGTTTACAAGGGCTAATAACAATGAACCATTAGTTTGCAGGTGGTGCTCAAGCATGGAAGTGCTGAGGAACGAGTTAGAACGTGAGAAGGAGGCCAAAATGAGGCTTGAAGAAAGTGTGATGCTCCTGACGGCAAAATTAGAATCCCTTGAGACTCCAGTTACGACCCCCTCCTGCCTCAGTTTCTACTAATAATATAAATAGAACTAATAGCCCTCTCTCTTCCCCTAGTTCCCAACCCTTCGTTCAAGTGCGTAATGGAGCCCCATTGAGAAAACCTAAGACTTGTCTACCAGTAATAACAAACACTAAGTTTTCTGTTTTAGGTTTCGAAGATGCTGATGAACCGGAAATACGACTTGTTGGCGATTCCATTGTTCGAGGGCAGCTCGAGGAATTCTGTGGGAGAAACCTTCGTCGTAGGCGCCATTACTGCTACCCTGGTGCAAGGGTGGAGGACATAACTAATAGTGTCTGAGGACACAACGTATGTTATTCATGTCGGTACTCAGGGCCGGATTAACCATTAAGCAAAATAAGCCCGTGCTTAGGGCATCAAGGGAAGGGGGGCACCACAGAAATTTTCCATTGTCGGATTTACCATGGATTTATTATACTATTATAATCGCGGCTTATAGCCTATAAGCTGTTGAAAACTGAATTATATATATTCATATATAGTATTTATTTTTTTTCATTGTTTGAATTTGTAGTGAACAACAACCCTTTTGAGAGAATAAATATATTTCGTTGTAATCACACACTTTACGCTTTGCGTTATTATTTTGTTTATATCAAATCTTTGAGCGCATATTAAAAATACATTTAGATTAAATATTTTCGTGTGCTATAGGAAGTTATTCTGAACGTGTGATTTGTGCATATAATATTAAATATATATTTTACATAATCATTTGGTATTGTTTTACAGAAAGATTTAGGTTTATAGAATTGTAATATAAATTAATATTAAAATAAAAGAAACTATAAACTCTATATTGCTGTTGTATCAAGTGATGTTTATCACGGCCATTATAATAATAAGATATACTGACCCAAGTTAATTAGCGTTGAAGAAGTTTATCTGTTGCTTCTCTTCTTCTCTAGGGTAAGTCTATGAAGTGTACTTTATTTGTATATATAACAATATTTTATCATACACGTATCTTTATTTTATAATTTATTTATCTATTGTCATAACAGTATAAAAGAATTTAGATTGTAATAACCAGAGTGAATAATTTGTAATGTATATATAACATCAAACGTAGTTAGGACAATTTAGGCCCTAAGCAAATGTTCATATTTCCTATAATTAAATATTGTTTTAAATAAATAAATAAATGCAAATATAAAATGTGGCTCGTTAATAGTGAAATGTTAATATTGATATTTTTATAGATTCCGGATTATTAATTCTAATGTTAAGTATTTTTATTTTATAGGTTTCGGTTCCTTCTTTCGGTTCCTTCTTTTGGTTCCTTCTTTTGATTTGATTTGTATTCAACATTTCGAGTTGATATTTCGGTTGAGTTATATTTAATTGCCACTTATATTTAAATTGCCACTTTGGTTGTGTACGGTTCCCATTTTGTCTTTCTGAGAATAAAAGAACAAAGCCAAGATTGTGATATGTGTAACTGTGTTGATTGCCACATAATATACAAATAAAATATTCTTTTTATTTCTGTATTTTACAGACCCCAAGAACCAAGATGAAACGTGTTCAGTTAAGTGGTGCACAAAAGCGAAAACTATCAAAAGAGAAACAAGAGAAGACTTTGGATTTAGAGTCCAAGACTGCAAAGCTGACTGATTTCTTCACACAAGTTCCACGACCACAACGTCAACATGATATACCGATTCTGAATCAAAACCAATCTCCGTCATCAGAAGTGGACACAAATACCACTTTGATCACTTCAAAATCAAAATATGATGACGTTGGAATCACCGAGGTGTCACAAGAAGGTTCATCTACCACATGTCTCACTACTGATCTCACTTTGCCTGTAAATTCTCTTGATACCTCTACTGCAAATGTTGATTCAAGTTGCTTTACAAGACATTCTGGGGTTGAAATAATTGCTGAAAATGAAAGTTTAGTGGACCATGGTGATGGTGGTGAAATGAATCAGTCTGCAGAAGATGAAGTAAATATAGCAAAAGATCCAGGTTGTGGCTTGATTTCTCTGCTGATGATGTGGCTTATTGGATTGCTTGTGGACCCAGTGACTGTCAACACCACAATGGGCCATTTGACAAGTCTTACCGGCATTTCAGTAGTGGCAAACCAGCAAGATACTGTTCACAAAAACTTTTCGTTGGGACAAAAGCCAATGGTGAGAAATACAAGAGAGAGTGGTTATTGTATTCACCATCAACAGGATCAGTTTACTGTTATGTTTGTAAACTGTTTGCTCCTAAAAATGTCTCACATTTTGTTATAAGAGAAGGGTTCAGTGACTGGCGAAATACTATTGTAATTGATCATCATGAAAAAAGCACTACTCACCGAGACTCTATGCTAACATACTTAACTCGCAGACAAGGTGCGGGGTTGGGACAACAGTTGGAAAAACAAATTCAGGAAGAGTGTGATTACTGGGAACATGTCTTGAGGCGTGTCATAGCTGTTATTTGTACGTTAGCTGAACGTGGCTTGTCTTTCGAGGAACAGAAGAAAGATTTGGATCATTGCAGAATGGGAATTTTTTAGGGCTGTTTGAGCTCATAAGCCGGTTTGATCCATTTTTAGCAGGTCACATTTTGAAATATGGAAATTCTGGCAAAGGAAATCCTTCTTACCTGTCCAAAACCACCTGTGAGAAACTCATTCAACTAATGGCTCAAAAGGTCCACGCACTCATTGTTGACGAAGTAAAATCTTCTGGTTATTTTAGTTTGTCAGTTAATTCAACACCAGATCTATCACATATCGATCAGTTAAGTGTTGTACTTAGGTACTTAAAAGATGGACAGCCTATTGAACGCTTTTTAACCTTTCTGAAAATGAAAAGCCATACTGGTGAGGAAATGGCAAATCAGGTGTTGCAGTACTTACGTGAAGTTTGTAAGCTAAACTTTTCAAAATGTAGGGGTCAATCTTACGACAACGCTGCCAACATGTCTGGGCGTTATAAGGGGATGCAGCAAAAAATTTTAGAAACAAACAAGTTTGCTATATATGTGCCCTGTGCAGTCCATTCACTAAATCTGGTAGGCTGAAGTGCTGTTGACTGCTGTCAAGAGGCGGTTAATTTCTTCTCTACAGTGCAGTTGCTCTATACCTTTTTTTTAGCCTCAACCAGCAGGTGGGAAATTCTTAAAGGTTGTATTGGAAATGAAAGTGTCTTAAAATCCCTCTCTGATACCAGATGGGAGGCACATGCTATGGCAACAGCAGCAATTTTGAAATCTTTCCTTAAAATTTTAGAAGCGTTAGAATGTATAGCTGAAGACCAGTCACAAAAGGGAGACACTAGAAGAGAAGCAAATAATATTGCAAATAAGATGCAAGAGCTAGAATTCGTTTTTATGTTGAATTTTTGGGATGAGATTTTGCAAAATTTTCATAGAGTAAGCAAAGTTCTACAGAATAAGGATGTGAACTTAAAAACATGTGCAGATCTGTATGGATCATTAGCTGACCAACTGTGCACTTCACGAGATGAATTTGAAAGATATGAAGCAGCTACAAAGGAAATGCTACCAGATGTTGATTACAAGGCAGCTCAAACTCGCAAACGTATCAGAAAGAAGGTACCCAATGACGGAGATGCACCAGAAGTACAGTATATCTGAATGCCAGAGATAAATTTCTTATCACCACCTTTTACACAATTGTTGACAAACTTGAAACTGAGATGAGAAGAAGAGGAGAGATATACAAAGAAATAGCAGAGAGATTTTCTTTTCTAAGTGATGTGCCACATAATGTCACCACTTCATCATCTACTGAAATTGAAAGGTATTCTCAGGGTTGTAAAAAGATGATTGATGCTTACCCAGAGGACTTGAACACTAATTTCTCTGCTGAGCTTCAGCAGTTTCACTCATATGTGTGCCATAAGTTCAGTGCAAAAAAAATGTAAAAACAAGATTCAGTCATGCTGAACTTTATAAAATAATTGTAGAAGACAATATTGAGTGTGCCTTCCCAAATGTAGAAATTGCCTTTCGTATATTTTTAACATTAATGGTCACAAATTGCTCAGCTGAGCGTTCATTTTCTCAGTTGAAGTATATTAAAAATACCAACAGAACAACTATGCAACAAGGCAGGCTGGATGCCTTATCTCTATTAAGTATAGAAGCAGATGTGTTACGTAAGATTAGTTTTGAGGATCTGATCAAAGACTGCAATTAAAAAAAGTAGGAGAAAACTTTTCAAATATAAATGAAGTGGAAGTATACAAAAATAAACATTATTTTCCATCTTACTGTAAGTTTTGTTTCATTTCAAAAAATAAAATTTTATTTTATGGTTTATTTTTGTTTATATTTTGAATTACATATATATGGGGCACCAAAATCTTTTAAGTGCTTAGGGCCTCTAAAGGTCTTAATCCGGCCCTGTCGGTACTAATAACGTTTTAAATTCTAGATCCGAAGAGCTGCTGGCTAGGTACAGGGACTTACTAGAGCGACTAAAGGAAAAAACTAATAAGATTGTTTTAACAGGTATACTGTACTTCCTCGAATTATCTAACGTAGCGATTTCTACAGCAAGGCGACCTATATCAACAATATCCTAAAGTCTCTTTGCCAACAAGAAGGAGTGCATTTTTCTAATTTTTGGAACAGTTTCTACGGCAGGAGGGACTTGTTTCTTGGAGATGGACTTCATCTTAATGACGTTGGAGCTGCGCGTTTGGAAGACTATTTCATAATACTATCTCTTCTTTTCAGCCTGCCGTAACTCGAACGGTCTCACCGTAATTTCCTCAAATTTCCCCTGCGCTCACGAAGGTGTCGCAATTATAAACAATTTGAAGGTTCTATCCTTAAATGTTCGGAGCCTACGAAATAAAATAAACGAATTTTTTTCTTTAATTGCTTGTAAAGACTATGATTTAATTGCGATAAATGAATCGTGGCTTAGCACTGAAACACGTGACTTTGCAGGGGAGTATCAAATTAGAGGTTACAGACTTTTTGTTAAAAACAAAATACGTAGGCGAGGAGGCGGTGTTATGTTGTATATTAAAGATAATATTGCGAACGTTATAGAAGTAAAGCACACAATTCCAGAACCGATAGATTCGACTATAGCAGAACTTAAATTGGACGATTTCAAACTACTTGTTGCGGTTATATATAGGCCCCCTAATCAAACAGCTGATACGGACGAAGCGTTATATCGTGAACTAAAGAGAATAATAGGTAGTGAGCAGGCCTTAGTTATGGGTGACTTTAATTGCGCCAACGTGAATTACGATATAATGCAGGGAGACGCGGAAGGTAATCGTTTAGTAAATTTTCTCGAGGATAGCTTTCTTATTCAAATGGTTGGGGAACCTACGAGGTTGGACAGTATTTTAGATTTAGTAATAACTACAGACGAGAGGCTAATCACTGATCTTCAAGTAATAGAACCGTTAAGCAATAGCGATCACAATATGGTAGAGTTTGTCCTCTCGGAAAGTCACTCGAAACCAGCTAACTCGACTAAAATTACTAACTTCCAGCACGCAGACTTTTGTAAATTTCGAAATGAATTGTCACACATCAATCGGGAAAACGTAATGGGGATCTCCAACGCAAAACTAATGTGGGAATCGTTTGAAACAGTATTTAGGATTATAAATGAGGAATGTGTACCGTACAAAATTAAGCGTGCGAAAGTAAACAACAAGCCCTTGTGGTTTACTTCTAGAGTAGGAGATATTATAAAGAGTAGAGATAGGGCTTATAGGCTACATAAGTGCGATAAAGACAATTTGTGGTTACAAAACAACTACATATCTTTAAGGCGTGAAGCGAAAAGTGTAATAAAAAAGTCCAAGCGCGAATTTGAAATCTCCATAGCTCGTGACGGTAAAGAAAACCCCAAGCGATTCTTTCAATACGCCAACAATAGAAATCCAGTAAAAAGTGTCTTAGGGCCGTTGAAAAATGTTAACGGAGAGCTAGTTTCTGAAAACAAGGAACTGGCTACCTTGCTAAACGAATTTTTTACGTCAGTTTTTACTATAGAAGATGTAACGAATATCCCAACGGTCATAGACATAATACCTTTTGATAATGGTAATATTTTGGATAATATTGTGGTTAGTGAATGGGAGGTAATGCGCTATATTGATAAAATGAAAATGCGTAAATCACCGGGGCCGGATTCCATATATCCCATACAACTAAAAGAATTAAAAGAAAGCATTGTTGTGCCTCTAACAAAGATTTTTAATGCGTCTATTTCTGAAGGGTGCGTACCAGATAATTTCAAGTTAGCAAATGTAACACCTATCTTTCAGAAAGGCGATAAAGGTGCGGCGGGAAATTATAGGCCAATCAGTTTAACGTCTGTTGTAGGTAAGCTACTGGAATCAATAATTAGGGATCGTATAGTCGAACACTGAGAATTGCATAACTTGATTAGAAATACGCAGCACGGTTTTAGGCGAAACAAATCTTGCTTAACTAATCTTTTAGAATTTTTTCAAAGCATGGTTGAAGTTTACGATAGTCATCGGGCGGTTGATGTAGTGTATTTAGATTTTCAAAAAGCGTTTGACACCGTATCGCACAAAAGACTCATTGAAAAATCTAAGGCTCATGGAATCAGGGGTGTAGTAATAAATTGGATAGAAGAGTGGTTGCGAGGTAGGAAACAGAGGGTGGTCGTTGATGGAGCGGAGTCATGTTGGGCTAATGTAGCGAGCGGCGTTCCTCAGGGTTCTGTATTGGGCCCCTTGCTTTTTCTTATATATATTAACGATTTAGATGTCGCCATGTCGGCCTAGTCAGTACAGTTTCAAAGTTTGCGGATGACACGAAGTTGGGTGGTAGGGCGATTAATGACGAAGATAGAGGTAAAATCCAGGAGGATCTGAATAAAATCGTTGATTGGTCAGTCACATGGCAAATGAGATTTAACGTCGATAAGTGCAAAATTTTACATATACTGTAGAAGGGCTGTACAAGTTCGTAAAGCAGCTTATAGAATTTTTAAAAATAATCCTATTTTAAGCACACACATATTGTGCAAGAAGGCAGGGGCAGTGGCACGTAGAACTATTAGGATATCAAAGCATCATTCTTGGTTAGAGTTTGTGAACTCGAATTACTTTGAAGGAGGGTAGTCAATTGATTATTGATCCTCAGGCTGTGAGTGAGACTTTTGGTTCACATTTCTTTTCAGTTAGCAGTGTAGATAGATATTCTGAACGTTTTATGTTACACTTAACTTCCTCTGAGTCTGAAGTTATTGATTTTGATACTTTTGTGGATCTCAGGTGTAATCATGTCTTTTCATTAAGGGAACTTATTTGCCTTCTATAATAAAATTTGGACGATGAGCACATTTTCTACTTCTTGGAGATCAGTAGTACTCATACCTATCATTAAACCTATCATTAATACCCAAAGGTGGGCACCCGGGCCTCAAAAGGGACCGACGGTCCCGGTCCAGGTCCTTGCCTCAAACTGGACCGACGGTCCCGGTCACGGTCCTTTCTGAAGATAGGACCTAGGAACGACTCGGTCCTCGGTCCTTATATATAATATAAGTGAAAAATTTGATTAAAATGAAAAATGAAATTAAAGACACCGGAAATCTTTAATTTTATTAACGTAAATTATAATTAATACAATACATAAATTATGAAAAAAAGTTATTAAGTTAAATGCTTGAGTTTCCATCTTCTTTAGAACTTCCAATAATCACTAAACACACTAAAATCACTAAAAAAGACCGTCCGGAATTGCTTAAAAATGGACCGTCGCTCCTCATTTCGGTCCTCACTGAGAAAAGGACCGACTTTCCCGCTCACGGTCCTTATAAAGGACCGAGTTCCTGGAATTCGGTCCTTTTGGAACTCGGTCCTGCCCACCTTTGTTAATACCTATCAGAGACTTTCCATTCTGATGTACGATCCTACCGACCTATCGCCCTCACTAGCTGTCTATACAAAGTTATGGAAAGAATGGTTTTAAGACGGTTGTACTGTCATTTTTCTCAAAATTAATAAATTTCAACGTGGTTTTCGACCTTATTTTTCTACAACGGATAGTTTGGTTAGGCTTGATGGTTCTATTAGAGAATCTTTTCTTAAGAATGAGTATTGCATGGCAGTGTTTCTCGATATACAGAAAAGCTTATGATACTATCATATTTGGCATCATGGTCTCTTAAAAAAGCTTTTTAATTGGGGGCTGCGGGGTCATATGTCGTATTTTATTAAAAACTTTTTAACGGGTAGAAGTTTAAAGGTTCTGGTTGGGCCTTCTACTTCTTCTTATGCCATTACTGCATGGGTCCCTCAGGGCAGTATTCTCAGTCCTATTTTATTCTCGATCATGATTAATGATCTTTTTCAGGACATTGATCCTTGTATTAAATATTCTCTTTATGCTGATGATGCTGCATTATGAGTTTTCCATAATAGCAGTGATTTTTGCTGGGACATTGGTGCAACAAGCTTTGAATGCAGTAGGCCACTGGTCTAATAAAAATGGTCTTACTTTTTCTTCAACAAAATCTTTGTTATTTTCAGTAAAAGACCAGTTTTACATGTTCCATGTCTTTCTTCACAGAATGTACCCCATTAAGTATGGCCATAGTAAGAAGTTTTTGGGTATGATTTTTGACAGAACCCTGACGTGGAATGATCATATTAGGTGTACTGTTAAAAGATGTGAAGGTTCTTTTCTTATTCTCAGGTATTTATCACATAAACAGTGGGGGTCTAATAGAAGATATTTGCCCCAACTCTTTACATCTCTTACAAGATCCAGTGGCGTACTAAGGGGGATGCGAGGGGGGCGGTCCGACCCGGGTGACAGCCAGGAGGGGGGTGCCATCGGGAGAGTTGAAATATCAGTACAAGTTTTCAAACCAAATGAAAAATTCGCCAAAGTAAGAAACAAAATTTAAAAATGTTCAAACTACAGTATGTCCCACAAAAAAGTACACCCAACTTTAGATTGTACTAACTCCTCCAAAAATTGAGATATTTTGGATCTGTTTGTTTGATTTAATATAGCAAATTATTCTTTGTTAACGTTCAAATTTATTCATGTTTAAACGAATTAGTGTTTAAGCATCTGCTTTTAACTGAAGGGTACAACAAAATGGATTGCGCAAAATTGGTCAATGAAAAAATAATGTGTGTGCTATCGATGTAATGAAAAGACAAATACATAATAATAGATACTTTAACGTAATTTTAATAAGATACAAAGCAGATTTTTCTTTATTCCTTATTACAAAAGTTATGCTTAGTTTCGTTTTCTTTCAACATGACCGCCATTCCTATCGATACAAATCTGGAGTCGAGCTCTCATCTTCCCCATCACTCTTTTGATAAGATCTGGATTGTCTTTTAACAAGTTGATTTCAGCTGTGATGCGAGTCCTCAAATCATCTAAATTGATAGGTTGTGATGCAAATACTCTATTTTTCAAATGACCCCATAAAAAGTAATCACACGGGATCAAGTCAGGGCTTCTGGGAGGCCATTCAATGTCATGGCCTGTAGCAATTACTCTTTGGTGGAAGACTTCCTGCAAGCGTTCCTTCACAATAACTCTCCTGTGAGCAGGAGCTCCGTCTTGCACCCACCAAATACGATTAAATCGGTTTCCATAAGCCTTATGGAAACCGATTTAATCGTGTTTGGTGGGTGCAAGACGGAGCTCCTGCTCACAGGAGAGTTATTGTGAAGGAACGCTTGCAGGAAGTCTTCCACCAAAGAGTAATTGCTACAGGCCATGACATTGAATGGCCTCCCAGAAGCCCTGACTTGATCCCGTGTGATTACTTTTTATGGAGTCATTTGAAAAATAGAGTATTTGCATTACAACCTATCAATTTAGATGATTTGAGGACTCGCATCACAGCTGAAATCAACTTGTTAAAAGACAATCCAGATCTTATCAAAAGAGTGATGGGGAAGATGAGAGCTCGACTCCAGATTTGTATCGATAGGAATGGCGGTCATGTTGAAAGAAAACGAAACTAAGCATAACTTTTGTAAGTAATAAGGAATAAAGAAAAATCTGCTTTGTATCTTATTAAAATTATGTTAAAGTATCTATTATTATGTATTTGTCTTTTCATTACATCGATAGCACACACATTATTTTTTCATTGGCCAATTTTGCGCAATCCATTTTTTTGTACCCTTCAGTTAAATGCAGATGCTTAAACACTAATTCGTTTAAACATGAATAAATTTGAACGTTAACAAAGAATAATTTGCTATATTAAATCAAACAAACAGATCCAAAATATCTCAATTTTTGGAGGAGTTAGTACAATCTAAAGTTGGGTGTACTTTTTTGTGGGACATACTGTATTACAATAGCTTAACGTTAATTTCCACTATAAAATACATTTTTATTTTTATTGGCAATACAAAATTTACAAACGAAAAATTAAATATTTGATAAAAATTACATCGAAAGGCGAACGTTTGTTGACGTTTTAGTCATCAGTTTGTTGAACATAGCCAACTGGCTGTAACTGACATTCCAAGTCTTGTTCACTTGACACTGTGATTCCACATATATGAGGTATGTTTCATTAAATAATTATGATAAAGCATACTGTAAAGTGCTGGTGTTTATAACAATATCATGGTACTTATACCAGTGTCTAGTAATTTTTGACAATGTGGTATCATAGTGATGTTTAAGTGTTTATAAATGCATCGTCGTGATGTTATAATACCCAGTAAATGCATCGTCGTGATGTTATAGTTTCTGGAGTTTATTGTGAAATGGGATTTTTGTGAATCTTTGCCAAGCTTGTCACTGTGTTTGAGATTCTTTTTGACTGTCTGTGTGTCTATTGCTTCATGTGAAAGAAGTTTTCCAAATTGAAATTGATAAAAAATTTCTTTCGCTCGACCATGAGTCAGACAAGATTGACAAATCTGGCTTTATTTTCAATTGAACATGAATATGCAAAGAAGGTGAATTTTGATGAGGTCATTGATCAATTTGCAGAAATTAAGGGTCGAAAGCAGAGACTGTGAATCCTCTCTATTTACCTTTGAAGAATAGGCTGAGCGTTGAGACTGGATTTCCTGTGTTTTTGTATAAAATAAAATGCAGTATTACCTGTTCACTGAATTTTTAATGTCCTGCATTTTTCTTATTTCCAATTTGCTTATGACAGTATTGTACTGTTTAAAAATCTACTTGCAAGCATAATATATTTTTCTGTGTTTAAATTTTAAAATTATTTAGGGGGGGTGCCAAAGGAAGGATCCGCCCCGGGTGCCAAATACTTTAGGTATGCCCCTGACAAGGTCTGAAATAGATTATCGTAGTTTTCTTTGTGAGACTGCATCTCCTTCATCTCTGGTCAGGTTAGATAGATTGCCGTATAGAGCAATTCGGTTGGCCATATCTGCTCTGAGATGCACTAGGGTTGATGATCTCAATGTGGAAGCTTTTATTTGTCCTTTATCTCTTCGACGAAAGCTATTAGGAATCAGATATGGGTGAAAATTACTTTCATTGCAACACCATCCTTTACGTTCCTCTTTTGTGGATTTTTATCCTTATCAATTTTACAGAATAAGACCACCTTTTGCCAGTTTTAGGCAGGTTGAAAGATTACTTGACAGATATGAATATTCAGGTGGATGATGTTGCTACCAGTTCTCTACTGCTGATTTCTAATTGGTCTCTTCCATCAGTGGTGTACGATTTTTCTTTGGGAAAGAGGCCCAAGTTTCATACACCTTTCTTTTTTTATCAGCAATTATTCAACTCCTTGCAAGCTGATTATTGTGCTGCAGGATATTCCTTAATATTTACTAATGGTTCAAAGTCCAGTGATGGGGTTGGGTGTGCTTTTATTTCTGATAATTAATGTAGAGACTATAGTTTGCCATTACATTGCTCAATTTATACAGCAGAACTTTTTGCTATTTACAAAAGTATTCAATATATTTTAAGTATGAATGTCCACAAGAGATTTATTATTTGTTGTGATTCTTTTCCTGTTTTGAAAACTTTACAGTCCTTCAACTCATCCCATTTCCTGATTAATTAAATTTTGGTTTTGTTGCGTACCATGCCTTGCGACAGGACCGTTTCTAGCATTTTGGGGGCCCTAGACAAATTTTTTTTTGAGCCATCCCAACCCCATTAGCTGATAATTTGCCACATATGCATCAAAACATCTGCCTTATATAATGTGATATATATATATATATATATATATATATATATATATATATATATATATATATATATATATATATATATATATATATGGAAAGCCCCACGTGCCATACACAAAGTTCTTAATTTTTCTATCCATGAGGCAGCAAGATAATGCTGTGTGTATGTGGTGTGTGTGTGTGAGAGAGAGAGAGAGAGAGAGAGAGAGAGAGAGAGAGAGAGAGAGAGAGGCATAAATACTGTAGAACAGAAAGCGAAATGGTTACTAACTTTTTTCTTTTATTTTAAAGAATATGCTTATAACTAGCATTGCACACAATAAGCCAAATTTGGATTGCCAAAATGAAAATTTTCATTGAAAGTGAGTGTTTCTTTTGTTATAATTTTTAAATATAATTAACACTGCACACTCTGAACAAAAACATTTTTACATTTTTAAAAACATTTCACTCAATAAATACAAAAATTATTTCGAATTCAATCCCTATCATCTTCAGAAATTTTGCCTCCTACACTTTTTTGAAGCAGGGCCCTAGGCAGTCGCCTATTTCGCCTATTGGAGGAAAGACCCTGCCTGGCGAGGTGTGTTTCGTTTTTCTCTGGGTTCCAAGTCATAATGGAATCAAAGGAAATGAGGATGTTGATCTCAGGGCTAGGCAGGCTGTGGTCAATGGGGAGAAGATGACTTTACAGTATTCCTTAAGTGAATTTAGAGGTTTACTTTCAAATTATTTGCTGGAAAAGTGGCAGACAATCTGAAATACTAACAATAGTCTTCATGAGATCAAACCTTTGGTTCAAGATTGGTCATCTACTTATGTAGGTAGCAGAAGAGATCAAAGTGTACTTGCCCGCCTGAGGTTTGGGGTATGTATGCTTACACCTGGTCACTATTTCTTTAATAGTCCAATACCCACATGTCCTGCCTGCAGAGTTACTTATACATTGGAACACATTTTTTTTTGGTTTGTCCTCAGTTTCATATTGAGAGGAAAGAACTGGAAAATTTCAGTCAGTTAAAAGGAATTACTTACTGTCTTTCTAACATCCTTTCTTCAATAGTACCTGCAAGTGCTATATTGAAATTTTTAAGATGTACTAACCTTTATTCTAAAATTTAATCTTTGTTTCCTTTAATCTATTGTTATTAATTTCTTACCCTTTTATATATACACACCTTCCTTTAATACATGTATTTTTGCTACAGTATTATTTTTGTTATATTTCAAAATTTGCAGTCATCATCATTTAGTAGGTAACTTCATATTCTCACTAACAAGCCTCATTTTTATTGTTTTATTTCATGTAACTTGAAGCTGGTCCCAAGTTTGAAGAGGTGGTGGCTTTTTTTTTTTTTTAGTTGGGCATGATCTCCTTTGTGGCAGTTTTTACTTTTGGTTACAGGCAGTGATGGGCATCGATACATGAAAATCGCTAAAGCGATACTGATACATCGATACATGAAGAACGTCTTAGGCGATACCGATACGCCGATACTTTCTAGATGTCTTAAGCGATACCGATACCGATACATGCATCGCCGGTACATTTTTATAATTATTCATTTAATATGTACAGTAGGTATTAGATATTATTGTTTATACTAGTAATTTGTACGCACTGTAAGTAAAATCAACGACATTTTAATGGGTTTTATAGATGTACAGTAAATAAAAACAATTGCTTTATTTAATGAAAGTATGTTTTAATTTTGTAGAATACATGAATGACTGAAAATATTACACTAACAATTAAAAGTAATTACTATTACCCTTCAAAAATACCAGCTGGCTAAACATCTGGTCAGACAGTCTATTCCTTTTTGGAGCGTGAATGTGACCAGCCAAACTAAACAACCTTTCTACAGGAGCAGATGATGGTAGTGGTGTGCTATACTTCAGGAAGAACCGTAGAATTCCTGGGTACTGCCTCAGAGATTGGAGAGAATGACTTCCGTCACCTAGATACTGCAAAACTTCCATCTCAGTTATATTCATAAATATAACTCAGTAGTGTCATATTATAACATTTATTTAAATATTTAAAAATTCTTATTAATGTATCGATGTATCGAAGTATCGATTTTTTTCGATACATTTAAGAAAATTGACCTCTATATATATATATATATGTGTGTGTGTGTGTGTGTGTGTGTGTGTGTGTGTACGGGGCTCCAATAAACCTTAGCCCCCCTCGCCCATGGCCTAAACCACTAGAGGTACAGTAAAACTAAACATACCTTACAAAAGAGAATTTAATCCTGCATTTAATGAGAAACAATTAAAACTTGGTGTTCCCGCCATTGGCTTTCAAGACAGCCTGAATTCGCTTGGGGTAGCTTGCCAAAAGTGACGTGAATAGATCTTGATCGTTACGCAAATTTGCTAAAACAGTTTCAATGTGTTGCGTCATTGTATCCTTCGGAAATCGATTTGCTGCAGGTTCTTGAAACAAGAGACATTCAACCTTGTCATTTATAACTGATCCAATGTGTTCACAGACGTTCAGGTCAGGAGAATTTCCTGGCCATTCTTCATTTCCAAAGAAATCGATCTCATGGTTCCGCAACAACTGTTGAGTGACTAATGCCTTAAAGCAGGGGGCCTTATCGTGCAGAAGTGTGACCTGATCGACATCCATAACATTGTTTGGGTTTCTTAGAAAAGGAATGACATGCTGGGATAGAATAATATCACGAAAATACTGTCCATCCCAACTCTGACCATTTGGCTTCAGCACCCACATGAGCTTCTTTGCAGTGAACAAAACAAACACACCAACACAGTCTGGACTTTTTAATAATTCGCTATAATGTTCATTGTCATCGATTTCATCTGGTGTTGTGGCCCACACTCGATCATTTTGGTAGTTAGGCCGACGTGTTACGTAAGCAAAAAATTCATCGGAGACAGCTAAATGCATGAAATCATCCACATCCCAATCTTCAAGATAATGGACAAATCACATTCTGTCATCGATGTTAAGTTGAGTTTTTCTTGGCTTTGGAAGTTCATGCCAAGGCTTTAAACCTTGCCTATGACGGTACAGTCGAATGATCTCACCACTAACGATCTTTCCTCTCAACACTTCGATCTCTCTAGAAAGTTTAGCACAGCTGTTTTTCCGCTTACGCGTACCGTTTTCAATGATGTCCTTTGTTTCCTGAGAGAGTGGCAAATTTGGGCGCCCAGATTTGGTTGTATCCATTTCACATTCATCCAAAGTTTTATTCCAATTTCTTTTGACGAGGTCCTCATTTCTTCGCAACTTTTTGGCAACCCATGAACGTGTTATAAAGGTGGCTCCAGCATTACGAGCTTCCCGAAATGTTATTGCTCGTATGCGATCTATCACACGTTGCCTCTCCGAATCACCAATTAATTGAGAAGCCATTATATTATCACTTTATCAGCTAGAGTAATTTTAATACCTGCAATAAATAAAGAATTTTATATATTTTTATAATCACTAAAAACTATTTCGATATAAGTAAACATGTAAGCTGCAAATGGGGGGGGGGGGGTTAAGGTTTTTTGGAACCCCTTACAACAACATATAACACAGATATATATATATATAATATATATATATATATATGTCTGTGTTATATGTTGTTGTACTCCGTTGTCCCCCCTCCACCCCACCTTCCCCCAGTTGGGGTACTTTGACTTCACTACGGCGTTGCCACATGTACGGAGTAGCCTGTGAGGCGAGGAACATTACATATGTGGGCAACTGTACCTATTCCAAAATTTAACCGATGCCGATTCCTTTTTATATTTAAAAAAATCAACTCCCTTCATAAATTTTACTAATCTAATGTAGAAATTTTCAATTTTCATATTTTGACGTTTCAAATTTGTTTAAATGCTTTTCCTTAGTTCACTCCACAATATACAGCACCAGAATTTGTTATTCATATAACTTAGCTAAAATTAAGTTAAAAAGTTATTTTACTCAGTAAAATAAAATAATTTTAGTTTAGTTTCACAAATTGAATACCAATATTTAAAGTAATTGTTTTTCCTTATGTTGAACGTACTTTCTTTCTCCAACGATATAAACGACAAAATTTTTCGTTAAAATTTCAAGTCTCTGGTGGCTAATTTGAATAAAAGTATGGATATAAAATTTCGGTTTATAAAATTATTAAAATACTTAGAATAAAGTGAACATACAGTAATAAAATGGTTTAATATATAAGTTATAAAGTAAAACTGTTATTTTTTCTATTGGGTTCAGAATCCCAGCTGAGCCTTGAACGGCCAAGCTCTGAAGGGCTACTTTAACTTATGGCCTAAGTAAAGTAGACTAAAACAAACCTTGTGGAATTGGAGATCCTATTAGGTCCTACTTCAGGGTTGCTGACTCGATGTGAGGCTACTTTAGGTCTCAGTCGCAAAAATTAAGAAAAAAGGACACTATTTATAGTTTTCTTTCTAAACCTTGCAACAACAACACAACCTGCACCATTGCAGGATGTAACAATCCTGTATCTAAACAACCAAACTAAGTTGCAAAAGCGCTCTCTATAAGATCACACCCTATCAGTGCCGCATTCAACAAACGAGTAGAAAGAACGCTGCCAGTGCCTCCAAAATGATGCAACAAGAGCTAAAAAATAAGTGAATTTTTCACTAACCTTACAATTATGACAGGGGCGGATCCAGACCGATCTGACCGATGCACATGCATCGGTTAGATCGGCCTGGATCCGTCCCTTAACTTAATATATACAGGCAATGCTGCATTAATTAGCTTAGTCATCATATCGCTTTGGAACAACAATGGCTCTTCCTCTCCTAGATTTTCCAACAACTTAATATAGAATTATTATTAATAAAGAGTAGGTGATTACAATAATTTATAATATTTAGAGATTAGCTAGTTAGAGAAAATGTAAATTTATGGGCAACTTAACTTATTGAGCTTTGACTTTTTCGTGAATGTAAAATATTTTTATATAATTACACTTTGAAATGAATATAAATTATATCATAAATAGTGTTTTTTGTGTGTTCAATTTTCTACAAATATAGATTTTGTTTTGTGATGAAAATTTTAAAATCTCAAAGAATCGGTGAGAGAATCGGCTAATTTGGCCGATGCCGATGCCCAAAAACTGACCGATCCGATTCTGCCGGTGCTGATTAATCGGTACACCACTAATAAAAATACTTCAACCCCCTCAGTTTTAACTGGTTCATTACTTTTTGTTAGATATCTAATATACCTATTCTTGACATAATTTGTATTCAAGACCTTAACAGTATTAATTTTATGTATACCCTGATGCTTTATGCCCACTGTTGATCTAAAGTTATCTTTTAAAATCCCAAAGAACTCACATTCTCTAGTCGGATTTTGAGGTTTGTACGAAGAAAACGAGGCAGATTCGAATTGACTTGACTTGTAAAGAAAACGGCTTTATTTAATTTTGTAGTTCGACATTTTTCCGTTGTGTACTAATATGTCGGGTCGTACATAATTACCGTATGCGTACAAATCTGTTGGGTGACTCCGTCGGCTAAATATTAGGAGGGTGTTAAGACGTACCTAGAGTTGCTTGAAAACAAAGAGTTTAAATTAGATTACTGAAACCAGTTAGTTTAAGGCTTGGTTATACAACTTACACTCTGATTGTGTAACCACCAAACTTAATAATCCACTTTTCTTACATTAAGTGCAGAGTCTAAGTGTTACATCAAAGGGCCAAGCTTTGTCTGTCTAAGGCTTGGCCAATTCGGCCTCGGCCCTTATACTGAGATTCATACCTAAAACTTCTATCGATTATTAATTACGATTTAGACTTTATCACTTTCTAATTGGGTAATGGTTCAGAATACGGGCGCCACTTAAGCAAAATTTCGAAAAATACCATAGAGACAAAGTTGTTTCTCATTAAAATACGTTGATTGCATGTGTCGCATAGTAAAAAAAAAACGAAGTTAGAAAATTACTAAAAAAGTGCATAACTTAACATGTTTTTACATTATCATTTGTATAATTTAGGTCTCGGGGATACGGGGGCTCCGCCCCCGTAAAGATCACTCATCGCAAAGTGAACCCTATACTGATCAATTTGTGATGCATGAACTTTACGGGGGCTCCGCCCCCGTACCCCCAAGACCTAAATTATACAAATGCGACACATACAAGCAACATATTTTAATGAAACAACTTTGTCTCTATGGTATTTTTTGAAATTTTGCTTAAGTGGTGCCCATATTCTGAACCATTATATCAGGTAACGGTTCAGAATAAGGGCGCCACCTTAGTTTTTGTTTTTCCACTAAAACATGCTAAAACCATTGGTTTCCTGTTGTTTAGGATGAGTGTGACCATCGCCATTACAGTAAATTATTGCTTGAAATGATTTCACCCCCCTAATCCCTCCTATAATCTGGGGGGACCACCGTGGGAACTGGGGGGTTTTGGGTGGGGGAACAGAGCACAAGCAATAATTTACTGTAATAGCGATGGTCAGATTTATCCTAAACAACAGGAAACCAATGGTTTTAGCATGTTTTGGAGGAAAAAACATGGTAATTATTTACATTACTAGATGTATTTATTCTGAACATTTTTTATACACCAAATAGTACTAGAGGATGCATAAAAATGTGCAAATAAGTAATTAACCTAACCTTACCTAATTATCATTGGTAAATTTATAGTATTATACCCCTCTCCCTTTGGAGATGAAATTTATGTTTTTCCTATGGTTTTTGATGTGTTTTGAACGAATCTGACCTTCAAAACCGTCGGAAATGACTTGTTTTTGAGATCCCCCCCCCCCCCCCCCCCCAGCTGGCAATGTGGGGGAAATCACAGAAAATGAGTCATTTCCAACGGTTTTGAAGGTCAGATTCATTCAAAACACATCAAAAACCATAGGAAAAACAAATTTCATCTTCAAAATTGACCTATCCTGACCTGACCTATCCTGACCTGACCTGACCTATCCTGATCTGACCTATCCTGTCCTGACCTGACCTATCCTGACCTGACCTAAAAGAAAAATAGGAATTACCTTTAAAATCTAAGACAGAAGAATCACAGTACCGTCTTTTCTTCGTTTTAAGCACAACGTAACTTTTTTTATAACGCCACAGTTTCTGGTCTTGACGATATGTACACTCCGTTTTACAATGTGGACACTTCACTACTGTCGGTAGAACACCGTGAGCACGCAGAAACAACACTTTTTTCTAAATTTTCATAGAAAGCGACAATACAGCGGTAATAATCGAACAAACACATGTCACACGAAGCCATTCCAGTAGCAAACTAATTCGAAATGGATGGAGCACTCTGATTGGGCAGACATGTGATGTCAACACACATGAACACACAAACGAACGTACAAACACACACTAGATACACCAAAAAAACGTTTATATCTCGAAAACGAAGCATTTGCAATGGAAATGCTATAGAAGAAAAGTGTCTTAGAATTTAAAAATCTACCTAATGAATATATAATAATTGCTGGACGTTAGATGGGTGTAATGCTATAATAATACCTTATCATTAGCCATAATGTTCATCACACTATCGCAGGATGAACAGACTGAGGTAACTTTTATTAGTTTGTGGTCCGCAAGTAATTTAGTTTCGCCTGATCTTCCAACATGGCCATGAGCTCTACTACTGTCACTGCATAGCCATCATAGACTGAAGCCATTTTCAAATAAGTGAATGAATGATAGTAAGGTTACTAACTCAAAATTTCCTAGATTCACACCCAAAAAGCACTAAAAAGCACTGAAGTAGCTATTGTGGGGCCGCGCAGTTAATTTTCCGCATTTATATTATTTTTATATTAGTTATCGACAAACCAATTTTGCGCATTACCAAATTGTATATATTTTATCATTGTGTAATTTTAAGAATCATATATGATCTTTATAAATAAGTATTGTACATAAATTTATATATATATATTTTTAATTAATTCAGCTGTATATACAATAACAAAATCTTCTGTAAAATTACCCCAGCCAACTAAGAACTCAATAAACTCTGAAAACGACCGGCTTTTCCTTCAAGACGCCAACCCCCAAACGACAGGGAGAGAAGAGGACACGAGAGGCCCCTAAAAGAGATACCCAACAAAGCGATAGCTGCCTCTCGTATCCTTCATTCTTCCCGGCAACTACAAGTAGCACCAAGAAGGAACCAGCTACAATTGGTGACCCCGGAGTGAGCCAGAAGCAGCATCCTTCAGTCGCCGGGCGGAACAAACCGAAGCCACGCCTCTTCGCCGCCCACCCGTAGTAGCCGGTCGGAACCAAAGCAGCAGCAGACCCGAATTACATTCCCGCAAGATGGAATCTGTTGAATCAGGAGTGCACCATGTCACCATCAAGCCACCCACGTTCTCTGAAGCGTCGGCCGCAGGATGGTTCTCCATCATGGAGGCACAATTCCACATTTCCAGAATAACATCCGAAGAGACCAAATTTTTCCATGTTCTAGCCTCGTTACCCCCCGAAGTCGTCTCACGAATTTCAGCAGCAACTCTCTCCAACAAGTCGTACACCGATTTAAAAGAAGAAATCGTGAGTCATTACGAAAAGACGAAGCCAGAACTCTTCGAACGACTCATCTCCAACACTCCTCTCACTGGAAAGCCCTCCCAATTCCTTCAAGATATCCACCAAACGGCACTGAAGGTGGGCGTCAGCGATGATTTGGTGAAGCATAAATTCATCCAGGCGCTCCCATCCTCAATAGCGCCCGTCGTAGCAGCACAAAAGGAGCTGACGCTAACTCAACTCGGCAAACTAGCCGATGAGTTAATACCGTTCGCTCAACAAAGCTGCTACGCGGCGCCAACGTCAACTCGAGCCAATACAAGCCCAAGAACGAATATCCCCATCGGCCTAAAACCCTTCAGCGAGAATCAGCGGCCGGTGGTGTGCCGCGCGCACCTTTATTATGGCCCCCAAGCAAGGACCTGCAGGCCATGGTGCAAGTGGCCAAATAAAGATGACGCCAAGCTGCTCCCCTCGTCACGCCCAAATTCAAGATCTTCCTCACCATCAAGAGAAACGTCGGAAAACTAGATAAGCAGGCTGTGATTAACGCGACGTCCGGCCTGCCGCTGATCTCAGTCGCAGCTCGCATCGCCAGTCTGAAGGTCAATTTTATCATTGACACAGGAGCGAGCATCTCAATTTTACCACCAACTTGTGTCAATGATTGTCAACTCCACCCAACCGCAGTAAAGATTTCCACCGCAAACGGTCAGCCGCTCGAAATATTCGGAGAAGTAACACTGGACATATCAATTCCTAAATTACGAAGAATATTCAGGTGGCCATTCGTCGTCGCCCAAGTCTCCAGTCCACTTCTCGGCGCCGATTTTCTATCCCATTATGACATCCTTGTGGACTGCAAGCATGGCATTTTGAAGGATAGAGCAACAACTCTTCAAGCCACTACTAAACCTGTGCAATCCAAAGACCTTCACCTCATCAATATTAACCCTACCGACAAATTACCTCAAGAAATCAGGAACCTGCTTGACAAGTACTCCTCACTACTGAAACCAGCTCAACCGCAGAAAGTTTCCACCAACACTGTCAAGCATACCATCGACACTGGCAGCGCACCACCAGTGTTTGCAAGCCCTCGACGTCTTCCACCCGATAAATTATCCTCAGCTAAGGCTACTTTCAACAACTTACTTCAAGATGGAATTATAGAACCCTCAAAATCACCATGGGCCTCACCGTTACACCTCGTTCCGAAGAAGATACCAGGCGAATGGCGGGCGTGTGGTGATTATAGAAGCCTAAACGCTGTCACGAAACCGGACAGATATCCACTTCCTCATATAAGAAGTCTGTCAACATCTCTGCACGGAAAATCATGCTTTAGCAAAATCGATCTAGTCAGAGCATATCACCAAATTCCAGTCCACCCAGAAGATATCGAGAAAACGGCTATAACAACTCCATTTGGTTTATTTCAGTATTTATACATGCCATTTGGTTTAAGAAACGCCCCTGCAACATTTCAACGCTTCATGGATACAATTTTCAGAGGAGTTGACTGCGTATTTGTGTATCTCGACGATATTTTAGTCCATTCAAATAACGCAGTTGACCATTTGAAAGACTTAGAACGCGTATCCTTCAAGAACACAATTTAAGAATTTCCTTAGAAAAATGCATATTTCAGCAATCCAAAATTGAATTTCTGGGTCATGAAGTTTCCCCAGCAGGCATTCGTCCTCCTGTAAACAAAGTCTCCGAAATTCAAGATATTCCCCAACCGCAAGATTACCAAAGCCTCAGAAGATTCCTAGGAATGACGGGATTCTATCGCCATATGATACCCCGTTACGCCGATTTAGTCTCACCTTTAAGTGAAATCGTCAGAACTCAAGTCAAAAGCAAAAGTCTACAGTGGAACGACGAAGCAATTCAAGCCTTTCAAGATGTCAAGGATGCACTACGGAACGCCGTTACGCTTTGTCATCCTCTTCCATCAAGCTCAATCCTTCATTTAGTTACGGACTGCTCACAAATAGCAGCTGGAGCAGTTCTTCATCAAATAATCGACAGCACACCAGTTCCCATCGCCTTCTTTTCCAAGAAATTAACTACAACTCAGCAAGCGTACGCCGCATACGATAGAGAATTACTCGCAGCATACCTAGCCGTCCTGCATTTCCGTCAATTTTTAGAAGGTCGTCAAGTAATACTCTTCACGGATCACAAACCGATGGTTTCTGCCTACAAGAGTCCCTTACGAGCCAAGACAGACCGACAACAACGTCATTGGTCTGCCATCACGGAATACGTATGCGATGTAATACATATCTGTGGATCCGAAAACGTCGTAGCGGACTGCCTTTCACGCAACGTAAACGCAGTACATATCGACGCTTTCGATTTATCAGCAATCGCGGAATCTCAACAAAAAGATCAAGAAACGCAAGAATTTCTCCCACGTCTCAAGCCGTTCCCGTTTCCAGAAAATACAACTTTATATTGCGATACATCCACGCCATATCCCCGTCCTTTTGTTCCCAAGCAGCATCGATCTTCCATCTTCAATCAATTTCATAATATTTCTCATCCAGGCATCAAGCAATCACTTCGTATCATTAAATCAAGATACTTTTGGCCCTCAATGAATAAGGATATTCGAACTTGGTCCCGAAATTGTGAATCATGTCAATCCTCAAAAATTTCTCGCCATACAAAATCAGAAATAACCCCCTTCGATTTACCAAGTTCAAGATTTGAAACGGTACATATCGACATCGTCGGTCCCTTACCGCCAACCACTTTGCCCGGTCAAACATATCCTTCCCCATATAGATATCTCCTAACCTGCATCGATCGTGCCACAAGATGGATAGAAGCATATCCTCTGATTGATACTACAGCCACATCAATAGCACACGCATTTCTCGATGTATGGATTTCAAGATTTGGTGTACCACTGCAAGTCATAACGGACCGCGGATCCCAATTCGAATCCGAACTCTTTAGGGAACTCTCAGCTCTCATCGGATTTCACCGACTAAGAACTTTGTCGTATCGCCCTCAGACCAACGGAATAATTGAAAGATCTCATCGCACCATCAAGACAGCAATCATCGCTCGAAAACAAGATTGGCTCCCCGCTTTACCCATAGTTCTCCTTGGTTTACGCAGTCTCCCCAACGAATCGGGTTATTCACCGTTCACCACCGTCACCGGAACCACCCTATTATGCCCGAGGCCAATGATCGCCAATTCGTCGTCAAAATCCAATTCAAAATTCATCTCCGAATTAGCCAAGAAAATGACGCAAATCGATTTCGCCCAACTCTCTCAAGGAAACATTCACTCAGCCCCCAAATCATTCATTCCATCGGAACTCCACAAATCAAGCCACGTATGGGTACGCATCGACCGCGTTCGAAAACCATTCGAGGCACCATATCAAGGACCTTTCCGTGTTCTCGAACGCCACGATAAGTACTTCGTAATAGAAAAAACAACGGATCATCAGAAGCCATTTCAATTAATCGTTTAAAACCGGCGTATATAGTTTCAGGTCCCACACAGGTACCGGGCGCACAATCGGACGACATCGGATCGGAGAAAAAGCACGCAAGGAAAAAGGACGATGGAGGACGCACCTCGGAGGTAGCAAATACAGACCTCAGGACGGGCGCGCAGGACAACGCAACAACCGGAAACGAGGCCGACCGAGGATCAACGCGAGCTGGACGAAGGATCCGATTCAAATCAAGACCCGAATATTTCTACTTTTGATATACGTGCTCCGCTTCTCGGGGTGGGCAGTAGTGTGGGGCCGCGCAGTTAATTTTCCGCATTTATATTATTTTTATATTAGTTACCGACAAACCAATTTTGCGCGTACCAAATTGTATATATTTTATCATTGTGTAATTTTAAGAATCATATATAATCTTTATAAATAAGTATTGTACATAAATTTATATATATATTTTAATTAATTCAGCTGTATATAAATAACAAAATCTTCTGTAAAATAACCTCAGCCAACCAAGAACTCAATAAACTCTGAAAACGACCGGCTTTTCCTTCAAGACGCCAACCCCAAACGACAGGGAGAGAAGAGGACACGAGAGGCCCCTAAAGAGATACCCAACAAAGAGATAGCCTGCCTCTCGTATCCTTCATTCTTCCCGGAAATACAAGTAGTAGCAAGAAGGAACCAGCTACACTATATATATTTTTTCGTAATTTTCTAACCATTTTTTTTACTATGCGACATATGCGATCAACATATTTTAATGAGAGAAACAACTTTGTGTCTATGGTATTTTTTGAAATTTTGCTTAAGTGGCGCCTGTATTCTGAACCATTACGTTATTATTATTTTTTACAATAGTTTGCACAAAAAATGAGTGATAAATTTGAATAAAGCGACTAAAACTACCTTATAAAAAGTTATTTTGATTTACAGGTCCAGCCCATATCATTTAATACATATTGACCATTATCTGTTTTTTGTGGTGTATATTTTCCTTCCTGAAGATAAACCCCCCAATAATCTCTTCTTTGTCTGCATGAATGGCTGTTGTAATTTGATGGCTTTTACTCTCTCCTCCCTGTAGGCGCTGCAGTCCAACAAGAAATGCTCCAAGTCTTCTTTTTCGTATGCACACACGGGGCATTTTGTCCCCCCTCCTATAAATCTATTTCTGTCATTAAGTTCTAAATTATTTTCCCTACATCTGTACAGTATGGTTGAGGTTGGGGTGTTATCATATATATCTTCTGTGTCTCCAATGTTTCTTTTCCATTTCCTATATATTTTTAAACTTTCCTTTCCATCCATATCCTTCCTCCAATGGTCCTCATCCCAGGTACATAGCTTATATTCATTCTAAAGTCAGTCATATATTCCTCAACCTCCTTCATCCACTTCCCTCTTGTTTCTTCATTTACTTTTCTAAATATTTCACTTACCAACCTGCCTATGACATTTTTCAAAATACTTTTTACATAGTTGAGCTTTCCTTTCATTATTCTTGTTCTCATCATTGATGCCCTTATTTCTCCCCTCAAACCACTCACAGCCACACTTCTTCCTGCTGATAGTATCGTTTTGTATACTCCATTCTCATATTTCTGTAGCTGTTGAATTTCTGTTTTGTTTAGTTCTATAATAGTTGTTCCATATAGTATTGATGGCAGCGCCAAGCCTTTCTAGAACGCATTTCCTACAACCAGTTTATTACAACTCTCTTCTATTACTGAGTAGGTCATATTTGCCATTTTCTGTGCTTTTTGTAATATCAGTTCTTTTTGCTTTTGGAAACAGTTCTGTGTATTATTAATAGTTACCCCTAGATATTTTGGTAAATGTTTACTATAATACCACCACCTCTAATTTTTTTGCAAAATATATTTTTTAGTAGTTTTTGGTGTGTTCTATTCAGATCTGCTATTCATTTGTTGTGGAAATGACCCAATTAAAAGTTACGACATTGAAGTTTACTAAGTAAATATAGGGAATTTTGGGCATAAGCATGGGTCATTTCCACAACAAATAAATAGCAAATCAAAACAAAATGCCAAAAACTACTGAAAAATATATTTTGCAAAAAACCCAATGAAATGGGGGTGCGATGCTGGTAAGTGTATATGTGTAAAGATGTGTTTGCGTTACCTACCGGATACTCTGTTAGTGGGGTTATGGCAGCTTCTGCTGGTTGCTGAGATGGGAGATTTAGCTGCCAGTGAGGACCACCCAGAGGGTATTCAATTGAATAAAAATCCTTTGACTTCAGCACCACCCGCACTGCTAAGAATGAGAGAAATGAGGTGAGCAAGTTACCAATTTTAGTGTGGTTGAGATTGTCAGATAGATGGCTCTTACCAATTTGAAACTGGGTTCTCACCTTTAAGATCTCTGGGGCATAGCCAGTCTGCCTCTTTTAAAGACTTACTCTTTGGCTTATGGTGGGAGGATTTAAGAAAAGTAAAACGTCCTTTGCCTAATTTAATCAACGAAACAACAATAACACTTACAAGGTAAACTGCATCAGCAGGCAAGTGTTCGCAGTTAACTAAAGAAAATAATAATTTTATTGATCATACACCAATGTGTATTCAGAACCAACTAAGCACTTGGGCAAAAAAAATATTACTACAAAACAAAAGAAACATCATTAGTCCCATACCACACACAAAAATGTCAACATAAAATAAAACCATTAAATTATTGGCCATCACCAGCCCATTACCACACAAAGGAGACAAGACTTACAGAAAAAAAAGGAACTTGCGTAACTAATGCAAAAAAACAAAGCATATTAGTCACTAGGGCAAGGTCAATGAGTGTTACCCAAATTGTATAAACCTGAAGTCCCAGATGTGTCATTTTAAACTCCACTTCATCTCACAATCATTAAAGGTATTCTTGGCTCAATCAGTACAAACAAAAGCAATGTTCATAACAAAAAAATATGTGAATACTGGCTTCAGCATTTGTGCAGGCATTGGGGAAGAAAAAGCTTTGTCCAAATTCACTTCAATAAGCAACTGTCCCAGCCAAAAACAAATCCCTGATAAAGAGAAAAAAAAATAACAACATTTAGAGATTATCCCCCAGCACTGTCATCAGTGGACCTACAGGAATCCATGAGTGCAATTATGCCAGAAAAGGGAGCAAAATTGACAATGATAATTAATGTTCTAAAATTTTGGGATATGTATTTGCATTAATATGTTGCTCATAAGGCAGTTAAAGGTACAATTTAGTTCACAGCCTGAGAAAGCTCAAAATCCATTGTGATGCATATTGATAACTGAAGTTAGGTTTTTCAACAAGGTCTTTATAAAGGAAATCAGGCATTCAAAAATGATTATGATATTTACATGATAATTTTAAGTGATCCAAATATGTGAGACATGGTTCTTATAGCTAATGGATAAGCAATACAAAACACCAATGGTAAAAGCAAGACTATAGGATCACCTACCACACCATCAAGGAGAAGTGAGATGCTTTCCCATCTCTTGAAATGGGCATATGATTGCCTCAAGCTTCTGATTATTCTCTATACCGAGAGAATTTCAAAGCTGTTATACTCAGGCATATGATTGCCTCAATGCTTTTAACATTCGGGTCATTCTCTGTCAGATCAACCAAAAAAAATTGAAATTAACACCCTCATCTCTCATATTTTGCTGAAATTTGGTTTATAGGGAGTTTGTGAGCCCTGAATCCATTTCTGAAATTATAAGGTCAATCCGACCAACGGTTCAAGAGATATGACCTCGGGCAATTTGAGGTCACTCGCGAGGTTACTAACATTTGGCGAGCCATAACTTGGGTAATAATTGTCATAATTATATAAAAGTATATATATTTAGAATCAGAAAATGACAAGGAATCCAAATATGCAAGTTTTAGAACTCTAGGTTGAAAATAAAAAAGTTACACTGTAACCAAAATTTGAGGTCACGATTTGACCTCTGGGGTATCAAATGAGAATTTTTTTTTTAAATGTAAAAAATGAAGGCATAGGCATTGGCTATTAGAATCAAAAAAAAGTTTGTTTATGTTAGTATTTTTCATGTAACTAATATATAAGTGAACACCATATTCATAAGTTGTGCGTCAATTCTACCTATTTTTTCACACTTAAGCTCATAATTTGACCTATAGAAATTAAAATTACATTTTTTATAGATATAAAAAACAAAGTCAGAGTTCTTGACTAATAGAAACAATCATAAAAAGTTTGTTTATGTTGGTACTTTTCATGTAACTAACTTATAAGTGAACACCATATTTATAAATTGCTTGTCATTTCAAGGAATTTTTATATCTTAGCTATCAATTTGACCTCAAGCTCCAAGAATTTAATAAAAATTGTATTTCACTGCTAATCTACACTGGCAATAATAGTTATAATAGTGAAAGGGGAAGACTAAGCTCACATGTAGCCTAAACAAACCTGTTGAAACATGTTGCTACTTGTCTAAGTGCAGAATCAACACAGATAGTTGCAAAATTCCTTGTCTACAGGTTAGTACAGTTCCAGCCAGCACTGTGGGTGGCTGGTGGGTATGGTGTTTTAATGAGCCTCAGAGACTATCAAGGCCTAAAATATTAAGTGTGTATAGCTATATATTTTCTAAAAATATATATTACCTAATTGTAAATCCTATATCTTTACAGATCAAAATACAATGGTTCGGCACTTGAAATACTGCCAGGACCCTATTCAAAAACACAAGAAACGCATAACAATCAATCTTAGAAAAGTGACTGATGTACTTGTTGAAAAATGTGCTGGAAGAGTGAAAAAAGACTCATTGTTGTGTGTGAACTGCTGGACACTGATAATGAAAAACCCCACTATACTTAGTACCACTGAAAAACAACGAGTCTGAGCAGGATTCAAATGAATCATCTACTATCAGTGGCTTGAGTAACATCTCTTCAATTCAAGATCTGGACAATGACAGTGATTGCTTGATAAAGGAAAACCCTTCAACTTCAGTTGAACCAGTTCTAGCATTTCTGGACCAAACACCAGTTAAAAAAAGTAAGTAATAAATTAATATAATAACTTATACTTTACTACAAGGTCTGTTTGATCTACTATATAGCCAATTATATAGCATTTAAGGTACTATAATTAATATTTAATTACTAATATTCAGGTGTGTGAAACCTTTTTTTCTGTTCTTTTCAGAAGGGCTGTCATTAACCGAGCAAGGCTTATTCAAACGATGCATAAATATTCCTGGAAATTCCTGGAATTGCATACCTTTCCAGTTTTTTGTTTTGCAATGATCGGATTGTTCTTGCTAGATATATATTATTATGCATCATTTTAATGAGAAAGAAATGTACTTCAATATTATGTTTATTAAATTCTCCTAAAATAATTATATAAGACCAAAGTAATGCGTTGAAGTTGGGAAAAAAAAAAAGTGAACAGAGTTTTAAGTTTTGAAGGCCTCTTAACCAGTGTAGTTCCCCATTAAAAATTGTTTTCTTTACGTCCTTTAGCTCCAAATTTCATGGGTAACTTGCGTATCTGAAAAGAAAACGAGTTTCACTGCCCAAATATTCAATAAATGGATGGTTTCAGAGATGACACCATTAGGCCATTCGCAATATTGATACAGTACCTTGTATATATATTTATAAAGTAGATAAATAAGGTAAGATAAGTAAGATAAGTAAGATAAGTAAGATAAATAACATAAATAACATAAATAACATAAATAACAGTAGGTACTCTTGTACATTTATAAAATTTATAAAATACATTTATAAAATAGATATTATTTATATAAATAAATAGCATACCTTATTTTTATTTTTTCTAGTCTCGGGCAGTAGGATCGGATGAATTACTCCTCGTTCTATAAAGTAGATAAATAAGATGAATAAAATAAATAACATAAATAACATAAATAACAGTAGGTACTCTTGTACATTTATAAAATTTATAAAATACATTTATAAAATAGATATTTATATAAATAAATAGCATACCTTATTTTTATTTTTTCTAGTCTCGGGCAGTAGGATCGGATGAATTACTCCTCGTTCTATAAAGTAGATAAATAAGATAAATAAGATGAATAAAATAAATAACATAAATAACATAAATAACAGTAGGTACTCTTGTACATTTATAAAATTTATAAAATACATTTATAAAATAGATATTTATATAAATAATAGCATACCTTATTTTTATTTTTTCTAGTCTCGGGCAGTAGGATTGGATGAATTACTCCTCTTTCTTTTGAGACTTAGATCTCTCCAGTAGTGCTCGAGTTTTGCCCAGCATTCTTCATGAACACCAACATTACATCCTGGGCAGTGGTGACGGGATCTTCGACTACAAATAACACATTTTCGTAGTTGTGTGCCAGGAAGTTTGGTGTATGTGTGCTCTGAAGCTGATGCCGATGAAGTTGAGGGAAGATGAAGCATCGATGCTGGGGCATGGTGTGTTCTTGGGTAGGCAAGTGCTTCTACGATGGAGTATATGAAGTCTGATCTTGCCAGTGGCTTGTCAGTATTCTGGCAGTAGATGATATAAGCATTGACGAGTGCCATATCAAACAAGTTCATAAGAATTTTCTTCCAGTACCATCTAGTTGTTCTTTGACTTGCATACTGAAAAATTTTCTTATCACTAAGATCGACTCCACCCATGCTGACGTTGTAATCAGAAATAATTTTTGGCTTTACGTGTTCTTGACCACGCCTGTTTCGAACATTTATATTTTCTGCATGTCCAAATGTTGATAGAAGGTAGACAATCTTCCTGGTTGGCTTTTCTTTGAAGCCTACAAGGAGCACTTGGCCTTTTCTAAAGTAGAGTGTTTCCCTAGCTTGGAGTCTTGCCTGTTTCAGTCAGTTTGGAAGATGCTTTGAAGTAATTCTAATTGTGCCAGTTAGGGAGGTTTCATTACTGAGTAGCTCTTCAGCCAGTGGCACTTTGGTGTAAAAATTGTCTGTTACAAGGTGGTATCCTTTGTGGAGCAGCTTACTTTCTTTCATGGCATGCATTACAACTTCATGTGCTAAACCTTTCGCAGAACCGGAGGCAAAAAAGTCTTTTCCACAGTAAAGGTCAACATGATACACATATCCAGTATTGGCTTCACACAGTTCAAACTTTTTTATACCATAACGCGCGTGCCGTTTATTTGGCATATACTGTATGTACGACGTTCTGTTCTTCATGCCTATCATACTTTCATCTAAAGATAATGTCCGATTTGGTACGTAATATGCTTTGAAGACTCTGTTGCAATGGTCGAGTAGTGTTCGAACCTTGAACCAAGGATCAAATCCTTCTTCCCCGCGCCGTCGTTGATTCGCTGTATTGGAGAGATGTAGAAATCCATTTATCAGCATAAACTGCCGTTTACTCATTACTTTTCCAAATGAACTTTTGAGAAGTCGTCTCGTATCCCAGTAATCACGAATGTTTTTTCTTTGGTGGAGTCCCATACAGAAACACAGTCCGAAATACTTTTTCAACATCTCTAAGTCAATGTTTTTCCAATGAGCGAAAGTAGAATGGGGAATTGTACTAAAGTCTTTTTGGGAAATTCTAAGGGTTGCATACCTGTTTGTTTCTCTAACAATATGAGTCAATAGCGAGTCACTTAGAAACAGATTTGCATATTGAATAGGCACTGCATTTCGAGGCGGGGCATTATGAGGGCCTACATTTCTTGGACAAAATGTGAATTTGGTCCCGTCTGCCTCACTTTCAGGAGGGTAAACATGAATCCATAAACTGGGAATACTAATACTTTCGGGTTCACCATCACTCACTAAACTCGCCACTCGAATCACTTGAAACATCACTCACGATGTCGCTATCACTTTCACTTCCAGCAAGAGACATTATTGTATATTATTGTATATAAAGAACTAAAATAAATACCCACAAACAAATACACAGCGTAACGTGAAAAACGAGCAAGCTGAACTGAAACAGACTGCGAGAGCAGCGAGACGCGAGACCAATTAGCGGTCACTTTGCTTAGGATCTTGGGACTGTACGACCCTGAACCAATTAGAGGTCAGTTTTCTTACAATTTTCTAATCTCAGCTGACTAATTTTTACTTACAATTGGTCAGAAATGGTCGAAGAACCGCCCACATATTGAAAATTAACCAATGATAACATAATATGTGAATTACGTATTAATGACGTTAAGCGTCTCTTACAGCGATGCGAAGATCTATGGAACGAACGAAGCGTCGTTTTCCGCGATGCGAAGATTTGATTGGTTAAGCCAGAAAAAGCGCAAGGCTCGTGGTAAGCTATCATCTGCTCAGAAACACCTGAAGGAGAGGCTAGAACTCAGTTATGGTGTTCAAATTACCGAGGAGGTAAGTGATACTTCAAAACCTGAAACTAAATCTGAAAAACATCTAGACAAATTAATGAATGAATTGAAACAGTCATTCCTGGAGAGCAAATGTCACCATCACAAACTACAAATATTGACACTCACCATACACAATTGAAAAAACAGCTAGTTTCTTTCAAACTACAACATACATGGTGAAAAGAAGCTGTTCACTTAAATCAGAACATGGAATCCTTCCGAAGATTCCACTAATGAGCAAAGGAAAAGTGATATCTGAAGAACACAAAGATATAGTTAGAAGATTCTATGAGTCAGAAGAGGTTAGTCGTATGTGTCCTGGCCAAAAGGATTGCGTGAAAGTTATCAGTGCTGAAGGTGCAATGAAGGTGCAAAAACGATTGGTCCTCGGGAATTTAAGAGAGATGTTTGAACTATAAAAATGATGAAAAGAATCCCAAAATAGGATTTTCCACATTTGCAGAATTACGGCCATCATATTGTGTGCTTGCCGGTAGTGGTGGGACTCATTCTGTCTGTGTCTGCACATACCATCAAAATCCAAAATTGCAGCTGGCTGCATTGGGAGAAAGAGGTCTTTCATACAAGGATCTTATGGATTACAGTGTCTGCAGTACAGAAAGAGAGACTTGCATGATGCAACTTTGCAATGATTGCCCAAGAGAAGAGGGTGTCCTGGATTTTCTTGAGTTACTTGACAGTGTGAAATCAGCTCCAAATGAAATATCTTACAAGCAATGGGTGACTGTTGACCGTTGTACAATGGTTGATAAGGTGGAGCCACTTCATGAATACTTATCATCCCTAAGCATGAAAATATCCTGCATGGTTCGTCATCACTTTGTTGCTCAGCAACAATCACAGTACTTCAAGCAGTTGAAAGAAACACTACCACCTCAGAGCGAGGTAGTTATAGTAGGTGATTTCTCTGAGAATTATTCTTTCATTGTCCAGGATGCTGCCCAAGGGTTTCACTGGGACAATTCACAGTGTACAGTTCACCCTTTTATCATCTATTATAGATCATCTGCAGACCAGGAACTTAGCCATTTTAGTGTCTGTTTCTTATCTGCATCACTAAAACACAACACTATAATGGTTTACTCATTCATATTGAAGCTTATGACATATGTTAAATTCAGATGCCCACAATTGAAGAAGGTGCACTATTTCTCAGATGGATGTGCTGGCCAATATAAGAACAGATACAACTTCACAAATCTCTGTTACCATGAAGAGGATTTTGGTCTGTCTTGTGAATGGCACTTCTTTGCTACATCCCATGGCAAAAATGCATGTGATGGGATTGGAGGAACAGTGAAAAGAGCTACTGCTCATGCCAGTTTGCAGAGAATTACAGAGAGGCAAATTCTTACACCAGAACACATGTTTCAGTTTTGTGAAGAAAACTTGAGCAAGAAGATAAATTTTTTCTTTGTAACTACAGCTGAATTGAAAGATGCAGAAGAACGGTTGGAACATCGATTCAAGGATAGTAGGGCTATTCCTGGAACTCAGAAATATCATAGATTTGTTCCCCTAAACAAGGAAGAACTGATGGTGTATCCCATTTCAAGTGGCATTGGAGAAAAGAAAAGAATAAGGAAAAGTCATTTTACTAATGAACCTGCAATGCTTGGTAACCTAAAATGTGTCAAACCAGGAGAGTATGTTGGCTGCATTTATGACATGCAAGTTTGGTATGGAATTGTGGAGGAATATTGTGAAGAGTTTGATGATTTCACTGTGAACTTTCTACATCCCTCTGGGTCATCAGGATCAAGTGCATATTATTATCCATCAAACAAGGATTCATGTGCAGTGCCAGGACATCATATATTAACTGTAATGAGTTGTCCTACCCTAAGAGGAGGCAGCAGAATTCAATACATTTTTCCACAAAAAGAAATTGATGAGAGCATCGAGCATGCAAAAATTGTATTAGGCTAGCACATGAATCCTCTAAGTAGGTCTTCCCCTTTCACTATTATAACTATTATTGCCAGTGTAGATTAGCAGTGAAATACAATTTTACATTTTTTGCCTTTGTTTTTATATCTAAAAAAATGTAATTTTAATTTCTATAGGTCAAATTATGAGCTTGTGTGAAAAAATAGGTAGAATTGACGCACAACTTATGAATATGGTGTTCACTTATATGTTAGTTACATGAAAAATACTAACATAAACAAACTTTTTTTTGCTGATTCTAATAGCCAATGCCTATGCCTTCATTTTTTACATTTAAAAAAAAAATTCTCATTTGATACCCCAGAGGTCAAATCGTGACCTCAAATTTTGGTTACAGTGTAACTTTTTTATTTTTCAACCTAGAGTTCTAAAACTTGCATATTTGGATTCCTTGTCGTTTTCTGATTCTAAATATATATACTTTTATATAATTGTGACCATTATTACCCAAGTTATGGGTCGCCAAATGTTAGTGACCTCGCAAGTGACCTCAAATTTCCCGAGGTCATATCTCTTGAACCGTTGGTCAGATTGACCTTATAATTTCAGAAATTGATTCAGGGCCCACAAACTCCCTATAAACCAAATTTCAGCAAAATCTGAGAGATGAGGGTGTTAGGCACTGGTTGATCTGACAGAGAATGACCCATTCTCTATATTGAGAGAATTTCAAATCTGGTATAATCAATTAAAAAGAGAAGAAAAACATTTTTAGTAACTCTGAAGGCCTGGCTTTCTAAGAAAGTTCTGGCCCAATGGGGATTACTGAAACCTCCCAGGCCTCACTGAGGGGTTTGGGAGCTCTGAGGAATCCTTCCCAACAGTGGAATTCCCACCAACTTGGGGTGTTAACCATTCCATCTCACCAACCTTACCTTACCTTCTCATTGCTTGTATTACATTAAAAAAAATGCAGTTTACTATATAGCAAGCATTTACTTATTGTAACATTCAATCAGACGCAGGAGGATAAAGCTATGCATTCAAGCAGAAGCAGGAGGAGGATAAAGCTGTGAAGTTGCATGAAGAAATTGACACAGAGCATTATTAGTGTTGGCATGACATGCACAAAATAGGTAGTGTGCAATGTACTTAGGGTAGTAGTCCATTCTATTACCTGGGTTAAGAATCCACTGCTTCACATCCTTCCAAAGTCTATCAATAGTTTGTGTGTGGACATCGGAAATTTCTGTGTCTACAAAGTTCTTGGGAATGGTTAACTGTCTTATGGATGTAAATCTGTGGTAGCTGCGCTAGTCCTAGGTATGCTTTCCACTAATCTGAATAAATCATGCTACAGGTAATATACAGTAAACCCTCAATTTAACGGACCCCGATGTAACAGATTTCGGATTTAACGGACCGGACAAATAATAATACAGTACATTAATTAATAATAATTTTAAAAAATTAAAAATTAAAAAAAAAAAATTGTCAAAAAGGTGAGTAAATATTACATACCTATTCTTTCTTATAATTTAATAATTTTATATTGTACAGTACTGTATATTGTATTAAAGCTTTTTTTTTTACATTAAAAACAATAAAAAATGGCCCCCCTAGGTTACATTTGATTTAACAGACTTTTGGCATTAATGGACACCCCTTCCCCCCTATTAGTCCGTTAAATCGAGGGTTTACTGTATATTTTTGAATTAATGGAATGAGTGTGTGTGTTTTACAGTCTTGGACACTTAAAATAAATATTTTTCAGGAACCACGTTCTATACCACCAAAAACCCACAACCTAGCAATTATAGGCCCATTAGCTTAACGTCAATTGTCAGTAAACTTTTGGAATCCGTAGTTAGGGATCGTATCATCGATCACTTAGAAAGTAGACATTTGATTAATAGTAGTCAGCATGGGTTTCGACGCCATAGGTCTTGTTTAACTAATTTGTTAGAATTTTATAACGAAATAGTGCGCGAATATGATAGGCATAGAGCAGCTGATGTTATTTATTTAGATTTTAAAAATGCTTTCGATACAGTTCCGCATAGGAGACTAATTGCGAAGGTCAAAGCGCACGGTATACGCGGTCAGGTAGCTAACTGGTTAGAAGAATGGCTTCGTGCTAGGAGACAGAGGGTTGTAGTGAATCGGGGTGGTTAGATGTAGGTAGCGGTGTCCCACAGGGTTCAGTGTTAGGCCCATTGCTATTCGTAATTTACATTAACGACATAGATGTAGGATTGACTAGTAATGTGTCAAAATTTGCGGACAATACTAAAATAGGCGGTAAGGTTGTTAATGAGGACGATAGTAATAGGCTCCAAGACGATGTAAGTAGGATTATGGAGTGGACAGATAAGTGGCAGATGCAATTTAACGTAGACAAATGTAAAGTTTTGCATATAGGTTCTCGCAACAATAATTACAGGTACACGATGGATGATAGGGAGTTAGCGAGCGTTGACGAGGAAGTAGATTTAGGCATACGCGTATCTAAGGATTTAAAAGTTAGGAACCAGTGCCTGGAGTCTTGCGCAAAAGCTAATAGGATGTTAGGCTTCATAGTGCGTAATTTCGAATTTAAATCAAAGGGTATTATATTGCCCTTTTACAAGTCCTTAGTCAGGCCTCATTTAGAATATGCCGTTCAGTTTTGGTGCCCGTATTTGCGTGAGGATATTGATAGGTTAGAAAGGGTTCAGCGTCGTGCCACGAAACTGATTCCGTCACTGCGAATAAGCCTTATTAAGATAGGATTAAAGAGTTAGACCTGTATTCACTCGAAACTAGGAGATTAAGGGGGGAGCTTATTGAAGTTTTCAAAATTGTTAATAACATCAATAACGTAAATTTTGACATTGTTCACTTTCGATAATAATAATACTTGCAATAATGGATTTAAGTTGCGTGGCAGACGTTTCATTACTAATATCGCTAAAAACTTCTTTACGTTTAAAGTAATTGATAAATGGAATAATCTTCCTGCATCAGTCGTTCATTCTACCAGCATTAATATGTTTAAGAACCATCTTGACAGACATTTTGAAAGTATTAACATTGTTTAAAATAAAAAACAAAGTTAGCAACAGGAGCTCTGGTGGTGGTGCTCGAGGATGAGTCTGTTGACGATGAATGCCAGCTTCTGACATGCCAGCGTGTGATGCCAACAATAAAAAAAAAATGAAAAAGACTAACATGAATGTAGATGTAGCTCGTAGCGTAAACTAACCCACTTTTTGTTTAACTTTACCTACTTTTTTTTTTTTTTTTTTTTTTTTTTTTTTTTCCCCCTTATCCTCTCCTTACTTTGCATGTCTGTAACTCTCTTTTCTTGCATGTTTGTAGTTTGCATGGTATGACAGTGAGTTAAGACTGTGTTTGCATGGTTTGTAAGCGTTCTTATTTTACTACTTTTCATCTTTCATCCCTCTCCTATTTTCTCCAACTATTTTTCTGACTTGTCGGCAGTGGCTGGCGGATGATGATGGTGAGCTTTTTTTTTCTCTTTTTCTGAATGAATGTTAACCCACGAGTGATAGGTGTTCCTCCTTACTTAACCCCTTATTCTATTCTCTTCTCTTCTCTTCTCTTAACCCCCTACTCTTTCCTTTCTCTCGGGCTAACCTTAGAGTGGATTTTAGGGTCTTTGTTAGCCTTAGCTTCTGTAGATCTGTAGAACATGGCTGCGTTGATATTTTTGCCTACCAAATTTCGACTCATCAATTTCTACAATTACACTGCTACCACCAATTGGTTTTTGATGTTCAACCCAATATTCATACACTTCACAGCAAAATGATTTCCAATCGACTATTGTCTTTGAGGAGAGATGTAAATTACGTATACAAATAGGCTTCTGAGAATTCTTTCATCAGGAATATGTTCATAAAACTTAATATTACATTAGGCTTTACATTCACTTTATCTAGCCACGTATCCTTGAACTGGGATATGGAGAATCTGCATGTGTTTACACGCTTATTTCTTTTGTTAGTCTTTTTTGATGTACACCGGAATATATGCTGGTCCTCTCTGTACATACACTGTTTATCACACAATGGACACTTCCTTGTTGATGGTAAAATGTTATGCGCAATGAAAATCTCTATAGCGGCTTTATCGTTATTATAAACACGTGCTATCAGTTCTTCAAAATTGTAATTACAGCCTTCACATGCCATATCTAAATTTATTTAAAGGAAAATGGCATCAATCACTAGACTAGATGAAAATCAAAACACACGTCATTATTATAAACGTGCATGAATGTCGTTATTATAAACGCGCATTTGACGTGATGTCACATCAAATGGATATCGTTAATTAAAATTTCAGAAGCAAATATCTTTGTAAACACAAATTTCCCCAAATAAAGACGTACACCATTTTTCTTAGTAAATTATGATGTACTACTGGAAATATTTCATTTTACTTGGGGTGCAGCTGGTGTTATAGTAAACATTAACCGATATTTTATTGAATCTACCACTTCAATTCCCTCTATCTGATCTGGTGCTTCTTTTTTGTTGAATATCATGAAATTACTCTTATTTTTGTTAATCTCCAGGCCATATGTCCTCCCTATTTATATTACTTTTTTCATATTATCACTTTCCTCATCTATTGACATTGATAGCTGTAATCCTTCATCTGCAAAAAATAATGTATGTATTTTAAATTTCTCATCTTTATATCCTATATCTTCATTATCCAACTTCGACAGGATCTGGTATGTCACCAACTTGAAAAGAGTTGCTGATAGGGTACATCCTTGTCTTATTCCACTGCTTGCTTCCATTTATTTACATAGCTCATCATTTAGCTTCACTGTGGTACTGTCCCCCATATAGATTTTTGTTATGACTTCTATTATATTTGGGTGAATCTTATATCTCATGAGAGCTTCCACTAGTTTTTCAATTTTAACCCTTTAATGATGGATGGTACCTTAAGGTCTACCAGAAATAATAATATAAATTGTACTACAATGCCTCGTTTCTATAAATGTTTCTACGTGTTTATATATAGATGTCATTTAGTTGTCGGGAAAGGAACCCAAAATGTGTATCATTTCAGTGACTAGTTACTAAAATATTTAGTTTTCAGTAACAATAAAACCTATACGTTCTGGTAACAAGAGTGGCTGCATATGCTGCAGACTCATCCATAAAGGGTTAACCGAATCAAAAGCTTTTGCGAAATCAATTGCTGCCACTATCAAGGGTTTTCTGTTTCTGTAGCTATTTTCTATACAATATTTCAAGATATAGATATTATCCTCTATTCTTCTCCCTGGTGAAAATCCAGCTTGCGTGTCCTTGTCCTCATTATTTCTAGTTAGGTGTTCTTCTATCGTCGCTTTTATGATAGACATGAACAGCTTGTATGCTACATCAGTTAATGCTATAGGTCTTAGGTCTTTCTCTGTAGGTTTGTTCTTCTTTGGCACCATTACTGTTTTTGACATCTTCCAATTCCTTGGTAGACTCCCTGTTCTCAGGATCTGGTTGTAGCAGTTTGCTAATGCTTGGGTGCACACTTCACTCTTTCTCAATGCCTTGAAGAATTCTGGCTTTAAACCATTTGGTCCAGCAGCATTCCCATTTTTTATACTTTTCAATCTTTCTTTTATCTCCTTTGTTGTTATAATAGGTTCATCCATATATCCCATCTCACTTCTCACCTCTAATGCCATATCTATAATAATTTAGGCCGGGCTGAAACTCAAGATAGAATTAATCAGAGTCATTAACAGTTGGCTTTTGATATAAAAATAAGATTCCTGAAAAAAATAATTGGTGGCCACCAACATGTGTCCGGCCACCCCCGTTTTTGTAAAAACATCTAATGCCGCACTAGCAAAATCAGGAAAATGGCAATCTCTCTTCTTCTGAACATGCTAGAGAGATGGTTTGCATACCAGAAGATGCAGAATTTGATTTAGAACAAATTATTAAGAGTGGTATCTTTTCATAAAACCTTTAGTTTTTGAGTTATTTTAGAAAAACTAATTTTTGGGGCCCATAGACCCTCTTTCGACAGACCTTAGTGACAAAAGAAATTCTAAAATAAGCATGATTTGGCTTTTTGATTACTAACATTGCCCTAAAAGGATGACATGGACATAGTGATCACATGATATGACTTTTCCTTGTTATCTTGCATCCATTATGCTTGATTAAAGAATAGAGGGTGTTGCTGCTTCATGAACTTTTTTTAAACGTAATAAATTGCAAACTTTTTTTTTTTCAGGTGCCTTTGTTATAAGTTTCCAACTGCAATTTGTCATTGAATTCAACATTTGCAATATAAAGTATGACTTCTACAAGGAAAACAGTTGCTAAAGTACTTGGTGATGTACGTTTTATGCCAGCAGAACAGTTTCCTTTAGGGAAATTGCCTACATTGAAGCAAGTTATTGAAAGGTGTTTGTGTTTCGGAGACTATAAAACAGATGCTGTACTGTGAGCTACTTCTGAGGAATTGCATAAATTGTGGGTCACATATAATGTTTATCCAATATCAGTAAATGCCGTACAGAGCCGACTGAAAACCCAAATAAAGGAATTCAACCGCCTTCTGAAGTATGACAAAAAGAAAAGGGGACCTAAATATCATCAAGATCTGGATGATTTTCTGAAAACTGTAAACGTTTTATTTGACATATATCAACATGATCACAAACTGTTAGCAGATACAGAGAAAAAGCACTTACTAAAAATGACTGAATCTGATTACCAGTTTTATGAGGTAGGTCTGTTGATTGAATTTCAAGTTGTAAATTATTAATTAATATTAATTAATTATCAATTATTAATATTATCAATTATTAATAATTTTCTACAATTTTTAAAGTGCATTTAATAAGTTAGTAATATCAATAATACACTATTAATGATGTTAATGATAAGTAATATTTTAGTATTTTCTAATTTTTGTAATTTTCTAATTTCATTACATTATATAGTGTAATGAAATATAATCACTTTGTAGGACCAGAAAACAACTAGGCATGGTTACTGTACCCTGAAAGAAGTCCCAAAAACAGCCACTGACTTAAAATTCAAATCACGGGTTATTCAATCTCAAAAAGCAAAAGAATCAGTTCCTCCTCCTCATCCTCCTGAACCTATGGACATTCCTGAGTTGACAGATAGCAACAGTTGTAATGATTCATTTGATGCAGACTATGTTCCAGAAGTCTCAACATTACAGAACAGAACTAGATTACATTCATTAGCTGAAGCATGTGACAGGTATAGTACTGAAAGATAAATCTTTTAATACAGCTTAAAGTGAAATCATTGTGACTAAGAGATTAAGATTACCAATAAATTATTCATTGACAATAGATATGTAAATCTACTTTAAATATCCTAACAGATATCAAGTAAGTGATAGAGCAGGAGCGGCTATTGGTTCTGCTACATTGGTGGACTTTGGAGTAATCAATCCAGATAACATACAAAATGTTATTGATAAGTATGTTTTTAATCACACTAGATATTACATTTCTTAGCTTCTGCTATAAGTTCTAAATCACCAGATTTACTATTATTTTTAATTAGCGTCAAAATTTTTATTTTGTATTTATATTAATTAGTTTCAAACAGGACACTGACATTTGTATTTTGTATATTTGTATAATGCTAATGCAGTAATGCATGGCCAATATTTTTGAAATACTTTTCAGAAACAAGTTGAGAAGGGCGAGAGCTAAATTGAGAGCTGAAAGGAAGAAGAAGTGATATTTGAAAAAGTGACTGGCATTGGCTTTGATGGTAGAAAGGATGCTACACTTGCTGTTAACAAAGTAAATGAAAAGTATTATACATCCACAATCCTAGAGGAACATTATGTCATTACTAGAGAGCCAGGTAAATGGAAATGATTGTCATACAGTTTATAGGCGTTATGCTGTTATATTACTGTACTATAAAATAATATTTCAATTACTTAAAAAATTTTCTTTTTAAGTGACAACTGTCCAGTTAACTTTATTCCTTCCTTTTTCATTTTTATTTAATTGTAAAATTAATTACATTTATTTTCAGATGATTTCTACCTTGACCATTTTACCCCGGAAAGTGGCAAAGGCATTGACATTGCTCATGGCATTTATAAGATCATTAAAGGGACAACTTGAGGCCAAATTAAACTTAGTTAAAGCAGATGGGACAAATACTAACACAGGGCATATGCATGGGTCAATCAGATATTTGGAAATGTTTTTAGGGCAACCTCTTCAGTGGGATATTTGTCTTCTGCATCTAAATGAATTGCCACTTAGACACATCTTCATAACTTTAGATGGGACAACAAAAAGTCCAGACAAATTTTCTGGCCCTATTGGTTCTCAGCTCAATGGGGATGTGTCAGATTGGAATGTTGTGGACTTCAAATCTATACCTTATCCTGCATTTGTGCTTCTACCAAATGAGGTGGTCAATAATTTATGAACAGACCAATACTATGGATACTGCATCTGCTGGGCAATTATTACTGGTGAAGTGGATGAAGACCTTGCACTCTTAGAAGTTGGCCTGCTAAATCACTCTCGATGGCTCACCTTAGCCTGTAGAATTCTTCACTTTTATGTTTCACAAAAAAAACCCAGTAAGAACCTCAAAATCATAGTAGAATTCATCATCAAAGTATACTTTCACAGTTGGTTCAATATCAAGGCTAATAAGAGGCTAAGTGATGGGTCAAGAAACCTATTCAATATGATCCAAAGAGTAAATAAATTCCCTGACAGGAAAATTAGAGAAATTTGTTATGACGTATTAAACAATAACAGCTATTTTGCTCATGGTGAAAATATTTTAGTTGGAATGCTGGCTGATGAAGAGGTGAGGAGGTGTGCTGTCAATAAAGTTCTGTGTCTGAGGGGAGTTATAGAGGATTTTGATGATGAATCTGGTAGTAGCAATGATTTTGCAGGTGGAATAATTGAAAGTGATGATGAGAATGAAGAGGATCATGAAGGTGGTACTGATGAATATCCTGCTATAGATGAGAATGTTAGGGTCTTTAGAAAGCCAATCATCAATTTCAAAGCTTCTGCATACCACAAGCTGTCTGCTATGTCCTAATGGGAAACTGTTCCACCTGTATTAAAAGAATTCAGTAATGATGAACTGCGTGATATCATTAATACCGCATTGAAACTGGATCACGAGTGCCACAGTCAGAATGTTGAAAGGCACATCAAGCTTGTCACTGAAGCATCCTTGGCTGTTGTAGGTCATGAGCATAGAGATGGTCTTATTAGAAACAAAATTAGATCACGTAAATTAATGAAAGATTTTGTGTCAAAAAAATATTTTAAGTTCTAGATTATTATTTATCATGCTAAAATATGACAAAATGACAATTTGTTAATTGTGTAATTTAATGTTTGGCATTTTGGAATGTCAAAAAGCATTTTTGATGAATTTAAAATGGCTGATTTTGATTAGTGATTGAAAACCACTAATACATGTCAATTTGCAGCTTGAGAATGTTTTATTGTGTTGATATTCAGGGGGTCTATGGGCCCAAACAATTAGTTTTTCTAAAATAAATCAAAAACTAAAGGTTTTATGAAAAAGTACCACTCTTAATAATTTGTTCTGAATCACATTCTGCATCTTTTGGTATGCAAACCATCTCTCTAGCATGTTCAGAAGAAGAGATATTGCCATTTTCCTGATTTTGCTAGTGCGGCATTAGATGTTTTTACAAAAACGGGGGTGGCTGGACACACGTTGGTGACCAACAATTATTTTTTTCAGGAATCTTATTTTTATATCAAAAGCCAACTGTTAGTCACTGATAAATTAAAATCAAACAAAAATTATAGTTTCAGCCCGGCCTAAATTTCTATATATTCTCTCAGAGTAGGTGGTATTTGGTATTCTAGTGTTCCTATTATCACTCCTTGGTCATCTCTGTCATGTCTTTCTTGTATCTTAAACTCCATACTTAATGGTCTCTTAAGCTGGAGGGTAGGGTATTGTTTCTTATTCACCATGACCTCTTGGGCAGAATCATTCTGTCTGTACCTATCTATAAATTCTGCCTTCATACCCCTAGTCCAGACTGCATCCAATTTATTTGGATGTTTCTGGTATATTCCTAACCAGTAGCCTTCAAATTTCCTATCTGCCTCTTCAGGTGCCAGTTTATTTCCTTGTTCATCGTATACCAGTAGTTCTATTTCTATCTTCCTTTTTACCTCCTTTCCTTTCAGCGTGTTGATATGCTCCGATAATTTATCACCTCCTCCCTCTTTTATCTCCTCACTGACTTTTTTCTCATGCTTATATATTTCATCCTTTATCATCTGGACTTTCCTTTTTTGTTCCATATACTTTTGTTGGAAGTGTGCTTTTTCTTCCCCACATGTATTCCTCTTTTTTCTATTGTATTCCTTTCTTTTTTATCCTTTCTCTAATCTTTTCATTCATCCAGGGTTTCTCTTCAACTCCAGTGTTCTTATTGACCCTCTTTTTATATGTTCTTTTCAGTTCACTATCTGCCACTTCTTTCATAAGGTTTTCATTCCCTCCATGTCCTCTATATGTCTTTCAAGATTTTTTCTTTCCATCATTTTTACATATTTCTTTAAAGCTGCTTGATTTTTTTTGTAATATTCTGTTGATTTCCATTCACCTTTGTTGTAGCTAGTTTTGTCCTCTCACATGAGAAAGAAACTGTGATTAGGTTGTGATCGGATAGGTTAATTTCTTCCCTTTCTTCATCAGTTTTCGTCGTCTTAAATCTACCATACATGTTGTTTGTTACTAGTACAAAGTCTATCGCACTCTTTTTAGAGTCTCTCTCCCATGTATATAAACCTTCACATTTAGGGTCATTATTTAATAAGATTATTCCATATTTATCCATCCACTCTTATCATCATATTCCCCGTGTTGTCCAGTTTTTGGTAGCCTAGAAAGCCTACATGGCCATTGAAATCACTCAGTACGACCATATTTTCATTAGCCATTTTTCTTAAATTATCCTCTATTTCTATTTTTAGTGCTGCCTTTCTTCTCTTATCCTCCTCCTCTCCTCCACTGAGTAGATATACAAGCATTATTATAAATTGAAAAGTCCCTATTTGGCATTTAGACACCAAGATATCCTTATTTACTGATGGCAGGTGATTTATATATTCTACATTGTGATAAAATTTATCATTAGTCCTCCTTGTTTGTCTTCAGCAGATCTCATTCTTTGTACATTTGACAGTCCTTTGCTTTCCATTATTTTATCAACCTTCAGTTGTGTTTCTGTAAGACATAGTATATCACTTTCCTCATCTAGTAATTTTTCCATTTCCACCATCTTAACTTTTGTTAATCCTTGAATATTGATTAGTTTTATCGTAAATGTGTTGCTTTTCTTATCTATATACAACTTCTCCCTCCTTCATTCAGAGGTGTCAGTTTCTCTTATTTCTAGTTTTCACTCCCTTATAAACCATCCTCTTTCACCCCTCTCTCTCTTTTCCTTCAATTGCTCCGTTAGATTTTTATTCTTTTCTCTCTCTTCTTTTGTTAAATCTAGAGATATCCCTATCCTTTTCTTCCTTATATCCCTTTCATCTTTTAGCAACTTGCATTCTTAATCACCATCCATTTCTCTCTCTCTCTTCTCATTTCTACTAGTACTGGCCTTTTTATCCCTGAATTTGTTTTCCTCCCTAGTCTTACCCTATAACTCTTTCAGTTTTGTAGCTCTCTAGTTTTAGTGATTTGGTGAATAGCTCTTCACATTATGACCTGTCTTCTTTCATTCTTTGTGTAGGATTCTCATCCTCTGGTTCAGGTACATTGTATAGTATCACATTGTTTTTCCTTCTTATGTTGTCTTCCTTCTTCTCTATTATTCCTACTACCTACCTTCTCTGTCACTTCATGAATTATTTCTTTTTTCATTCCTTCCATTTTACTCTCCAGATCTTTCACCCTGTCCTTTAACCTTTTGTTTTCATACTCCAAGTATTCAATTTTCTCTTTGTACTGCCTGACTTCATTTCTACACGTGTTACAGAACCACAATTGATCTTTATATTTCACCAACATCTTGAATAGCTCTATGCTAACTCCGGCGCAGCCTGCATGGAACCATCTGTTGCAGCCATCACAGTTCAACCCATTATCACCATTCCTGACCTGTCTTTTGCACGGATTGCATACTGCATCCTCCAGTCCATTGTCCCCACTTAGGCCTTTATGTTGGGTGGCGTTTAAAGAAAGTTTTAGGAATATTGAAAGGGAGTTTATTCCTCGTAGGCCCAAGCATGCTAGAAATCATGGTAGGCCGAAGTGGTGGACTAGGGAAATAGGTGAGTTCATAAACGAGCGTAATAGAGTGTATAGACTTAATAAGCGCAATGGCATGGCAGCTAACTTTAATAGATATATCAAGCTTAGACGTCAGGTTAAAAGATCAGTTAGGAATGCCAAGCCTAATTTAGAGATACTTATGGCTGCAGATAGTAAACATAATCCAAAGAAGTTTTTTGAATGTTAATAATCGTAAGCTGATAAAAGATAACATAGGCCCTCTAGTGGATGTTAATGGCGCTTTGGCTTCTGACGCTCAGGCGATGGTGGGTATTTTCAATAACTTTTTTGTGACAGTTTTTACTGTAGAAGACGTAAATAATGTCCCCGACTTGGACGATATTGTTCCATTTAGTAGCAAGACTATTTTGGATGAAATAACTGTTTACGAGGGTGAGATTGTGCATTATATCAATAGGCTAAAAGTTAGCAAGGCTCCAGGCCCTGACGCTTTTTATCCCAGACATTTGAAAGATGTTATTGTAGGCCCCTTAATGAAGATTTTTAATCAGTCACTCGAAACGGGGATTATTCCTGAAGACTTCAAATTAGCTAACGTCATGCCTATTTTTAAAAAAGGCAACTGCGCAGTAGCTAGCAATTATAGGCCCATTAGCTTAATGTCAATTGTCGGTAAACTTTTGGAATCCGTAGTTAGGGATCGTATTATCGATCACTTAGAAAGTAGAGATTTGATTAATAGTAGTCAGCATGGGTTTTGACACCATAGGTCTTGTTTAACTAATTTGTTAGAATTTTATAATGAAATAGTGCGTGAATACGATAGGCATAGAGCAGCTGATGTTATTTATTTAGATTTTAAAAAGGCATTTGATACAGTTCCGCATAGGAGACTAATTGCAAAGGTCAAAGCACACAGTATATGCAGTCAGGTAGCTAACTGGTTAGAAGAATGGCTTTGTGCTAGGAGACAGAGGGTCGTAGTTAATGGTAGTGAATCTGGGTGGTTAGATGTAGGTAGCGGTGTCCCACAGGGTTCAGTGTTAGGCCCATTGCTATTTGTAATTTACATTAATGACATAGATGTAGGATTGACTAGTAACGTGTCAAAATTCATGGATGATACTAAAATAGGTGGCAAGGTTGTTAATAAGGATTATAGTAATAGGCTCCAAGATGATGTAAATAGGATTATGGAGTGGACAGATCAGTGGCAGATGCAATTTAACGTAGACAAATGTAAAGTTTTGCATATAGGGTCTCGCAACAATAATTACACGTACACGATGGATGATAGTGAGTTAGCGAGTGTTGACGAGGAACTAGATTTAGGCGCACGTGTATCTAAGGATTTAAAGGTTAGGAACCAGTGCCTGGAGTCTTGCGCAAAAGCTAATAGGATGCTAGGCTTCATAGCGTGTAATTTCGGATTTAAATCGAAGGATATTATATTGCCCCTTTACAAGTCCATAGTCAGGCCTCATTTAGAATATGTAGTTCAGTTTTGGTGCCCATACTTGCGTGAGGATATTGATAGGTTAGAAAAGGTTCAACGTCGTACCACAAAACTAATTCCGTCATTGCGCAACAAGCCTTACGAAAATAGGATTAAAGAGTTAGACCTGTATTCACTCGAAACTAGGAGATTAAGGGGGGAGCTTATTGAAGTTTTCAAAATTGTTAATAACATCGATAACGTAAATTTTGACAAATTGTTCACTTTCGATAATAGTAATACTCGTAATAACGGATTTAAGTTGCGTGGCAGACGTTTCATTACTAATATCGCTAAAAACTTCTTTACGTTTAAAGTAATTGATAAATGGAATAATCTTCCCACGCCCATCGTGAACTCTACCAGTGTTAATGTGTTTAAGAACCGTCTTGACAGATATTTTAAAAATATTAACGTTTAAAAAAAAAAAAAAATTAGTAACAGGAGCTCTGGTGGTGGTGCTCGAGGATGAGTCTGTTGCCGATGAATGCCAGCAATAAAAAAAAAAAAAAAAAAAATTAGACTAACACGGATGTAGATGTAGCTTATATCGTAAACTAACCCACTTTTTGTTTAACTTTACCTACTTTTTTTTTTTTCTTCTCCTTTGCATGTCTGTAACTCTTTTCTTGCATGTTTGTAGTTTGCATGGTATGACAATGAGTTAAGACTGTGTTTGCATGGTTTGTTAGCATTCTTATTTTACTACTTTTTATCTTTCACCACTCTTCTATTTTTTCTGACTTGTTGGCAGTGGCTGGCGGATGATGATGGTGAGTCTTTTTTTCTCTTTTTATGAATGAATGTTAACCCACGAGTGATAGGTGTTCCTCCTTACTTAACCCCTTATTCTCTTCTCTTCTCTTAACCCTCTACTCTTTCCTTTCTCTCGGGCTAACCTTAGAGTGGATCTTAGGGTCTTTGTTAGCCTTAGCTTCTGTAGATCCTTCTGACTCCTGGCCTAGTAGACCTACTTTCTTCTTTCCTTCCCTTATTGGCCATATCTATTATTTTTTTATGGTTACCCTAGATTTATTTTGCTATCCCCAATGGTTTGGTTAACGTTACTTATTTAATTGATTTATGTACTGCACTTTTTAAACACTAAATATTTTAATACAGAGACAGCATGCGTTTCAAATAGGCCCAGGAGTCAGAAGAATGGCAAAGGCCTAAGTGGGGATGATGGATTGGAGGATGCAGTATGCAATCCTTGCAAAAGACAGGTCAGGAATGGTGATAATAGGTTGAACTGTGATGGCTACAATAGATGGTTCCATGCAGGCTGCGCCGGAGTTAACATAGAGCTATTCAAGATGTTGGTGAAATATAAAGACCAATTGTGGTTCTGTAACGCGTGTAGAAATGAAGTCAGGCAGTACAAAGAGAAAATTGAATACTTGGAGTATGAAAACAAAAGGTTAAAGGACAGGGTGAAAGATCTGGAGAGTAAAATGGAAGGAATGAAAAAAGAAATAATTCATGAAGTGACAGAGAAGGTAGGTAGTAGGAATAATAGAGGAGAAGGAAGACAAGATAAGAAGGAAAAACAATATGATACTATACAATGTACCTGAACCAGAGGATGAGAATCCTACACAAAGAATGAAAGAAGACAGATCACAATCTGAATTCACCAAATCACTAATACTAGAGAGCTACAAAATTGAAAGAGTTATAGGGTAAGACTAGGGAGGAAAACAAATTCAGGGATAAAAAGGCCAGTACTAGTAGAAATGAGAAGTGAGAGAGAGAAATGGATGGTGATTAAGAATGCAAGTTGCTAAAAGATGAAAGGGATATAAGGAAGAAAAGGATAGGGATATCTCTAGATTTAACAAAAGAAGAGAGAGAAAAGAATTAAAATCTAAGGGAGCAATTGAAAGAAAAGAGAGGGGGGGGCAAAAGAGGATGGTTTATAAGGGAGGTAAAACTAGAAAAAAGAGGAACTGACACCTCTGAATGAAGGAGGGAGAAGTCGTATGTAGATAAGAAAAGCAACACATTTACGATAAAACTAATCAATATTCAAGGATTAACAAAAGTTAAGATGGTGGAAATGGAAAAATTACTAGATGAGGAAAGTGATATACTATGTCTTACAGAAACACAAATGAAGGTTGATAAAATAATAGAAAGCGAAGGACTGTCAAAACTACAAAGTATGAGATCTGCTGAAAACAAAAGAGGAGGAGGACTAATGATATTGTATCACGATGTAGAATATATAAATATAAATCACCTGCCATCAGTAAATAAGGATATCTTGGTGTCTAAGTGCCAAATAGGGACTTTTCAATTTATAACAATGCTTGTATATCTACCCAGTGGAAGAGGAGGAGGAGGATAAGAGAAGAAAAGTGGCACTAAAAATAGAAATAGAGGATAATTTAAGAAAAATGGCTAATGAAAATATGGTAGTACTGGGTGATTTCAATGGCTATGTAGGCTTTCTAGGCTACCAAAAACTGGACAACACGGGGAATATGATAATAGAGTGGATGGATGAATATGGAATAATCTTATTAAATAATGACCCTAAATGTAAAGGTTTATATACATGGGAGAGAGACTCTAAAAAGAGTGCGATAGACTTTGTACTAGTAACAAACAACATGTATGGTAGATTTAAGATGACGAAAACTGATGAAGAAAGGGAAGAGATTAATCTATCCAATCACAACCTAATCACAGTTTCTTTCTCATATGATAGAGAGGACAAAACTAGCTACAACAAAGGTGAATGGAAATCAACAGATTATTACAAAAAAGATCTAGCAGCTTTAGAGAAATATGTAAAAATGATGGAAAGAAAAAATCTTGAAAGACATATAGAGGACATGGAGGGAATGAAAACCTTATGAAAGAAGTGGCAGATAGTGAACTGAAAAGAACATATAAAAAGAGGGTCAATAAGAACACTGGAGTTGAAGAGAAACCCTGGATGAATGAAAAGATTAGAGAAAGGATAAAAAAGAAAGGAATACAATAGAAAAAAGAGGAATACATGTGGGGAAGAAAAAGCACACTTCCAACAAAAGTATATGAAACAAAAAAGGAAAGTCCAGATGATGATAAAGGATGAAATATATAAGCATGAGAAAAAAGTCAGTGAGGAGATAAAAGAGGGAGGAGGTGATAAATTATGGGAGCATATCAACACGCTGAAAGGAAAGGAGGTAAAAAGGAAGATAGAAATAGAACTACTGGTATACGATGAACAAGGAAATAAACTGGCACCTGAAGAGGCAGATAGGAAATTTGAAGGCTACTGGTTAGGAATATACCAGAAACATCCAAATAAATTGGATGCAGTCTGGACTAGGGGTATGAAGGCAGAATTTATAGATAGGTACAGACAGAATGATTCTGCCCAAGAGGTCATGGTGAATAAGAAACAATACCCTACCCTCCAGCCTAAGAGACCATTAAGTATGGAGTTTAAGATACAAGAAAGACATGACAGAGATGACCAAGGAGTGATAATAGGAACACTAGAATACCAAATACCACCTACTCTGAGAGAAGATATAGATATGGCATTAGAGGTGAGAAGTGAGATGGGATATATGGATGAACCTATTATAACAACAAAGGAGATAAACGAAAGATTGAAAAGTCTAAAAAATGGGAATGCTGCTGGACCAAATGGTTTAAAGCCAGAATTCTTCAAGGCATTGAGAAAGAGTGAAGTGTGCACCCAAGCATTAGCAAACTGCTACAACCAGATCCTGAGAACAGGGAGTCTACCAAGGAATTGGAAGATGTCAAAAACAGTAATGGTGCCAAAGAAGAACAAACCTACAGAGAAAGACCTAAGACCTATAGCATTAACTGATGTAGCATACAAGCTGTTCATGTCTATCATAAAAGCGAAGATAGAAGAACACCTAACTAGAAATAATGAGGACAAGGACTCGCAAGCTGGATTTTCACCAGGGAGAAGAATAGAGGATAATATCTATATCTTGAAATATTGTATAGAAAATAGCTACAGAAACAGAAAACCCTTGATAGTGGCAGCAATTGATTTCGCAAAAGCTTTTGATTCGGTTAAAAAAGAAAAACTAGTGGAAGCTCTCATGAGATATAAGATTCACCCAAACATAAAGTCATAACAAAAATCTATATGGGGGACAGTACCACCGTGAGGCTAAATGCTGAGCTATGTAAATAAATGGAAGTAAGCAGTGGAATAAGACAAGGATGTACCCTATCAGCAACTCTGGATAATGAAGATATAGGATATAAAGATGAGAAATTTAAAATACATACATTATTTTTTGCGGATGAAGGATTACAGCTATCAATGTCAATAGATGAGGAAAGTGATAATATGAAAAAAGTAATACAAATAAGGAGGACATATGGCCTGGAGATTAACAAAAATAAGAGTAATTTTATGATATTCAACAAAAAAGAAGCACCAGAGCAGATAGAGGGAATTAAAGTGGTAGATTCAATAAAATATCTGGGCATAATAATTATAATACACAGAATTGTTTCCAAAAGCAAAAAGAACTGATGTTACAAAAAGCACAGAAAATGGCAAATATAACCTACTCAGTAATAGAAAAGAAAAGAGTTGTAACAAACTGGTTGTAGAAAAGGCATACTGGAAAGACTTGGTGCTGCCATCAATACTATATGGACCAACTATTATAGAACTAAACAAAACAGAAGTTCAACAGTTACAGAAATATGAGAATGGAGTATACAGAACGATACCATCAGCAGGAAGACGTGTGGCTGTGAGTGGTTGAGGGGAGAAATAGGGGCATCAATGATGAGAACAAGAATAATGAAAGGAAAGCTCAACTATGTGAAAAGTATCTTGAAAAATGGCACAGGCAGGTTGGTAGGTGAAATATTTAGGAAAGTAAAAGAAGAAACAAGATTGAAGTGGATGAAGGAGGTTGAGGGATATATGATTGACTTGAAAATAAATATAAAATACCTAAAAGATTGCAAAAAAACAGGAACTGGCAAACAAACTACATACCTTGGATGAGGACCATTGGAGGAAAGATATGGATGGAAAGGAAAGTTTAAAAATATATAGGAAATAGAAAAGAAACATTGGAGACAGAGGATATACATGACAACACCCCAGTCTCAACCATACTGTAAAGATGTAGGGCAAATAATTTAGACCTTAATGACAGAAATAGATTTATAGGGGGGGGGCACCAAATGCCCCATGTGTGCATATGAAAAAGAAGACCTGGAGCATTTCTTGTTAGACTGTAGTGCCTACTGGGAGGAGAGAGTAAAAGCCATCAAATTACAACAGCCATTCAAGGCAGACAAAGAGGAGATTATTGGGGGGTTTATCTTCAGGAAGGAAAATATAGACCACAAAAAACAGATAATATATAAATTCTGGAAAATATGATATCAAATGGTTAAAGCACAGCACAGAGGATGAAGACATCAGGAGGCACCATTGAAAAGGCTAGACCTCCGACATTTCATCACATGTTTCACATTGCTATGACCAGCATCATCTATCCATATTTTAGTATCCATTTTGCGGTAATCGGACGTACCTAGAGTTGCTTGTTAACAAAAAGTTCAAATTCTTTATTACTGAAACCGTGTGTGTGTTGTTGAAAATTTTTTCCGGGGCTGCAGTTGAGATTGATCCTGAATTTTTGAATTATTTTTTGACTTGCATAAGATCACTCCAATGTTTCCTGTACTTGTTTGTTAAGATCTTGGCAAGGCATAGGCCTTGTCTAGGGTTTGTTTTTTAGTAACAATGTGGCCCAGCCCATCTCATTGGGCTAGGCCTAGCCTAATTGTGCCCTATACCCTAAGCCCTTGGGTATAGGTTATATTTACTTTCCTAAACTTTCCATCCAATCATGAGTAAAGGAGTAACTGCTGAAAGTACTAAAAGGTTACGGGTGGATGGATCTAAGACCCTTGAGTTGGCTCGCAGTGATGACTTGATGGATTTGAGTAAGATCATTAAGCAAACTGACCATGCTATCACTTCTTTTTGCAAGAAAAGTTCCAATGAAGTTGCTCAAAGATTCGATACTCAGGAACAGGGTCGTGGAGTCGGGGAGTCGGAGAGTCGCACGTTTCAGGGCGGAGTCGGAGTCGGTAAAAAACTTCCGACTCCGACTCCAATTTCTGTCCTGTGTCACCCTTAATTTCTAAATCCTAAATACTAACATTTAGGTTATTTAGTTTTTTTGGTCAATAAACCTTATTCATTGATAGCCCCTAGATTAAGTTTTTTTAATATTTTTTTTTTACATTTTCAGAATATACAATTAATATTTATTTAAATATAAAATATAAAATATAAAATTTCACACTTAGTGTGGTGGTGATGAAATGTCTTATTATTATGATAATTATAGAGTGAAACACTAGAGGAGTCGGAGTCGTATATTTAAAATGTGAGGAGTCAGAGTCGGATTTTTAGATTTTTTACAATGTGTGGAGTCGGAGTCGAATTTTTGACAATGTGTGGAGTTGGAGTCGGAAAATTTTGGACCGACTCCACAACCCTGCTCAGGAACCATCTAGTCTTACTCAACCCTTGGATTGTCCTACATCTCCCGCTAGACCTGCTACCAATAGTCCTGGACCTAATATTCTTATTGAGCATGTCTCTTATATTTTTTTGAATAGCAAAGATTTGTCAGTTCCTTTAACCAAACTTAGTCCTTTTGGTGTTAAGAAGTCTATAGAGCTTATTTGTGGTGGACCAGTGAAATCTGTCACCTATTGTAGGTCTGGCTCATTACTCGTGAATACCATCAACTCGAGACAGTCTCAGGCTCTCTTGGAAACTAAATCAATTATAAATGGTTTTTATGAAGTTGAGGCTGAGATTGCTTATAATTTGAATAAAATTCAGGTTATTATTTTTGCCCCAGAACTCCTTAATTTATCAACTGAGAAAATTTTAACTGAATTAAAGTCTTCTACCAATTCTGTCTTTGGTATAAAATGGTTAAATAAAGGTCGAGAGAAGATTCCTACTTGCCTTTTAGTATGTACTTTTGGTGGGACTAGTCTTCCTAGTAAACTATTCTGTGGATATTTAGTGTATGATGTCAAGTGGTATTACCCTAATCCCTTACTTTGTTTTAAGTGTTGGAGGTATGGACATGGGACAAAAACCTGCACAAATAGTAACAGATGTCTTAAATGTGGACAAGATCATGATAAGAGACGTGTATTATCTGATAGAGATGTTTCTTGTGTTAATTGTAAAGCTTCTCATTTAGTTAATTCTTGACAGTGTCCCCATTGGATCAGAGAGAGTGAGAGAGATTATTCATATCAAAATTGATGATAATTTGTCTTTTCCTGAAGCTAGACGCAACTACTTTTCTCAGTTATCCCCTCAGATCTTCTCTGTGTCTTATGGTCAAGTAGGTACCCAGAATTTGTCTAAATCTCTTACATATGTATCAGTTGGAACTCAGTGTGAATTGTATCCAGCCAGTAATGCATCTTCCAAGGCTACAGCAAGTATGGTAATACAGTATTCCCTCGAATATCGCGGGGGTTACGTTCCAGAACCCCCCGCGATAGGTGAAAATCCGCGAAGTAGAAACGATATGTTTATTACGTATTTTACGCCTTTATAAACCCTCCCCGCACTCTTATAAACCTTTCCCACGCTCTTATAAACACTCTACACTCGGAGTATGAAAGAGACTAACAGTATTTTAAAAAGAAAACATTTGTATATACAGTATTTTTTAATAATTTTACCAACATTAAAATTTCGTATGGGTACTCACCAGCGAAGATACTAAAACTTGAATGATGACGATGATGATGAATTAGCTGTGCAGTACTGAACGATGAAGGTGATGACGATGATGAGATGAATGTACTGCACAGCAAAGAAGAGCATTACATCTCTTCTAAATGAATAACACGTGGAAGCGAACTGAGCAAGGCGAGATGCTGAATGCTTCGGTAGGCTGCAGATCGAGATGCGACGAACGCTAAGCCAATCAGCGCCCAGGATACTGAACAGCGTGCTCTGATTGGTCGCGTCTCATCCATCAGCCAATGGTGTGCCGTGCACGGTATCATATAGGCAAAGTAGCTCAAGCAGCACAAGCTTCGCTGGTTTTCCTATCTCGCGGTTCTTTGTCAACTCAATTAGAGTACGTATTTTATTTCGGCTAGAAAAAACCGCGATGTACCGAGTCCGCGAAATGTGAACCGCGATATGGCGAGGGAATACTGTACTTCTTCTAACACTACCATTTCTCCTATAAAGAGTTTACTCAGCTCATCCAATGACATCCCAAACTTTTCTATTTAGGATATAATCAATGAATACAAGAAACTTTCTGAATTGAATCTTCAACCTAAGGCAATTGTTACCAAATTGGCCCTCATGCTTGGGAAACAAGGAATACCAGAGTCAAATAGATAGTAGGGATGGTTTTAGGATTCTCTTTGGAGATTAATTTCTTTTTACCACTTTTATTCATCATGTTATGTCAGTGGAATTTGAGGGGCTTTCATAAAAGATATCCATTCCTTCAGACCTTGATAAGTGATCACAAACCTACTATCCTTGCTTTGCAAGAAACTTATCTTTGTCATGATACTACTGTTGGATTGAAGGGATATACTTGCATTCGTAAAGATAGGACTAGGTAGGGTGGTGGTGTCCTTCTAGGGATACACAATTCCATTCCTTTTTCTCCTGTTGAAATTTGTTCGGATTTTGAGATTGTGGCAGCCAGAATTCACCTTAGGTCAGTGTCTTTTACTGTCTGTTCCATTTATCTACCTCCACATCTAAATCTTACAAGAAAGGAATTTGAGTGTGTCCTCTTGAAAGTGCCACAACCAGTCCTATTGATGGGAGATTTCAATAGCCATCATGTCTCCTGGGGTTCAAAAAATAGTTGTATTAAGGGTAACTTACTGGCAGAACTGTTTACTGATCTAGATTTATTTGTTTTGAACTCCCCAGTCCCAACTTATTGTGCTGAATTTAGGGGACACTTTCCAAGCATTGACTTAATAGTTGCCTCTTCTGGTTTATTTCAGCAACTATCTTGGACTGTGTTACCAGACTTATATGATAGTGATCATTTCCCTATTATTCTTGACACTTTTGAGTTGTTGTTGGTTTTTAACCCCTTACTGGATCAATTTTTTTCACCCAATGTTTCATTTTGAGGCATATTTTATTTTTATTTAAATTAAGACTATGCAATATAGGAATCATGGGAATATAGTTTTTTTACTGTTATTTAATTTTTTTATTAAAAAAATCCCACCTTAATTTACCCTCTGGATTAAAACGAGTTAACTCGAGCATTGAAAAAAGAGCTAAATTAGTATTTTGAAATTATTTTCGATAATACACTGCTTATATTGATAAAAGGAATAAATAAGACAAAAATAAATCAAACTTACTTTATTTTATTTACTGTGTATGGTGAAGTTTGAAACATGGAGTGACACATAGGCTGACTTTACAGATTTCACACATGTAGCGACTCTCCTTTCGAATTTTCTTTCCATGTCTATCCCTTTTTTTGCTGCAGACAGAGCACTGTCTTGTAGGATTTGTTTTCTTTTCTGTCAGAGGTATTTCTGTAGGGAAATGGCCCGGTGCAAAGTGAATTGGGTGAGGGGAACTTGAGGGTCTTCCAGGTTTTGTGGTAGGAATGTCAGGATGGTACTTTTGGATGGTGTCGTTTATAATTTCCATCCTGTATTTTAGGTGTTTTTTAGCCGATGCTGGTTCATTGAGAGTTGCTTTATACAGAAGGTAAGAATTCCAAACAGCGAGATCCATTAGATGAAAGAAAACCCTTTTATAATATTTCTTTCCACGTTTCCTCGGCATAGGATAGTCAGCCAAATGTTGGTCCACTAGATCTACTCCCCCCATTGTAAAGTTGTAGTCACAAACTACTTTCGGTCTCTTCTTTATTCCTCTTCGAGTTGTGACTTCTTGCTGAGATGGATCATGAACAGTAGATAACAAACACACATCCTTTTTGTCCTTCCAGCATAGTGCCATAACCTTACCTCTTTGAAAGGCAATAACTTCATCCTTTTTCAATTTGGCTCTTCTCAGTTCTTCAGGCATCTCCTTTCGATTTTGCCTCACTGTCCCATATATATCCGTGCAATTCTGAATAAGTATGTCGGCTAATTGGGGACTAGTATAAAAATTATCAAGAGTGACACAATATCCCTTATTCAGCAGAGGTTTCATGAGGGTCATGACTACTCGTGATGACACTGGAAGCTCTGCATAATCCGGATCCCACTGCGTCCCTTTGCCAACATATATTGTAAATGACCAAACATAGCCAGTTCTAGACTCATAAAGCATATAATATTTTATGCCGAATCTAGAGCATTTTAGTGGCATGTATTGTACCCATCCAAGTTTTCCTTTATAAAGCATTAGACTTTCATCTATTGCAATGTCTCTTTTGGGAATGTAAAGAGTCCTGAATTTATTTTCTAAATGAACATAAACATCGTATATCTTGTTTAGTTTGGGGTGTGGATGAGTATTTGGATCGAAAGTTTCATTGTTGGAAAAATGCAGATATTCCCTTATCTTCTTATAACGCCTAAATGGCATGGTAGCTGCAAATATTGGTGTTTCAAGCAAAGGATGCTTTGACCAATACATTTCTTCTTCTGGCTTCTTGTCTATGCCTTGTAACATCTTCAGGACAAAGAACACTCGCATTTCAGCAGGAGTGACGGGAGTCCAAGTAGGCCTAGTGCCTTTTTGATCTGCAAATCTGTTTGTCTCTGCACATATGAGGTCAATTAGTTCATCATCAAAAAAAGACTGAAAAAGTTTAATGGAGTCATGTCATCATTATTTGCATCAAATTTTATTCCATGATTTTCAGTAAATGGAAATTGAGGCGGCGCAGGTGAGATATTTTCTGAAGCACAATTCAATTTATTCCAAACACGAGCATCAAGCAGCACATCATCACTCTCGGATTCTGAACTTGAAATGTATTCATTGGAATCCGACTCCTCAGAACTTTCTAAATCATGATAGACTCCTTCACTAGTATCACTACTATCTTCGTCACTACTCATTTTATAAAATGGGGATGCAGAGACACTTATTTCACAATATATGGCAATTATATATGCAGAGAAATGCAGAGAGACTCCCACCACCGCAGATAGCAATTATGCACTAATTAAAACTGTCAGTTGTCCATTTTTTCTGCACCAAACGTTACTGCCAGGCGTAAGAGGTACCGAATTAACTCGAACTTGCTTCAAAATGAAACAAGACACACGAGCATTTTCGTTTTAGTCCAAAATAGGAAGATAATTTATTAGCGAGTAAACTCGTGAAGTTCTAAAAAAGAACAGAAAATGGAACCGAGTTAATTCGTGATAATCCGTTAAGTGGTTAAGAGGCCAAAATGGAAGATAGGTAGTTCTTTATTAACCTTTGAAGCCAATCTCTCTCTTCCTCCAGTTGATTTTTGTAGAAGTGCTGATGAAAATTGCTCATTGCTTGTGCATCTAAATATATTCCCAGCTCTTCATCAACAGTGAACTTTAAATATAGTAAATACTGGTGGAATGATACCTGTGCTGAAGCTCTTAGAGTTAAAAAGAGAGCATTTAGGCTTTTTGTTGGTAATCCCATACAAGAAACATTGGTCATCTATCAAAAAGCAAAATCATTGGCTCGTAGGGTTGTCAGACTATCTAAGAGGAATTCAAGGAGGAATTTTATACAGTCTATATCATCACATTCCACAGTGAGTGAGGTTTGGAATAAAATACAGCATTTTAGTGCCAATAGGGGATCTAGGGGTTCTTTGATTTTAAAGTCTAAAGATGTTTTATATGCTGATCCAGTTGACACTGCCCAGATTTTAGGCAGCAGTTTTGTAAACACCAGTAGGCTAGCCTCTCCTTTTATTTATATTGAACCTTTTGTCTATCATATGGTGGAATTTGAGTTTGTCCCTATTCATTTTGAATCAAGTGATACTACTTACAACTCTCCATTTACCATATATGAACTGGAAAGAATTCTTAAGGATACTAAACTAACAGCTCCTGGTAGAGATAATATTGTATATCCTTTTCTATCTAATATGATCCCACAAAATAAAGAAATTTTACTAAGGTTTTATAATTTTTTATGGTTACGAGATGTCTTCCCAGATTGCTGGAGAGAGTATTTTAATCCCTCCATATGAGCCAGGTAGACCTTCTACTGACCCTACATCTTTTAGGCCTATAGCATTAACAAGTTGTCCATGTAAAGTTATGGGGAAAATGGTATCTTTTAGACTTATGAAATTTTTAGAATAAAAGAATGTTTTGTCTCAGTTTCAGAGTGGGTTCAGGGATAGATTTTCAACAATAGATAGCCTTGTTCGATTAGAAAAGGATATAAGGGAGTATTTTTTGAGAAATGAATATGTCTTGACAGTGTTCCTTGATATTGAAAAGACTTATGATACTGTCTGGCATCATGGTTTACTTCAAAAACTGTATAAATCTAGGTTAAAAGGCCATCTTCCAAGATTTATCCAAAATTTTATTCACATTTCCAATAGCTTTAATGTTGAAATTGGCCTCCCACAGGGAAGTATCCTAAGTCCAACACTATTTTCCTTGATGATTAATGATTTATTTGAAGGAATCAATGATAGTGTCAGTTATTCCATGTATGCTGATGACTGTCGCTTGTGGGTGGTTGGGGATGATTTGAATTTTCTGACACATGTGATGCAAGGTGTCCTAAATCATATTAGTGAATGGTCAGAGGAATGGGGCTTAATTTTCATCTTCCAAATTAAAATGTATGATTTTCTCAGAGAGACCATGGAGGAATGATGATTTAACATTATATTTGGTTTATCAGGAAATCCTGTTCAGCGTGTTTCAAGTTCTAGATATCTAGGAATAGTTTTGGATCAGGGTTTGACTTGGTCTAAGCATATTTGATACCTGGAGGAAGCTTGTGTGAAAGCTATTTCTATATTAAAAATTTTTTTTAATTCAGTTTGGGGTTTAAGTAGATCAACTTTGTTGATATTATATAAATCCTTGGTACATAGTAAATTAGACTATGGGTGTTTTTTGTACCATACCTGTTTTAAAACCAATTTACTGAAGCTAGATAGAATACAGTATAAATGTATAGACTGTCTTTGGGAGCTCTCAAATGCATAAGAGTTGATTATTTTATTTAGAAGCTGAAGCAAACATTATGCCCTTGCATTATAGAAGGAAACTGTTAGGTGCTAGGTATGCTACTAAAATGTTAAGGTTTGATTCACACCCAACTAAAACTTGTATTAATAGATTTTATAATTTTCAATTTTATAGACTACGCCCATACCCAATACCTTTTAGTGGCTGGATCAAGGATTTTATTCACCAAGTGGGTTTAACTTTTGATTTGATAGCATCTCAGCAAAGTTCCTATTTAATTTATCACCCTGTAACAGTGAGTTTTGACTTTTCTATTCATACCACTAACAACAAATTGACTTTTGCAAATGTGCTCCAAAGAAAGAGGATACTTACCCATACCTGTGATTAAGGTATGGGGTGATTAAGGGTTTTTGCCTTCCAGAGCACTGTTCTATATTTACTGCATAATTGTATGCTATACTACAGGCTTTAATATATATTTGTCACAACTCAGACCTTACTAAGTTTGTTGTTTGTTCTGATTCCCTTTCTTCCTGAAAGCTATACAGTCCTCTTCTGGGCATCATATAGTCATTCAGATTATTGAATTACTCAATCAGTATAATCTTGATGTTATCTTTTTATGGACTTCTGGTCATGTCGGGGGAATGATACTGTTGATGAAGCAGCACACATGGCTTGTAGTCTTGATGAAGTTCAGACCATCCCTTACTCTGTTGATAATTTATGAAGCCCATTTCACATTTCATTCTCTCTGAGTGGCGACAGGATGGTCCCGATGCAATGGACTCCTTCCTCAGATGGAACCTGTCCTTTGGAAAAGGATGCCAGAAAAGAATTGCAGGAGTGATGTCATATTGACCAGGCTTAGGTTGAATTGCTCTAAACTGTCCCATGGACATTTGTTTGATGCAACTTTATTCAAAAGGTGTGGTACTTGTAATGTTCAACTCACCCGAGAACATGCGATCATTCATTGCCCTACTTGTAATTTTCTTAGAACTAATTTGATTAACTATTGTAATGGCAAAGGAATTTGTTTTTCTTATGAAAGTGTTTTGGGAAATGAATTTCCATCATCCTTACTTTTGGCCTTCTTAAAGAAAGCCAATCTATCTAACCTGATCTAGGTGTTTATCATTTGATAGTCCTTTTGTAGTAGCTATAGTATTATTCTTTTACTAACAGGTTCCTTTTTCTTTTCCATCCTATGTGTTGTAGAGTGGAACCCTACAACTGAAGTGGTAAAGGTCTTTTTTATTTCCTTTTTAGTCTTGGTGTCAATAATCCAGCAGGGTTGCAGCACCTTAAACAGAAATAAAAAAAATAAAAAAAATTTAGTATCCAGCTAGGCCTATTGTACAACACATAAGAACAAAGAATAACTCAAAGCTTTCTAGTGCTTCCTAGGTTATCCACGTCCAAGCTGAGAACAAAATTACCCGAAATAGCTTTCATACTGTGATGTTTTACTCCATAACACTAGTACTGTGTGAAAAATCTCTGCTATTTACAGGGTTTTCCCCTCAAATAACTCTTAGGCCCTTGAGATTGTGTTATACAAATTCAGGCAAGAAATTATTTACAAAATTTGACAAAGTTTTTGAGACCAAACTTTGGTAATCTGCCCATTTCATTCACTAGGCCAATCAGCGTGTCTTGCATCCGGCTTAGATTACATTAGGTGGTTGTTTAGATTGGTTAGTTATTTCCTACATAACTTTCAGCCAGTTAGTATTTTTATACCATTTTTTTTTTTTTACTTTACTTTGATAGATTAGTTGCTTGGGCTTGTGAATGGCAGAGGTAATTGTATGGTTTAGTGGCCTAGGATAATCCTTTAAAATATGGTTTGAAATTATTTTTAAAAAAAATTAATGAGTTTAACATTTATTAACCCTTTAACCATGCTGTACAATTTCAGTGATATTCCCACAGAATTTTAGGAATTTTGTCTTTAAAATAGGTAGTTTTGACAATTCTAAGACACTTTTCTTCTATGGCAAATTTGTCGCAAATGAATAATAAAGTTACAGCTATTTAAAGTTTACTCAATATTTTAGTTAAAACTAAGGAAAATATTATGACTTAACATAACCAATCATCAAGGGCATACAGTTGACCTAACCTGGCATTCAAATGACCTAACTGGACATTTATTTGACTTAACCGGGCATTCAGTTGCCCTAACCTGACATTCAATTAACTGGGGGCAATTCACAAGTAGATAGATCCACCGCACAGACCCGCCATTTTCAAACTGATTTCAAATGAAAGCACTCTGCGTGTGGTGCAATCTAGGACAAAGCTGATTGGCTAAAATAGTTCTGTTAATTTATTCAACAATCTAGGATGAAGCTGATTGGCTAAAATGGTTCTGTTAATTTATTCAACTGTTGTTTATTTGTGAGCAAAATGGTAAATAAAAAAGTTGTTCAGAATTTGAAGAACTCTTGAATGACATATTTTTCATCAAAAAATTATGTGGTTGGTCAAAACTACAAATTCACCATAGGAATTTTTCTATTACTTTTCTAGTATAAAAAGACCATGAGAAATGCATATCTGACAATAAAATGCCTAAAAAAATGATTATCTAGGAGAAATTTATGATTTTATATAAAAGTGAAAAAAAGTTTTTTTTTGCTTTTGCCATAATTTGCAGATAAACTTGCCTGAATAACTCGGTGTCAAAATGTATCCCAAAGGCATAAATCTTACCTGAAAACTAGTTATGTATTATTACTAATCATTTTTACCTGTAAAATGCAACCCATATTTGAGGTGAATTCTAGTAAAATACACACATGTATGTCATTTGGATTCATACTGAGTAAAAGAAACAAAACAGTGTATTCACTATACATGTTGAAAAAAAAAATTAAAATAGTTATAGTACTGTATGTGCAAATGGTAAATATACAGTACACAAATCATGAGAGCGTTATGAAATTTGAACATTTACAATATACAAAATATGTACAAAACGTATAAAATTACAGTTGTCCCTTGACATTTGTGACTGACTATCCACGAGGTCCTCCATTATCGTGTGTTTGGTGACATAATGCGTGAATTGACGAAATCAGCCAATGAAGAGGAAGACAGCGACAAAGAAGCAGAAGTAGTGATTCCCCAACCGAGGCTGACACTGGACAATTTAGCCAAAGGGTTTCGCATGTTCAAATGAACCCTAGACTTCTTCTATGACATTGACCCTTCGATGCTTCAGTCAATGAAATTGAAAAATGGAGTGGAGGCAGCACTGACACCTTATAAAAGCATCTTTGATGAAATGAAAAGAAAAAAGAAGCAAACGGAGATCACAATGTATTTCACGCCTGTCCGACCTTCGACCCTGGCTCCCACCACCACTGCCGCCACCTCTCCCACCCCTTCCACCAGTCAGAGCGAAGCAGCAATGCCCACTGAGCCTACAATGCCTTCTCCTCCTCCTCTGTTATCGCCAGATGACTCGGATGAAGATGTCGATGATCAACCCCTTCCTGATTTCCAGTAGCTTCATAATGCCATACAGTACCCTCTTCTTGTCAGTATTCATCAACTCGTCATACTGTATGGCAAAAACTCATCATTGTCATCATCGAGGTGGATCATCTTAGCCTACACTCTTATAGTCATCGGTAAGTACAGTACTCTACCCATATTTATTTTTTTTATTTTATGAATGTACAGAATCTAACTGATTTTTTATTTATAGAAATGTCATAAAAGTAACTAAAATGAATGGTATTCACAATAAAAACATATTTTAAAACATTTAAAACATAATTAAAATACTCTAAAATTGTTACTGATATGTTTGTGTAAACTCGCATATCAAATTGTATAAGCCTTATGGTATTATATAGGGGGGGTGTCAAGTATTCGTGAAAATTTGACATTCGCTACCGCATTTGCAATGTGTAACCATTGCGAATGTCAAGGGACAACTGTACATACAACTTACAATGTCTCATCCCTTAGGAGAGAAGTACATATTGAAAAAAAATTAATAGTTACAGTCTGACTCACCACTGGGTACATGCATCTGCCTCCTCCTGCCTTCCTTGTTGATTGCTGCTCCTGCCACCAGATGACAGCAGTGCCTGGGACTGGCAGTCTACTCAAATCTGAGGGCATGCAGTCGCTGAACATGATTAAGAGAAATTGTTTTACAACCCTGGACAACAGTTGCTTTACAGATTGAGGAACAATTCACCACATATTTGCACACCCATCATAAACATCAATACAACACTCGAGACATTTAATCAGATTATCAATAATGTAAACAAATACATACCCAAGGGCAACATTAGGAAATACAACCCAAATTACACTAGAGAAATAGCCCACCTCATAATGCAATGTAACAACCTCAAACATACACAAACACCACACACAGAAGCCATAAAACAGCAGATACAACAGCTCATCACAGAAATAAACAACAAACTCAAAGAAAAACAAACATTTAGGGAATTTATAACAACACTAAACCACTCCACAGATACATCCAGGCTATACAAGACTATAAACAGCATTACCCACTCTAACAGCAGCATTCACACCTCACACGTGGCTATCTGTTGCAGCCAAAATAATATCCCAACATATACACCACAAGCTAATATTCTAGTTAATAACTACGCAAAGATAAGTCACTTAAACAGAGACAGCAACTAGAAACAGCCAGACACAAGAAAACCTACAGACTCGACACGACCATTACACCCTTCAATACAGACCAGACCACCAAGACCATCAAAAACATTAAGAATTCAAAGGCTACTGGACCAGACAACATATCTAACATACACCTTAAACACTTGGGCCCACAGGGAATACTAGCTCTCACAAATATCAGCACATATTCATACGAACACTGCAGAGCTGGGGAGTCAGCCAAAAACAACCGACTCCCGACTCCTGAGTCGGTATTTTTAAAAACTGACTCCCGACTCTTTCCTTATCATGCTGATCTACAACCTTAGAAATATTGGGATGTTTGTTTCGTAGATGGCGTTTCAAGTTTGAGGCTCTAGTTGGAGCATTAGCATGTTTCCCAGTGTAAGCACTAATTTTTGCATTACACTCTTTACCATCCTTTTCTACTTGACAAATAAAAATACTTTCATCCTCATTTAGCTTAAAATATTGAAAGACTGCTGATTTTCTACTATGCCCATGACTCATTACTAATAGGGGCTAATTAAATTAATAATTAATATATTGCTAATTTTTATATGGTACCCAGTATCCTAAAATAGAAATATGAAATTCATTTGCTAAGATTTACCAGAATAATAAATCAAATGTGGAAATGTGAATCTAGAATTAGTTCAGGAAGATATTTATTTAGGGCAGAGTAGTATTCTGGTAAATTGTTGGCATATAGAAATTGAATCAGAGTCGGGAGTCAGTCGTTTTTACCGACTCCCGACTTCAAAAAAGCCCTGACTCCCGACTCCCCACCTCTGGAACACTGTATTATTCCTGACATATGGAAACAAGGTAAAATTATTACACTACTCAAACCAAACAAAAATCCAACAGAACCAGCTTCCTATAGACCCATTACTTTACTATGCACACCTTCCAAAGTAACAGATACTAATCTTACAAATCACCAACCCACACATACCACTATTGCCTACTCAACATGGATTCAGACCTCACCACTCAACCATGACATTACTCACTAACCTCACACAGCACATCATGGATGGCATCAATTCCAGATGACCAGCTCAACGTACACTATTAGCAACAATAGACATTAGTAAAGCATTTGATGCTATCCCACGCTTCCCTCACATAAACAAAATACTCAACACAAACCTGCACAATAACACCAAAAGGTGGCTGAGCAACTATCTTTCAGGAAGATACTCACATGTCACATTTAATGGCAAGTCATCCAAAAACAAGCTTTTTCCGAACAGGGTCCCTCAAGGCTCTGTTCTCTCACCAACACTGTTCAACTTATACATGCATGACATTCTAACACCCATGGATAACAAGCTTACCTATCATCATATGCAGATGACATCAGTCTAACATCCACCCACAACAACATTGACACTGCTACAAATAACCTACAAACATACATAAACAGTATGCAAGACTGGCTCACACATAATAGACTCAAAGTAGCACCCACAAAATCGACCATCACCTTGCTTACAAGCAACACAAAAGAACACCAGATAACTCCACAGCTTACACTAAACAACACCAACATTCCACACACTCACAGGACCAAAATACTTGGGGTCACATACATCACATCATTATCTTTTGCAAACCACATTCAGGACATTAAAAACAAATGTACGTCAAGACTTAACATGCTTAGGGTACTAACAGGCACAAACTTTGGACACCAGCAGGAAACAACATCACTTGTATACAGACAATATATTTGCTCAGTTATGGACTATGCTAGCCCATGCTGGGCACCCATTATCTCAAACACACACAAACACACAGACAATACAAAACAATGCACCTTGTATCATTACAGGATGCACTCAAATAACACATTGAGTACCTGCACACACAAACAAAAATACTGAAAGTTAGGGAACATTTAGACAGGAGGGGAACACAATTCATAGCAGCAGCAACAACTAACCCACAACACCCTTGCCACTACATGTACAATTATGCACTGACACCTCACACCATTAAGGTAACACCAGAGAGACATTATAACCAAATACTCCATTCTATACCACAACCCACAGACATCACATAGTACAGAACACACACACACACACACACACACACACACACACACACACTGACACAACTCTGTCCAAATGCGGTCCTAGGTGCGAAGCCACCACCCATTAACAGGTAAGAAATCAGCCTGAGCAGATTGGATTGAGTTAACTTAGCACGATCCTGATGTGGACATCACCCCAACTTACAGACATAAACACAGACTAGACAACTCCACAGACAACACCTGCCACCTGTGCCAGGACGCATCACAAACAATTGAACACATTATGACAGACTGTACCACTCTAGCACAACATAGAACACAACACAACATCACTAGTGTGCTGAACCTCTGGTTCACTCCAGAGAGGGTGATTGGTTACCTGCGTGCCACTGGCTTGCTCGATCAGGGTGGCTGATTGGCTAAACAACAACAACAACAGTTGCTTTATGTGGTTAAGGACAAAAAAATGTTGGTGAATAAAGTTGCTAAATGTGGTTAGATGTTAAACTCATTAATTTTTGAAAATTTATTGAAATTAATTGAAATCTACATGAAAATTATTGAATGCCAGGTTAGGTCAACTGTATGCCCTTGATGAGTGGTTTGGTTAAGTTGTGATATTTTTATTGAAACTAATGAAAATATCATGACAACAAATTTAGCACACATTTAATGAGTGTTAAACTTGTTAATTTTTTCAAATGATTTCAAACTGTATTGTAAAGGATTACCGAGGCTAGAAAAAAAGCAAATAAAATGTTAGGTGCCTATTATTAAGAGGAATGTTAGTTACACGACTAAGGAAGTAATCTGTAAATTATATAATTCTTAGGTCAATATTCGGGAGATACACAGCCTCTGAATTCAGATTTTTTATTTATACCAGTTGTTAGTACATATGATTTGATGAATTTAAAAAAAAAAAACTAGCTTGTACTTTTAAAAAATAAGGGAGATACTGATTTTTTCACTTTAACAATTTTTTGACATTTTTTGAGAAACTGGTTTTGAGAGCTGGTAACCAAAAAAAAAAAACTACCACAAGACTATCCTGCATTATTTTTTGAGAGAAATTGCGGAACTTTATCCACCACCACCACAATAAAAGGTTAGTTATTTTTCCATCAGTTTAGTGAAGGCTAGGTTAACCTAACCTTCACTAAAATGAACCTAACTAACCACTAAATCGATGGAAAAATAACTAACCTTTGCCGTGGATAAAGTTTTGCCACTTGGAAAATGTAAAAAAATCATTAAAGTGAAGAAAAAAAAAATCGAGATATCCCTTATTTTTTAAGAGCACAAGGTCTAGTTTTTTTAAATTCATCAAATCATATGTACTAACAACTAGTATGAATAAAAAATCTGAATTTGGAGGCCATGCATCTCCTGAATATTGACCAATTCTTGTGTTAGGCTTCACCATAGGCATAATATTAATATGCTTGAAGGTGTATAACATAGGGGAACCAAGCTTATCCCTAGCTTAAGAAGATTAGAATATAGTAAAATATTAAAGGAACTAGGTATATTAATTTGAAGAGAGATTGTTTGAGGAGGAGATATAATACAGATGTTAATGTTTTCAGATTTGGATAGTTTGGATGTAAGTAACCTTTTCTTATTTGAGTCTGACAGAACTCAAGAGCTGAGTAAGAAAATTAGAAGAATGATTTGTAGTGTGGATTGACAAAAATATTTTAGTTGTAGGACAGTAGGATTTTAGAGCAACTTGTCATATGATGTGGTAAATAGTAGCTCCTTAGTTGGCTTTATGAAAAATTAGATGCTTTCATGAATGAGTCATTTTGTAAATTGGGTAAATAATATATATTTTAGCTCACTACCTATGTAAACTACTGCAGTAGTTCTGTAAATAGTTCAAGGTTCATTGGTAATAATTACTCCCAAGATATTTTTCCTCATCTACAACCTCCAACTTATTTCAACCCATTTCATACCCAAATTCTCTGTTGTTTCCTCCCTTACATTTCTGGCAATTGAATTGCATTTGCCATTTATCTGCCCTGGCTACAAGTTTATTTAAATCTCTCTCTCTAATCTATAGCTAACTACCAACTACCTTTTTGATTTCTCCACTATATTATTGTATTAGAACTTTTGAGCATTGAAACAGACTTACTTTTCTAATATTTTTAGAAGTTCTGCCTTAGTGTACTTTGTATGATTTTATTTAATAAAACATTAAATCTTATTTGTAGTTTGTTTTTTAATGTAGGGTTAAGTGGCAAGTGTTCAGAAATCATACAAATTTAAAGGACTTGGAATGATAAGAGACTAATAGACTATACATAGGCACAAGATTTTAATACAGTAGGCCAGGGGTTCCCAAATTGTCTCACGCGGAACACTTCTCACGGTATACAAGTGTTCCGCGGAACACCAATTTGGGAACCCCTGCAGTAGGCTATCTAAATGAAATTTAGGTTAATATTCGATTTTACTCTGTCACAAGCAGTTGAACAAGTACTATATATTGAATTGCCATTAAAAACTGACTAAAAAAATATATATCTTATATTGGCAAAATTTTTCAAATATATTTTTTATAATAAAATATATTTCCTGTTTTGGCTATAATGTACTTTTTCTCATAAAATATTTTTCCTGATTGGGCTATTTTTTCGCTATCTGTGACTTAATTAGTTTGTTGTTTTCTGTTCTGGCTATTTTTTTTCTAATTGGATTCAGTTTGGTGGTGTTTGTGATAGAATTATGACATGCCATTCATGTGATTTCGACTTTGAGAACTTGATTCATCATGTGCCCTAGATGAAGACAAAGCATTGGATGTGTTTATTAATTATGGTGTTATTCTCTCATCCTTAACTTGCCCAAAATGTGACAGTGAGTGCCTAATACGAAAAGATCAGAAGATATTTAGGTGAAATAACCAATATTAACTTGTTAATTGAATGCCCAGTTAGGTCACTGATGAATATAAACCTAAATGGGAGCTTCCACATTTGCCTGGTCTTGTTTTGTCCTTATGTTCTGTTTTATTAATTATATTTCCAAGCTTGGTTGCATAAGAGCTTTTACATGCCCAAGGTTTGAGAATCCATTCCTCGCATATTAATTATTCTGCACTTACATTTCCTATGCAGAGTGATGTTATTTGCATCTTAATCAATTTTTTTTTGTCCAGTTTGCCATTTTGAGAAAAGATAGAGCATAAAAACCAGTTTTTATTAAATTTGAAGTTTTGTATCCAGTTTTGGGGGCATCAAAGAAAAATTCTGAAAATATTTACTGGGCTCTTAACCCAAAATAAATGAAAATAGTGTGGTAGGAATTTCATGGTTATCTAATTAAAATTCTTGATACAGTATTACAGATTTATAAGGCCAAGTTAGCTTTAGCTTAAAATGTCTGGAATGGAAGTTGATGATACAGTGGAAGAACCTCAGCCCCACACTTCTGAGGCAACATCTACTGAAATGCCATCAACCTCAAATGAAGCAGCATCTGAGAATAAAACTCAATCCAGCCAAGATGCATCATCAGGTTTTGGACTGAAGCTTCCTACTTCACCATCTGGAAGTGCTTGTAAGTAAATTTTATTAATTTATAAGAACATCTGAAGTATAAACCCAGAGCCACCAGGGACTCTCTAGAGTATCCCTGTCCAAAATAGGGATCTAACTACCTCAAATACATGCTGTTTTACTCTTAATAAGTACTATAACTGTAACTGGCAGCTATTTTGCAAGGTTTCCCCTTAAAATATGCCTTAAACCAGTCTTATGTCCATGATATTGTCACTGAAATGCATGCAAGAACTCCATCTATTTGCATACAAGATTTCCCTTTTCCCTAAAATTATAGTGATCTTAATTTAGCTTTAAGTTTTTCAGTAGTCCTATTTTGTAATCTATATTTGTCTTTTAATTGTTAAATTCTAACATGTTGGTAATATGCAGGGGCAAACACAGCATTTCTTAAAGGGGGGGAAAGCACACACACACACTATATATATATATATTGTGATCAGTCTTTCCTTGTGAACAGACGTATTTTATCGAGTGTCCAGTGTTATCAATTGAATAAGTGGTTTTTGTTGAGGTGTCTTTTTAAAAAAAAAAAAGTGTTTGGTGCCATTCTTAATTAAATTACTTCGTGTTACTACTCATTCATTAACAATATATTTCATCTATTGACTTTATTCAGTACTATATTATTTGAGCAAATTAAGGATAGTGCACGTGGCTTGCCTTGTTTATTTTTCAAATCTATCAGAAAATGAGGAGTCATAAGGTTCATTTTCCCTTCCTTTGGGAGGTCAGGTAGAGTGTGGTCACACACCGTGGGAAAAAAGGAAAAGAGTTGGTCGAATCGTGGACAGATAAGTACTCTTAATACTCTTTCTTTTACAGATCTTTTGTAGGTAGCTTAATTATATATTCATTTAGTATAAATTTGTGTTACAAGAATCTGTTTCTGCATTTCAGGAACATTTTTGCGGGTTTGCTCAGGTGACGGCGCAATAAGCATGTGGTAGACCTACGTTGTAATTTATTAATTTCCAAGTGCTCTTTTTTTGGTTTTTAACTAATTAAGAGCATGGCACCCCTGTCAAGTACTTGCAGTCTCTGTGAAGTGAAATTTGCCGCTTACATGTTTACAATGGCTAATAATAATGAACAGTTAATTTGCAGGTGGTGCTCAAGCATGGAAGTGCTGAGGAATGAGTTAGAATGTGAGGAGGAGGCCAGAGTTGGGCTTGAAGAAAGCGTGATGCTCCTGATGGCAAAATTAGAATCCCTTGAGACTCCAGTTACAACCCCTCCTGCCTCAGTTTCTACTAATAATATAAATAGTACGAATAACCCTCTCTCTTCCCCTAGTTCCCAACCCTTCGTTCGAGTGTGTAATGGAGCCCCATTGAGAAAACCTAAGACTTGTCTACCAGTAATAACAAACAATAAGTTTTCTGTTTTAGGTTTTGAAGATGCTGATGAACCAGAAATATGACTCATTGGCAATTCCATTGTTCGAGGGCAGCTCGAGGAATTCTGTGGGAGAAACCCTCGTCATAGGCGCCGTTACTGCTACCCTGGTGCAAGGGTGGAGGATATAACTAATAGTGTTGATCATTTTACAGACAGTACCACCAAGGACACAATGTATGTTATTCATGTCGGTACTAATAACTTTTTAAATTCTAGATTGGAAGAACTGCTGGCAAGGTACAGGGACTTACTAGAGCGATTAAAGGAAAAAACTAATAAAATTGTTTTAACAGGTATACTTCCTCGAATTATCCAACATAACAATTTCTACAGCAAGGCGACCTATATTAACAATAACCTAAAGTCTCTCTGCCAACAGGAATGAGTGCATTTTGTGAATTTTTGGAATAGTTTCTATGGCAGGAAGGACTTGTTCCTCGGAGATGGACTTCATCTTAATGACATTGGAGCTGCGCGTTTAGGAAGACTATTTCATAATACTGTACTCTCTCTTCTTTCCAGGCTGCTGTAAATCGAATGGTCCCAGCGTAAATTCCACCAATTTCCCCTGCACTTGCGAAGGTGTCGCAATTATAAACAATTTAAAGGTTCTCCTTAAATGCTTGTAGCTTCCAAAATAAAATAAACAAATTTTTTTTCTTTAATTGCTTGTAAAGACTATGATTTAATTGCGATAAATGAATTGTGGCTTAGCACTGAAACACGTGACTTTGTAGGGGAGTATGAAATTAGAGGTTATAGACTTTTTGTTAAAAACAGAATAGGTTGGTGAGGAGGCGGTGTTATGTTGTATATCAAAGATAATATTGCGAACGTTATAGATGTAAAGCACACAATTCCAGAACCAATAGATTCGACTATAGCAGAACTTAAATTGAACGATTTCAATTTTTGTTGCGGTTATATATAGGCCCCCAAATCAAACAGCTAATACAGACAAAGCATTATATCGTGAACTAAAGAGAATAATAGGTAGTGAGCAGGCTTTAGTTATGGGTGACTTTAATTGCGCCAACGTGAATTACGATACAATGCAGGGAGATGCGGAAGGTAATCGTTTAGTTAATTTTCTCAAGGATAGCTTTCTTATTCAAAAGGTTGGGGAACCTACAAGGTTGGACAGTATTTTAGATTTAGTAATAACTACAGATGATAGGCTAATTACCTATCTTCAAGCAATAGTGATCACAATATGGTAGAGTTTGTCCTCTCAGTAAGTCACTCAAAACCAGCTAACTGTACTAAAATTCCCAACTTCAAGCATGCAGACTTTTGTAAATTTCGAAATAAATTGTCACACGTCAATTGGGAAAATGTAATGGGGAACTTCAATGCAAAATTAATGTGGGAATCATTTGAAACAGTATTTAGGACTATAAATGAGGAATGTGTACCATACAAAATTAAGTGTGCAAAAGTAAATAACAAGCCCTTGTGGTTTACTTCTAGAGTAGGAGACATTATAGAGTGGAGATAGGGCTTATAGGCTACATAAGTGCGATAAAGACAATTTGTGGTTATGAAACAACTATATATCTCTAAGGCGTGAAGTGAAAAGTGTAATAAAGAAGTCCAAGCGCGAATTTGAAATCTCCATAGCGCATGATGGTAAAGAAAACCCCAAGCGATTCTTTCAATACATCAACAATAGAAATCCAGTAAAAAGTGTCTTGGGGCTGTTGAAAATGAATTCTTTACATCAGTTTTTACTATTGAAGACGTAACGAATATCCCTACGGTCATAGGCGTAATACCTTTTGATAATGGTAATATTTTGGATAATATTGTGGTTAGTGAATGGGAGGTAATGCGCTATATTGATAAAATAAAAACACGTAAATCACCGGGGCCAGATTCCATATATCCCATACAACTAAAAGATAGCATTGTTGTGCCGCTAACAAAGATTTTTAATGCATCTATTTCTGAAGGGTGCGTACCAGATAATTCAAGTTAGCAAATGTAACACCTATCTTTAAGAAAGGCGATAAAGGTGCAGCGGGAAATTATAGGCCAATCAGTTTAACATCTGTTGTAGGTAAGCTACTGGAATCAATAATTAGGGATCGTATAGTCGAACACTTAGAATTGCATAACTTAGTCAGAAATACGCAGCATGGTTTTAGGCGAAACAAATCTTGCTTAACTAATCTTTTAGAATTTTTTCAAAGAGTGGTTGATGTTTACAATAGTCATCGGGTGGTTGATGTAGTTTATTTAGATTTTCAAAAAGCGTTTGACACCGTACTGCACAAAAGACTCATTGAGAAAACTAAAGCTCATGGAATCAGGGGTGTAGTAATAAATTGGATAGAAGAGTGGTTGCGAGGTAGGAAACAGAGGGTGGTCATTGATGGAGCGGAGTTATGTTGGGCTAATGTAGCGAGTGGCATTCCTCAGGGTTCTGTATTGGGCCCCTTGCTTTTTCTTATATATATTAATGATTTAGATGTTGGCCTAGTCAGTACAGTTTCAAAGTTTGTGGATGATACGAAGCTGGGTGGTAGGGTGATTAATGATGAAGATAGAGGTAAAATCCAGAATGATCTGAATAAAATCATTGACTGGTCAGTCACATGGCAAATGAGATTTAATGTTGATAAGTGAAAAATTTTACATATAGGTTCGCGTAACAGTAATTTTGCATATAGTATGTCAGGGAAACAGTTGATAAGCGTCGCACAGGAAAAAGATTTAGGAGTTATAGTCACAGGTGATTTAAAAGTAGTAAAACAAAGTACAGCAGCGGTCAATGAAGTGAACAAAGTGTTAGGTTTTATAGCTCGGAATTTTGAGTACAAATCGCGCGATATTATAGTTCCTCTTTATAAATCATTAGTTAGACCCCATTTGGAGTGTGATCCAATTTTGGTACGTAGATAGAGAGCTTTTTCGAAATATCTGAATATAATTGGACTAGAAATAATGGGTATAAGTTGACCAAGTAGAAGGTTCAAGACAGTAGTTGCCAAAAACATTTTTACGCATAGAATAGTAAATAGGTGGAATAGTTTGCCGGTAGAATTAATTAGTAGCATGTCTATAAACATGTTTAAAAATTGATTAGATGCATATGTTGATAGATTGGGTATAGTTTAAGGTAGTAAAATTAAGGGTGGATAAGATAGGTTTTGATTCTCTCTTCATTAAAGATTACACTAACCAGACTAGAGGGTCATAGTATGAAATTATTTAAGCCAAGATGTAGAACAAATTTAAGAAAACATAGTTTTACAAGTGTTGTGGGAAATAGGGGATACTCTGTCCTTACACACCCCGTTTAGAAAGATTCCTCTGCTGAGTGGTCCCCCCCCATTGTCCTGTGAGGTATTGAAAAACTCATGATCTTCACTTGCCCCACAAACACCTTTAAATGGGAGACCCAAAATAGGTGCACACACATTTCTACATTACTGTACAGTCTTTACAGCCACAACTACATTTTTCCTCCCAAGTATATACATTGTGACTTGGTCCGCAATTGATATGGACCGTGACTGGGTTGGCAAGGTACTGGTATTAATGGATACTGTAATGAAATTGACTGGATTCTTTGGATCTGATATATTTGCATGTTGGTTATAAATAGATCCAGAGATTCTAATTAATTATCAATTTAAAACTAAAGATAGTTTTAAATTGATAATTATTTAGTTTCGTGAAAATTGGTTGTTTCCAATGTACAGGCAGTTTTTACATAGTGGAGCTGCCTTGATGGGCTGACGTGGCCCCTAGTGTGCCCACTATAAAAATTTCTTGTGTTCCTTGTGGTTCGGAACCCACGTAAAATTGTAGGTCCCCTTCGCCACCACGGAGGACATGCACAATACACAATTACAAACATGGTTAGGTAGACCAGCCATGAGTGGATCCTAGGGTCTTTGTTGGTCTGAAACATTATAACATTACATTATTATATTAGGGTGTGCCCATTGTATATATGACAAAATTTTAAAATTGACTTGCAGCTTAGCACACAATGTGAATTGGTTACATATCGAAACAAAACTTTTCAGGAAAAATCTTGTTCAATTTAATGAATATTAAGTGGATGCTCAATGACTTCAAAAGCTCAAGTCTAAACCTGTCATTCTCAGTCACTCGCGAACCTTACTTCGGTGCAGATAGTCAATGCTAATTTTTCTCACATGCTTACATGTGTGTATATGTATTAGAGGCCTGCACGGGTTGCCCGTGGGTACCCACATTGCGGGTGTGATGTGGGCCCCACTTCAAAATACTTGCGGGTGAAGTTAAGGTGCCCGCACAGACCTCTAATATGTATACACCCATATGTATATATATATATATATATATATATATATATATATATATATATTAGTGTGGACCAAAATGGGGGGTAAATTATAAAGTTGAAGAAATCCTTGTTCCACATTAATGCCCTTGTTCCTTTGGACCAGATAGACATGTCAGCAAAATTTTGGTCAAATATGAGAATATTTAGGGGTCCCGAGATTTAATGACTTATAAAAATTTTCCAATGAATAGGCGCGCTTAGAATATCAATGATCAACTCAACTCTTGAGTTGCAACTTATGAAAAAATTTCTTCTTATTTAAGAAATTTTTGGTGTTAATAGAGTACAAAAACAATCTTAGATCATTATTTCAGAGAAAATTATTAATAAGGAAAACAAAAATTTTGGATAAAATATATTATCCTTAATTGGTCAACTCTAAATTAAAGGCTTTGCCTAATTGGCTTGAACCTTTTAGTTATCCTTTTTATCTCCTAATTTAACTGGTTTATTTTACTATTTCAGAAATTTAATTTTTAAACTAAAAATGGCTACTCGTTCTAAAACTAAAGTTTGGCTCATTGGCCATTTAAATAAAGATATACTTTGTTGCCGCTTACCTACAAAACTGCAAGTTTTGCAAACATATTTCTTCCATCAAAAAGAGGAAAAATTGGGATGAAGAAGATCCATTAATCTTTGCTTAGATGAAGTGATGACCTACTGGGAGAAAGCCAGGATTCCCACAATGCGTAGAGACAGTGCCATCCGAAAGATTGACTCTTTAATAAGCTGTTATGATAAATTGATGAAAAACAGAAAAAGGCCTGAGGAAAAATGCCGTATTGAAGAAGCTATGTTTAAAGATGAAATTAAGGCTGAAATTCTTGATATTGGTCACTCTAATGCCCTTTTGATGATGTCAAATGAAGAAGACAAGCTTTTCTACTTAAGCCAGCAAGAATATCCTACACAAAGTAGCATGGGTACAGTAGACCAAATTCTTGCAAAAAGAGAGAAAAGAAGGCTTCATCATGAAGAATTAGAGTGTGAAAGAGCCCTCAAAGAGCAGAAGCGATCTAAAAGATCATTCTTGCCTGCCAATAGAGATGATTTCACATTGTCATCATCATCATCACCATCAACTAATGACGACAACCTTGAAATGAATTTTCAAGGTCCCTCTGAAGAGCAATTTAAAAAGAAAATGTTGGCTCCTAAAAAGTCAAAGCCTATTGACAAAAATGTTGTAGCAGCCTATGATAGAATGAATCTTTCCAATCGAGATGCAGCTATGTCTTATGCTGTTGTTGCTCAGTCTTTGGGCCATAATTTGGAAAACATTACAGTGTCAAAATCTACTATGCTTCGAACTCATCAAAAGTTACGCAAAGAAATAGCAACAGAATATCAAGAGCAAGCATTTTGTCCTGGAGAGCCTTTAGTTCTTCATTGGGATGGAAAAATGATCCCAGAGATATCAGGTTAGTTTTTTGTCTGATTAATTTAGCATATTTATATTTTATCTCTCAGGTGAAAAACTTAGTTGTGGGTCTGGTTTTCACACCTAGGCAATGTGTTATTATCTGGTTGGTTTTAATTAAACATTTTGATAGCTAAATTTCTATTTAATTAGGTTACATTTCACTGTCTGAAGCTAGTTTTCACAATCTACACCATTTTACCTTCAAATTAAAATAACTCAAGTTCAAATTAAAATAAGTCAAGTTTAATTTAAAATAAGTCGTTTAATTTAAAATAAGTCGTTTAATTTAAAATAAGTCGTTTAATTTAAAATAAGTCAAGTTTAATTTAAAATAAGTCAAGTTTAATTTAAAATAAGTCAAGTTTAATTTAAAATAAGTCAAGTTTAATTTAAAATTATATATTATATATATATAAATTATAATATATATATAAATATATTAAATATAAAATAAAATATTAAATATATAATATAATATATATAAAATAAAATATTAAAAATAAATATATATAAATTATATATAATTATATATTAATTATATATTTTAACTTTTTCTTGCAGGCGAAGGAAGAACGGAAAGGATTGCAGTGTTAGTCAGTGGGAATGGTGAAGAGAAATTGCTGGGAATTCCTAAAGTCACTGCTGGCACGGGTACGGAGATGGCTCGTGTTTGCATTTCTCTCCTGCAAGAACATGATATGACCCAGAGAATTATTGGGCTGTCATTTGACACAACAGCATCCAATACAGGAATCCATGCTGGAGCTTGCACTAAAATTGAACAAGAACTTGGAAAAGAGCTTTTATATTTAGCCTGCAGACACCATATTTATGAGATTGTCCTATCTCAAGTCTTCCAGACTTCTATGGGCCATTCCTCTGAACCTGATATTCCAATCTTCAAAAGATTCAAAACTCAATGGGATTTTATGGATCATTCTCAAATCACAACTGCTGTTGATTCCCAAAGCTGCAGAATAATTGAAAGAGTTCAAGATTTAAAAAATCAAACAGTCTTAATCATGAAGGAGGCACTCAACTCTAAACAGCCAAGAGATGATTATAAAGAATTTTTTCAACTTGTTCTCTTGTTTTTTGGAGGAGAAAGCATTTCTAATACTCCCTTGAAGAGACCTGGAGCGTACCATCATGCAAGATGGATGGCAAAAGGAATTTATGCATTTAAGCTTTTTCTTCTCCAAAATCAATTTAAGATGACTAAAAAAGAACTTGATGCAATAACAGAAATTTGTTTATTTGTTGCATTGGTATATGCAAAATCTTGGGCAAAAGCTTCTCAACCAGAGGAAGCCCCAAATGTTGATCTTAAATTTTTGCAAGATCTTGCAATAATGGAGGAAAATTCTTTGATATCAAGTGTTATCAAGCAAGCCCAAAATACCATTAAATGACATCTGTGGTACCTCTCAGAAACACTTGTTGGATTAAGCTTCTTTGACAAAAGCATATCCCTTGAAGAAAAGGAGCAAATGCAAAATAATATCAAAATGCCTCCAAGAAATAAGGGACTGAAACGTTTAGAAGCAAAGGTAACCCTAGCTTCTTTTAAAGAAAAAAGGATTTCTGATTTTGTTACTTCAAGGACTAAATCTCTTTTTGATGCTCTACATCTCAATTCTCTCTTCACTGAAAATTCTGCATCAACATGGGGAATAGATCCTGAGTACCAAAGAGGCTGTGCTAGAGTTCGTGCCCTTAGAGTGACAAATGACACAGCTGAGTGGGGTGTTGCATTGATTGAAAAATTTAATCAAGCAGTGACAACTAAATAAGAGGACAAACAATACCTGCTCAAAACAGTTTTCAAGAATCGTAAAGAATTTCCAACAAAAAATAAAGCAGAACTTATGAAAATGAGGAAAAACTAATTTTTTCAGCATTAAAAGGTAAAGTGCAATTTTCTTGGGACCCCTAAAACTTGATGTAGAGGTTTCAAATTTTGTAATTTGATTAAGGTAAGCAAAAGGAATAACATTACTCATGTGGAACAAAGATTTTTAAACCTTCATTTTTTTGGTCCACACTAATATATATATATAATATATATATATATATATATATATATATTATATAATTGTGTTTTTCTCTCAGATTTTCAGATAGTGTTTAGAATATGATATTCGATCCTTATAGTGGTTAAACAAAATTGTCTTCTACAAGAAGTAAAGAAGCTGTTTATCTGTTAGAAATTCCATTTGCGCACCTACCAGAGACAAAACTACCACTAAAAAAGGAAATTTTGTCAGTTTATTTTTTCCATTTGCATGAAGAAAAATGCTCCCGTAAGAAGTCCATAAAATTAGTAGCAGAGGAATTGATGAATACATGGGACAAGGCAAAAATTGCAATGAGCCACAAACCTTATGTTATCAAACTGATTAATAAACTTGTTGATGATTATAATTTATTGAAAAAGAATAAAAGTAGGAAAACAGAGACTCAGTGTTCAAAGAAACAAAAGTTTGTTGAATCTCTAAGTACATTATTTGACATTGCTCATCAAAATGTCCTATCTCTAACCAAAAGAGAGGAAGACCGTGCTTTTCTTATTGCTCAAAGACAGAAAGGCCAACCAGGTTATATGGCAGGTATAGACAAGAAAGAAGTCAAGAAACAGCATTGAATCATGAAGCAAGAACAAGCTTTGGAATCATAGCATTTGAAAGCTCATTCAGAAATGCAAGAAACTGTTGCAACTGTTGTTTGTAGCATCAGTTCCAGCAGCGATGAAGATATTTGCCTTCCCTCAACTTCAACCTACAATACTGAAAAAGCTCTAAAGGAAGTTTCAATTCGTAAGGCGCCTAAATGAGGCACTAAACAGGTAATTGATAAAGCAGTTGTGTCTGCACTGGGCAGAACATCAACAAGAAGTAGAAGTGCATCACATATTATCAGCCTGTAGCACAAAGTCTTGGACATGACATTGGTGACATGGTAATTAGTCACAGGGCCATTCATCGGGCTAGAGCCACATATCGGAAAACTAGTGTGCTGGAAATAAAAAAACTCCTTTGGCAATGCTCATGTCCCTTTTGTTTTACACTGGGATGGCAAAATGTTACCAGACCTCACAAGTCAAGATCAGACAAATGTTGATCACTTACCAATCGCGGTTTCTGGAAATGGTGTTGAAAAATTACTGAGTGTCCCAAAACTTCCTGATTCCACTGGAGAGACGGTCACTAAAGCAGTAATTGAAACAATTGAAGAGTGGAATATCACACACAAAATTATTGGCTTTAGTTTCAATACCACTGCCAGCAACACTGGACAAAGGGCAGGTACATGCACTATACTAGAGCAATACCTTTAAAAGGATATACTTTTTCTGGCATGTAGACATCACATTCATGAGCTTGTTTTGTGCAAAAGCATATGAGATACTTTTGAACGATAACTCAAAATCTCCAAACATAGAGATTTTCAAGCATTTCCAGAAATTCTGGCCAAAGGTCATTCAAAATGAGTATTGGCCTATTACCCATGCAGATGCTGGTGCAGAAGAAATTATTGCTCTTAAAGATGACAGTATCATGTTCGCAAACGCAACCCTACATGAACAACAGCCTCAGGATGATTATCGAGAGCTTCTGGAGCTCTATCATATTTTTGGGCAGGATTCCAATCACAGGTATTTCTTTTAAGTGCCCAGGTCCTGTCCATCGAGCAAGATGGATGTCAAGAGCCATTTACTCTCTCAAAATGTGGTGGTTTAGAAATCAATTTGATCTACGGAATGAAATACCAAATTTGAGATTAAAAGGAAATACAGCTTCAGAAAGGAAATGGGTAAACTTTTTAAATTTTAATATATTTCTTGTAAAGATATATTTAAAAGCATGGTTCCAAAGCTCTGTGGCCATAAAGGCTCCAGCAAATGATCTGAAGCTCTTTCAAGAGCTGAACTGTCTTAGAAATCAAAATCTATCAAATGCTCTTACTACTGTCTTTGGATGCCACCTGTGGTACTTAAATGAGGTAAATGTTGCTCTTGCATTTTTTGATCCAGAGATATTATTTGATGCCAAAAGGATGATGGCCAAAAATGCAAATAAAGTTCCTTGCCATGAAGATTTTGTGTGTAGGGTTACTTAGGTGCATCCACAATGTGTTGTGGCTGTTTTTTTTCACTCACTGAGCAATTTCAATGTTTGGGCATATATATATATATTAGGGTGGCTCTTATCCATATGGTGAAATTTCAGAACAGAGCAATGTTACGTCTGACCCTGCCAAATGGTTCCTTTTTATGAAAAAGTATCCTATGTGAAATTTGAACAGATGTTAATATTTAGAGGTGGCTCAAAGCCGTCAAAATTTGTACACTCTAGCACCCCTCCAGACATAGGCCAAGTGTGTTGGCTGTTTAAGTTATTTGTCTAGGAAATTAAGTATATTTGTTCCATGACTCCTTTTATTGCATTATTATAAAGAAAGATCACTGTACAAAAATGTAATTACATAATTTCAAAACAATGTAGAAGGGACATTTGGTTATAACAGAATCGCACATCACGACTTCATCAGCAGCGTTGATTTCTTCGCGTCAGGAAAGTTTGCCCTGCTCTACTCGATAACTTGGGGGGCATATTGCAGCTGCTCTTCATTTCGAAATTGGCCTGACTGCATTGCGTCTTGTATCAGGGCAACGCCTCACTCTGCATGGTTGTTGGTCATTGCTAAAGAGCGGATGATTGCATGGGCAGCTTTGAAGTCATCCTTGTCATTCCATGTACCAGGGTCTTCGTTCAGGAATGTATCCAGCATACCTAGCATCGCGAACAGTTTTCTGCTTTCCTTTGACACAAAACTGGTGAGCATTTTTTGCTCCACTGTCACCGGATCCACGAATGCCCATTTTGGTGGGTCGTCCTCTCCTTCCTTCTCTGTTGAAGTTTTCAGAGTGGCCTGCTTTGTGGTTGAATCCACCTCTGGATCAAAGAGGCTTAGAAGAATCAAATCCTCTGACAGGTACCATAGGTGGCTGGTCAACTTGCGTGATGTAGCTGTACTGATGTTTCATTGAGGGTGTGTATGAAGCTGCTGAAGAAGTTGGAGATCATTTCTAGCCAGGGTTGGCAAGAAACCCACTTTTTTTGAAAAAGCCCAACCCAGGTGGGTTTTTTCGGGTTTTTTCACCTAAAACCCGAAAAAACCCGGGTAAAATTAGGTTTTTTCATATGTCCATTTTTTTGTCATCTGCTGGCTTTAATATCATATATGGTAGTTCATATTAGACCTACCTATTCTTATTTTTATAATAATACTGTACTGTACCGTACACTATTAATATAACATTTGTCTTGTTTTTAGCAAAAAGGTTGCCTTCCAGGCAATTAAGCAGAAAAAGGTATTATTTTCTCAGATTGAGCTTCACAACAAAATTTGGAAAACATGGACCAATTTGAACTAAATTTGGTGTGGTAAATTATCCTATTTGTTAGGCTATACTTCCTATGGAAGACAGGCCCCCCGTCTTCTGCTGGAAGTAGATGAATTACAGCTCCCAAAGGGAACTTAATTCAGCTAGTTATATCTATTTAATTCATATTCCTGAATATTTTTTTTTATTTCACAGTTAAATAAAACAAACTGGCAACAGCATATTTATCTTTACTGCTAGCAAACAGAATTAGTCTGTTTGAAGTTATAACTGCATTAAATAATGCCAAAGACCTTTGGATCAGGAAGAAAATCAGGGCATGAATGGAGTGAAGTCAATATTATTGATGGGACTAGTAAAGTTAGATGCAAACATTGCAATAATGAAATAAGTAATAAAATAGAGCGAATAAAAATGCATTTAATGAAATGTTTGAAACACATTGAAATGAAATCAAGAAACAAGACTGACAATACTGCCAGTACATCATCTTCATACTGCCATGACATAGACCTCTCAGATGATCCAGACTCATCCTCACCACCACTGACACAATTACAGATGAAAAAAAGAAAAAAAGCGATTTTGGCATGACAACAACAACTTTGCAGAAAAATGTCATTGATAACAAAATAGCCAAATTCTTTTATGCAAATAATATTCCATTTCTATGTGCAGAGTCTAAGTTTTTTATTGAAATGATAGAGACTCTAAGACCAGGCTACACTCCACCTTCCCGTCGAAATTTGTCTGGTCCACTTTTAAATACAATCCATGAAGAAGTAGAAAATTCCTTGAAGATGCAGTTGACTGAAGAATCAGGATGTATAACACCCTGATTGGCTGATGTCTACACTCTATAACCTGCTACCTCACCCAAAGAGTTATTATACCTGTAGGTCTATTTGTTGACTCATGTTTGCTTGCTTTGCATGTAAAATCATTATAGGCGCCTATATGACAATTTTTAAAAATAATTGCATATGCACTTCTTAAGTTTCATGAAAAAACCCACAAGTGGGTAAAATAGTGGGTTTTTTCAAGTGGGTTTTTTTTTTTAAAAACCCGGGTGGGTTTTTTCGGGCTGGGCCCACTAGTGCCAACCCTGTTTCTAGCTGCGATGGAAGCAAGAGGTGTCAGAAACCAGGCCTTGAGGTAAACCTTTGCAAGAAAGATGTTAACATTTCTCAGTCCCTTAGCTTCCCTCACTGTCAGATGAAACTGAGACCAGAACTTTCAAACTTTGAGGCTGTAAATGGCTTTTGCCATCCAGCAAGGAAGATGCATAGGCCCAGGAGCTCGAAACATTTTCCCATGTGAAGGTGTGCTTCCGAGGAAGATCAGCATAAGGTTGAGTAGCTTGCGATAGTCATCTCGGGGTTGGTGTTCCAACAGCTGCTGCTCACTGAACGCAATGACCTCATTCCGGACATCAGCGAGCTCTAATGCAGTGAAGTCATCCGAGAAGGTGTCCTCATACCTTTCTTGGTTAATGGATGGCCATTGGCTTGGAACTGCTTGAACAAGAGGATTTCTGGTGCACTGTTGGGGCCCAAGCAAGCTTGAAAGGCGGTGGCCAAGACCAACTCCAGGATATGGTGCTGACAGGCAAAATGCAGAAGATGCCAGCCCAGTAGGAGCTTGAGAATTACGCAGGCTCCTGACATTCGACTGGTGTTGCAGTTAGTTGTGTCAAAGCACATGGCACAGATAAAGTTTTCTAGCCCCCACTGGCGAATGGCATTGTACACAGCTTTGGCCATAGCTCGGCCTGTCCCATTGGGTATCTTCAGAATCTCCAGCAGCTTCTTCTTTCCCATTGTCGAGACTAGAATAGCCAGCCTATCCACCTTCATATTCCCTGTGAGATCAGGCATGAGCTTTCTATCCCAGTGGTCTGTAGGGGGTGTGTCTGGTTTGAATGCCTCTTTGATGCTGGCAGTGGCTTCTTCTCGGTGTTGTTGATGTTGGATGGTTGACCTGTTCAGAGCAAGTTCTTGTGGGTCTTGTCCAAGGGCTCTGGAAGCCTCGAAGATGATCATCATAGTAGCTCTGTCACTTAAACCATTTTGATCAAGCATAGCGGCCAGTTGGGGTGAAATGATAGGTTTGCATCCTTGTTTTTGTGGTGGAGAGGCACTACCCGCACTTGTGCTGGGACCTGGTTCTTGATACAGATCATCTTCAGAGTCAGTGCTGCTCTCCAGCTCCATTTTTCCCAACAAGGCTTCTTTGTTAAGTTGTGATTGATGATGTCTCCTCATCAATTTTTCTTCCTTCTGCTGTTGTTGGAGCGGCACCTTGTCAACTCCCCTTAGGGAGCTAGGTCATCCCTTCTTCTGCTGAGATTCGAGGAAAAGCTTGTCTTCTCGATTCTTGATGAGCTCCATGGCATAAGCGTGTGCTACATCAAAAAGTTCCTCGACTTTGGCAAGGAACGTGGCTTCATTAGCTTGTTGGGTGTGGGTTCAACGGCTTTTGTTCTTCAGCTTCACTGAAGAAGAGTTGCTCAAGCTTTTTGATCGAATCCTGGCTATGTTTGGTTGGGATTCTGGCGCGAGACCAGAACTCTTCAACTCGCTAGATGGTCTGAGTTGCTGCTGTTTGGATTTCTTCTTTGAGAACAATATGGTGATGCAAGAAGTGGCCAAGAACTTGCTTCCCCAAAGGGAGTTTACTTCCTTTGATCCCATCCGCAGCGCTAACCAGAAAATCGTGGGAGTGTGTTGCCATCATGCATAAAACCTGTGAGCAAAGAAAAGGAAACAGGTCATTGAGGTCACAAATAGGGGGCAAACTTTGAAGCCCTTGAGCCACCCCTAAATATTATTCAATCTGGCTCATATTTGACTCATCTTAGTTTTTACCAAAATGGAACCACCTGAGAAGGTCAGAGGTAGAACTTTCCAAAATGTCAAAATAAGGGCCACCCTAATATATATATATTTTGTGTGTGTGAGAGCTCAAAATTGATGATGATTGACCAGGCAGGCACCAAGCCAGAAGTCAGGTAGTCATTGCTTTTGAGTTGATGATGTCCTGGTAACCGCAAAATAACTGAAATTCCATATGACATCAAGATTTGTTTTGTGGTGAATGTTGCAAAGTTATCAATTTTTGAAACTTTCTTTTTCAAATCTTTAATGAGAGTAGTAGTAATTTTTACAATGGGGGACCTGTGGCCTCCCCTTATGTACGCCACTGGTAATATGTAAATCTAGCATATATATATATATATATATATATATATTATTTTTTTTTTTTTTAATTTAGCTACCTTACTATCTGTATGAATTGAAATAGTTAATTTTTAAATTTCATATCTTTTGACCATCTGCATTATTCTGTTTGTGTCCACTTGTACAGATTCTATATTGATTAGAAGTTTCTAATTTTTTTGCTAGTTTTTGTATAATTAGCAAATGATGTTAATGTACTTATTGGTTATTTTACTACTTAATCAGTTGGTATGAGTTATAATGTACCTCTGATTCTGATGTGATGACTTGGATGGTAACAACTTGCTGATGCTCTCTAAGTTGTATATTTTCCAACTTTGCCTGCTGTTTCCATATATTTGATTTTACATGCTATTATTCCATGATCACAAAGTCTGTGTGTATTACAACATAATTTTCATTGTTTGGAGAGTGTCAATGATAGTTATAATGTATTAGCTGTGGTGAACATGATCTTGATTAAAATCTATGCTGGTTCTCATTGAATCTTTCCTATGCCTCCAAAATGTCACAGATTTTTTCTCTATTTCAGATATTTTAGTACGATGAAATGTCAGTGACACTGGTTTGTATCAGGTCATCCCATAAGTAATGTCGCTTTTTAGATTGGAATTTGAAGGACAAAAAAACTCGATTGAAACTTTTTAATCTAGTATATATTTTCCATCAAAATCAGTGACACTCTTGTCAATGTCCTACAAGCTTTTCAATGCCATGTTTATAAAATTCAGGTAGTTCTGAGGCTAAAAACGTACAAAGACTGGTGTGCATGTCATCTAAAGAAGTATACTGTTTCTCATCAAGATAGTTTTGCAGACTCCTGAAGAAATGATAATCTGAAGGCGCAAGGTCTGGAGGATGTGGAAGTTTTTCCTACCCAAGCTCCTCAATTTTTGCAGAAGTGATCTGAGTGGTATGAGGAAGTGTGTTGTCATTGTGGAACACCATTCCTTTCCAATTAACCAAAGGAGGTCTCTTTTCTTTTAGTGCAGTGTTCAATCGATCCAGTTGTTGACAGTAGACTTGAGCGGTGATTGTTTGGTTGTGTGGTAAGGTTTCAAAGTATATTACACCACCTTTATCCCACCAAACACTAAGCAACACCTTCCAAGGGTGAAGATTTGGTTTTGGCTGTGGTGTTGCTGGTTCTCCAGCACAAACCCACTATCGATGGCGCTTAACATTTTGGTACAGTATCCACTTTTCATCACTAGTCACTAAATGGTGCAAAAATGGATCTTGGAGTTCACAGGAATGAAGAGCTGTGTTAATGTTTACCCGTATCCTCATATTGTCAACCAACAATTCATGTGGCATCCATTTTCCTAACTTAGGCACTTTCCCGAGTTGTTGCAAATGTCGATGGATGGTGGATGGGGATGAATTGAGTTTCTGGGCCAATTCTTTGACAGTTGTTGAACAGTCTTCTTCAAGTGTGGCTAACAGCGGGTCATCATCAAACTCAGCAGGGCATCCAGAGCGTGCTGCATCTGTCAAACAGCAGTCACCATTCCTAAACATTTGAAATCATCTTTGACATTTCCTCACATGTAGAATATCATTGCCATAAATGTCCTGAATGTTTCGCATTGCTTCAGTAGCACTATTCCCTTTTTTGAACTCGTAAAGCATTATATGCCTGAAATGCTCTTCTGATACCACCATGTTTATGAGGGGTTCACATAAAGCAAAACACACATCTTCACTGGTCAAGGTCTGTAAAGTATGTAGCGAAACATGATAGATCTCCTCTTGGATGTAACCTTCAGAAAATTTATGCTTAAACTGAGTAGGACTAGTTTAAACTTAATCTTTCGTAAAAAACGACATTACTTATGGGATGACCTGGTAGTTCTTTGCTTGAGATCTATCCCCACCTTTAGCTGTATATCGAGACTGTTTGCTTTCTTCAGGATGCTCAGTATTTCTCCATTGTTCATAGATCTTCATATTAAACTCAAGGGCATAACTATTTCATTTGCCCAGGCACATTGCTGCATGTGATTTCAGTTGTCCTTCAGTTAATGCTATATTGTCAAAATTTGTTACTCTCTCTCTCTCTCCTTCTAATTCATCTTCAAAGAAAGAATATTATATCACATTTTATTTTTTTATGGTACTGAAAGTTGATTCAGACTGATCTTAATATTTCAAATATTTCTTTTAGATCATTGGTTGATGCATTATTTGGTTTAAGGGCCTGATAACCATCATGATTTTTTTTTTCCTTTCCTTTTCACAAAGTTATAAAATACTACAGCTTCTTCCTCTTCTCTTGCTGTATACGGTACTTCTCATTTAGATCTTGTTTGTCACAGTCATTGCTCTCCATGTTTTCACTGACCACTTTACCAATATTGTCTACAATTCTTTAATTTTGCAGCCATTTTCTTTCTCTCATGGAACATTGTCCATTTTTGTCCCATGAATTTTTTTTTTTTCTTAGAAAATTTTTCCAAAATTTCTAGGAATTTCTCTTCTTGGGTTATTAGCATGTCTGCATCTCTTCCATTGTTTTATCTTTAAAGGTTGTTTTTCCAGTTTATTGTTACTATGGTTGTTGCCTTTCCAATATGTAGCCTTGCAGTTTAGATTAAGATTTTCAAATTTGCTTCTTTCTATAGTGTGTTTATCTTTGTGTTATTATATTGGTCGGTGGTAAATAATGAGGTTTGATAGGGTTGTAGCTATTTTTATGTCATTGGTTAAGTTATTTATGAATATTATTAGGTCCAGGCAGTTGTCATATCTGTTATTTCTTGTGATAACATAAATTCCTATGTAGATTGTAAAACTATTTGAACTAGGTATTAGTTTCAAATTTAATTAGTTTCAAACTTAATACTGTAAAATTTATTATTATTATTATTATTATTATTATTATTATTGTTATTATTATTATTATTATTGTTATTATTATTATTATTATTATTATAAGTGTACAGTATGGTCTGTTTAGGGTTAAATTGTTTATGAAATTCAAAATGGTGGCTGTTATTATCATTGTTTTTAAGTGACTGGCTGAACCAGTTATAGATGTAGGATGACAAATACCATCCACAACTGATAAATAAGAGTTTATTTCAGAAAATTAACTCTGTAGGGCTTGGAGTTAGAAATTTAGTGGGAGGCCATCATTATCAAAGTTATGGGATTACATAGCAGCTAGTTCTCCTCATTTATAAACTTGTATTGTATAAGAATACTGTATTATGTTATAGTGCATCATTAAATAACTCTATACTTAGTTGTATCTTTTACCTACATGACTGATAAATACTATAAGTGATTCTTGTTTAACTTTATTAGAGGCCAAGGAAGAAAACAATTACCATTATTTTATCCCATTTAAAAGAACAACCTTGCAGGCTTCCTGGTTATAGCATAATAATTGTGCAGTTTCGTCGCAGGTGAAACATCTACTTCAAAACCTAAAGAAGAAAGTAAGCCTGGATCCATAATGGCTCCTGCAGGAACTGTGGGAAGCGTTTCTATTTCTCTTCATCCTCTCGTTATTTTAAACATTTCTGAACATTGGACAAGGCAGCGTGCTGAAGAGGGAACGAATGTTGAAGGTATCAAATGGTTATTACTTTTAATCTATATATATTGCTTATTATATTTATAAAAAGTGCTCTTATTAGATTGGATTAACTACTGCACAGCTACTTGTGTTTCAGTATTTCACAATAGTAGTATCAGTTTGGTGTCATTATCATCATCAGGGTTTTTTTTTAATGGTCATCCGAGATGACGAAGTATTCTAAATTAATCTCTGGGTTAAAATTAATGGGCCGTTAAGACCCCCCGATTATCATCATCATCATCATCATCATCATATCATCATCATTAGGCCCATTAGCTTAACGTCAATTGTCGGTAAACTTTTGGAATCCGTAGTTAGGGATCGTATTATCGATCACTTAGAAAGTAGAGATTTGATTAATAGTAGTCAGCACGGGTTTCGACGCCATAGGTCTTGTTTAACTAATTTGTTAGAATTTTATAACGAAGTAGTGCGCGAATACGATAGGCATAGGGCAGCTGACGTTATTTATTTAGATTTTAAAAAGGCGTTCGATACAGTTCCGCATAGGAGACTAATTGCGAAGGTTAAAGCGCACGGTATACGCGGTCAGGTAGCTAACTGGTTAGAAGAATGGCTTCGTGCTAGGAGACAGAGGGTCGTAGTGAATCGGTAGTGTTAGATGTAGGTAGCGGTGTCCCACAGGGTTCAGTGTTAGGCCATTGCTATTCGTAATTTACATTAACGACATAGATGTAGGATTGACTAGTAACGTTCAAAATTCGCGGACCGATACTAAAACTAGATAGGCGGTAAGGTTTGTTAACGAGAGACGATAGAATAGGATTCAAGACGATGTAGATAGGATTATGGAGTGGACAGATAAGTGGCAGATGCAATTTAACGTAGACAAATGTAAGTTTTGCATATAGGTTCTCGCAACAATAATTACGCGTACACGATGGATGATAGGGAGTTAGCGAGCGTTGACGAGGGTAGATTTAGGCGTACGCGTATCTAAGGATTTAAAGGTTAGGAACCATGCCTGGAGTCTTGCGCAAAGCGAATAGATGTTAGGCTTCATAGCGCGTAATTTCGAATTTAAATCGAAGTGATATTATATTGCCCCTTTACAAGTCCAGTCAGGCCTCATTTAGAATATGCCGTTCAGTTTTGGTGCCCATACTTGCGTGAGGATATGATAGGTTAGAAAGGGTTCAGCGTCGTGCCACGAAACTTATTCCGTCATTGCGCAACAAGCCTTATGAAGATAGGATTAAAATGTTAGACTTGTATTCACTCGAAACTAGGAGATTAAGGGGGAGCTTATTGAAGTTTTCAAAATCGTTATAAACATCGATAAACGTAAATTTTGACAAATTGTTCACTTTTGATAATAGTAATACTCGCAATAACGGATTTAAGTTGCGTGGCAGGCGTTTTATTACTAATATCGCTAAAAACTTCTTTACGTTTAAAGTAATTGATAAATGGAATAATCTTCCCGCGTCAGTCGTTCATTCTACCAGCGTTAATATGTTTAAGAACCGTCTTGACAGACATTTTAAAGGTATTAACGTTGTTTAATTTAAAAAACAACAAAGTTAGCAACAGAAGCTCTGGTGGTGGTGCTCGAGGATGAGTCTGTTGACGATGAATGCCAGCTTGTGACATGCCAGCGTGTGATGCCAGCAATAAAATTATTAAAAAAAAAAAAAATTAGACTAACACGAATGTAGATGTAGCTCATAGCGTAAACTAACCCACTTTTTGTTTAACTTTACCTACTTTTTTTTTATATTTTTTTTTTTTTTTATAACTCTTTTCTTGCATGTTTGTAGTTTGCATGGTATGACAGTGAGTTAAGACTGTATTTGCATGGTTTGTAAGCGTTCTTATTTTACTTCTTTTCATCTTTCACCCCTCTCCTATTCTCTCCGACTATTTTTCTGACTTGTCGGCAGTGGCCAGCGGATGATGATGGTGAGACACTTTTCCTCTTTTTCTGAATGAATGTTAACCCATGAGTGATAGGTGTTGCTCTTACTTAACCCCTTATTCTCTTCTCTTCTCTTAACCCGCTACTCTTTCCTTTCTCTCGGGCTAACCTTAGAGTGGATCTTAGGGTCTTTGTTAGCCTTAGCTTCTGTAGATCTGTAGATCATCATCGGTGAAGAGGTCCAGATGAATGTAGCCCATTGAGCCTAATGCATTATTATTTATTATTATTATTTATTATTATTATTATTATTATGAACCAGCATCATCGGGAGTCAAACCCCCAACCTCCATGTCTTCAATTTGCTTTGAGGGAAATGGTGTTACCCACTGAGGTATGGGTGCTGGTCCAGTTTGACCTGATATTCGTTTATCATAATTTTTTTAAGATATTGACAGATGACCAGTTTGTTATTTTTGTTTATTTTATAGTGTTGGGAGCTCTGATTGGAAAGCAAAATGGAAGACACATTGAAATTATGAATTCGTTTGAACTTGCTTATGATAGAGTATGTGATGATATTATAATTAATAGAGATTACTACCAGCTCAAAGAAGAACAATGTAAGTAGATGTTTATTATTTAAAGTATCAAGTATTTATTTATGTTTTCAATCTCAACACAAAAATTGAATGAGAGTGGAATACTAGATTAGGTTACGTTAGGTACAGTTGTAGAAAAAGTTGGCTAAAAAAATTTAAATTTCAAGAAAATTCTGATTTTACTTAATATATATACAGTATATATATATATTTTTTTTTTTTTATCACAAAAATAAAAATTACTAATAATTTTTGGGATTTTTGTTTTTGTTTTTGTGCAACTACATTTATTGGGAACAGTAAGGTTTTTCCCTTTTAAAGACCACTCCGCTCAGCTTATGCGAACCTCCTTGGATGCTCCAAGTTTTTATAGACAATAATAATAATAGCAACTAAATTAAAATTTTATTACTTTCAGAAACTCCCATAATACATACATAATATTACTACAAAAATAACAAAACCAATATTAATTGAAAAAAAAAAGAAGCCATTTAGAAGCATTATGCCCTGTAGTCAAAATCTACCAAATATGGTATGATTTAAAAATAAATGATTTAAACTGGGTTACAGAACTGGTATTTTTAATACTTAGTATATTCCAGTGTTTAACCCTTTGAGGACCATGGGACATATTTGTCCCAATGGAAATAATAATATAAATTATACAATGATGCAATGTTTCTACAAATACATCTACATGTTTATACAGGTATCGTTTAGTTGTCGGAAAATTAACCCAAAAATGTGCGGTGGATGTAACAAGACATACAGTATATGTTCACAGTCAATGTCTAAAATCAGGCAATTTGTAAATTGACTGAAATTTTAGGCAATATGTCAAATTGATGATACACTCAAAACCTCCCCTAACCTAACCTTTCTGGTAATGCTGCATATGCATGCCCACTGGTATTTCCCAATATGCTGCCTAAAAATTCATTAGGTTAGGTTAGGTTAGGTTTTGTGTGTATCATCAATTTGACATTGCCTAAAATTTGTCAATTTACAAATTGCTTGATTTTAGACATTGACTGTACATATACAAAATGAATCAATAAATGCTTTGTTAGCAGAATGGGTTTATTTAACATGCTTTTACTCAATTCAGAGTTCAGATTTTTCATGTAATGCATTTTCTTTATTTTTACCAACCTGATGATGGGTAATAGCATCTAATTGACCGAAACATTGGCATTTTTCCAATTTACTTTTGTTTTCAGTGGTTTTAAATTTTTACACAAGATGCAGCAGGGTTCTGGAATAGTTTCCAACTTGATGATAACTGAATGATGCCTGATGTTACTGAAACGCGTCACTGGGAGTATCCGAAACCACTATTTTCCCCATACAGAGTCGAGCCCAAGCATTAGTAGGATAGGTTGGTTGATCCAATTCATCCCAAGGCGGCGCACGGCAGCGATCGAACCTAGGGACCCTCGTATTCAGAGCGTAATTTCTAACTGACGAAGTTGTTGCAAACGCATTAAATTTGGAATTTTATATAGATACTAGAGCGTGTTTCTCGTTGTTCTTTGCAGATATACAAGTATTTAGAGAGATGGATATCCTAGGATGGTACACGACTGGAGATGCCCCAAATCAATCAGACCTCAATGTCCATAAACAAATGTGCGACCTTTTAGATTCTCCAATTTTTCTCAAGTTAAATCCATTAGCCAAGCATTCTGATGTAAGTTATTATCCAAATACTGTACTCGCTCCTATTCTGTTTCTAGTATTTAACCTCGTTTCTTTATTAATGGTTTTTGATAATTTGAATAAATTACTTCAACCAGTCACTGATGGTTCCACCGATTTTATAAAGTTCAGATTTTATTCAGTATCAAATTGTGTCTAAACCATAAATTATTATTTATTCATTCATTGACTGCTGGAAAGGTAATCGATAGTTTTGAATATGATGAATGTGGTTACTGGTGGTAATTTACATGAAAGTCACAATCATTGGTTTGTTGTTGTATTACTAGTATGTAGCTTGACATCATAAAAAAAAATTAACGAAAATGATAGGAATAAGACAATAGCAGTTGTCACAATTTGACTTATTCTCTTAAAAAGCTTATTTGAATAGATAAAACTTTTCTCCTGAAAGAAAACTGTAAGAGTAACTTTTAAAATTCCCTTTGTTTGATAGTATTAACTAAAATTAGTCTTTTTATTTCAAATAAATTACTCCTAAGTTACATAGCATTAGAAGTTGATATAAATAGTTAATACCGCTCCGTGTCTTCGGTTTTAGCTTCCCATTACTGTATATGAAAGTGTTGTGGACGTAGTTGAAGGAGCAGCAACTCTTCTTTTGGTGGAATTGCCGTACACATTGGCTACTGAAGAGGCTGAGAGAATAGGCATTGACCACGTGGCCAGAATACATGATGCGGCCGAATGCTCTTTAGGTTAGTTGGTATAAGAATAGGAGCGATGAGGAAGTGCCGAAGTGCTATTCGTGGCCAAGCATTCCCTTTGAGAGACTTTAATCATAAACTGGCTGTTACCGTAATGAATATGCTCAAACTGCTCTTGTGGAATTATAGGACTTGTGTAGGCTACTTTTAAAACACTGAATGCAATGAATTACTCTTCCTTTTAGAAAATTTTTATATCTTTGGTTTTTTGTGAATCTCTGATAATATTCCTAGATTATACTAAGACTGAGGGAAAGTTTACCAAATATGTATTGTTAAATTTAGAGAAATGTAGAAATGTTCGGAATTAGAATCGCTGATCGAGAATGCCAAAATAAGACATTTTTGAAAACCTTATAAATACCCACAAAACGAACTTAACATCGAAAGGAAGATAAAACTTAGTTGTCTGTAGATTTATATTATTGCGTCTTTCCCATATTTTCAGTTGGTGAAAACTTGCAAGCACAATACAATGCTATTAAGATGCTGGCCAGCCGCGTACACTTAATAGCCGAATACGTTCGTGCGACTCAGAAGGGAGACGTGCCTTTCAATCACGAAATTTTACGCCAAGTAAACGCCCTCGTTCATCGACTTCCTGTTCTCAGCAGTACCAAGTTCCGAGATGAATTCTATAATGCAAGTTTTCTTTTTGTTTTTAGTCCAACAAACTTTTAGGATGGTGCGAAAATACAAGAAGTTAAAAGCAAGGTTACATTTTTTAATTCAAGGACCAAACTTTTTTCGTTCTTGTTGTTAAACATGTAAGAAAATTCCATAAAACTTGAGACGTACCATTCTAATTTACATATTTCGAGATCTCTGGTTATTTTGGTATTAGTTTATTTATTTCTCATTCTCAAAGCTTTATTTACGATAGTGTTAGGTCGGTGAAACTTTTCTCACTTTTAAGTGTAACAACTTGGACATATTTTATGGATTAATGAGTAATTTTTATTAACAGAATTTTAATTACAAAATAAATAATTAATATACCATCCATTATATTTAAACATATTGTACGTTATTGTGAGTTGATGTAATAAACACATTTTCAGTAATTGAATAAAAACAAAAGCACTATACGAGAGAACAGTTTTTTTTTAGGCAGGAAAGGGAGGCCTAGGGTGAACACCCGCTGGACTGTTCTATATAGGTAGGTGAGACACGGAAAAAGATCAGCTAAAGAGTACAGTGACAGGAAAAACGGGAGTTCCAGCACTCCCTGTCCCCTGCCTAACGTACCCAGCAGAAGATACTTCCCTAAGCGATTGGTGTCTACAATCTCTCTCGAGTATAATAATAATCACAGTATGGTTTTGGTACTTCATGTATCATCATTCAGCTGTACATTGAAAGAGTTAGACAAGTGAAATCTTTAAATGCTGGTGGGTTGAAATTCAGGTGGTTGGGGCGTGGCTTGTCATTACCTCTATTGCCGGATTAAATTTTATCGCTTAATTTATTGGAATGAAAGAAAGATAGTTTTTTATTCAAATAATTACATTAAAAAGATTAATAGTCTGCTTTAACTGAAACTCTTCCAAACTTCACTTTATCAAAGGGGAACTAGATTTAATCCGGCGATAAGGACGGTAACAAGAAGCCACGCCTCAATCACCTTATCTCCAGCCCTCCAGCGTTTAAGGACTTCACTTTTCTTTTAGCTTTCATTGTACAGCTGAAAGATACGTGAAGCATCGAAATTTGTATGTGAATATTAATAAACTGTTATCTCGTAGCTATAGTGATTTTTACTTTTATGTTCTGCATTACTACTTACTTACTTATCCTAATGAGATTTTCCCAATTTCTTTCAGCAAACAAATGACGTTGCACTAATGGCTTATTTAGGAGCCATCACGAAGTGTTGCAATACAATGAATAAATTTATCAATCGATTTAATCAGCTTCACGAAAGGTTTGCCATTGGGCGAAGAATGAGAGGGTTATTCTTTTAAAATACTTAATAAATTTTATTTACGTTTAGTTTTAAGAATTATTATTAATAAAATTATTATTTTGCATGCTTTTTCATTCGCCTTTTGCAATTGTAACAGAGTTAAAATAAAAAAGTACTGTAGATTATGTAAAATCTCACTTGACTAAGCTGGCAACAAAGAGCAAGTCCTTGGGGGGAAAGAGAGTGTTACAAGGGAAAGAAGTACCTCAAAAGGGCTTGCGGCACATAACGAGGAGGTATCAATGGCAACGGGTGCCAGGGAAAAATTCCTACACCCTCAAAAAGTGTGCAAGATTCGGTCTAACCTTTTCTTGAAGTCATCCACAGAAGAACTGTTCATAACTTCTGAAGGTATCCTGTTCCACGTGTCACAGATCTTATAGGTAAAGTAATTCCCACACTAGCGCTAAACCGTTCCAAATCCAACTTCCAACCATTGTTGTGAGTTGGGTTATCATTTAAACTAAACATGCTTCTAAAATTGACATCGTTGAGGTCGCGTAAGAGCTTGAAAACCTTGAGTTGACCGCGCAGCCTCCGAGTTTCCAGCGAAAACATTCAGTGCGCGTAAGCGTCGATTGTAGCCGTAGCCCACATGACTAACAGAAGGGATTAACTTTATAGCCCTCGCCTGGACTGCTCCAGCCTCTCAATATCTTTCCTGAGGGTGGGCGACCAGAACTACACAGCGTACTGCAGGTGGGCCGAACCAGGGAATTGTACAGAGAAAGCACAATCTCATTGTTCCGAAATCGAAATTGCCTTCTGATATAACCCAACAGCTTCTGGGCTTTACCACCTCGACGCACTGTTTGGTAAGCTTAAGGTCGCTGCTAATTAATTAGCACACCCAAATCCTTTTCCAAATCAGTGGACTCGATATTACCGCCTCCCCCCCCCCCCAAACATGAAGTAGTCAGACTTGGGGTTGGCGTAGCCAATGTGCATGACCTTGCATTTATCCAAGTTAAACGGCATTTGCCATTTTTCGGACCACTCTCCTATCCTACGTAGGTCCGCACGTAATTGCTCAATCGCTTCGGGCGTCCCAACATTGGCCCTATGAAAATACTATAGAGGGCTATGGGTTGATTTCCTGTACTCTACATTCCGTTGGAAATTTCCAGCAGATTTCGGTGGAGAGTTAACAACAAAAACCTTACGTTTTTTCGTTAGTGTTATGTATGTGTAGATCTTCAAAGGACCCCTTTCGTATTGTTTTTAGTGGTTAATGTTAAATTTATTTGCCTTCGGTATTTTAGCGCTGCTTAATGGTAAAGAAAGAAATTGCCTTACCTTATTTCGTTGAGCCTCGCTTCTGTTCGTAGGACGCGACGATGTTTTTCGATGTAGGGCCGCGGTACGATGGAGTTACACAACGAGTTGATTTGATGTAATTAATAGAGGCAGTCACTATATTTAAATTCCTGAAGGTATAGGCCTATCCTTTTACGTCATTAGGTTTATATCACACGTTATTCACTCAGAACTTAAAGGAAGATAAAGTACATCTTCCTTGCTTAAAAGCAGGGCTTAACATAAGCAAACTCCGAGTGAGCCGCTATAATAATATACTGGTCAAAAAAAGAAACTCAATTTTTGAGATTTATTAATAAACATGAGGACTCAGTATATAGTAAATGATTCTTTAACATAACAAACAGTCAATAACGCGTATGGCCACCCCTAGCCACAATGAAGGCTTGGAGTCTGGCCCTCATCGACCTCAACAGTCTCTGCAGGAAAGCAACAGGGATGGCCCTCCACTCTTCAATAATTGCATTGGTCAGTTCCATGATGTTCTGCGGCTGATGCTGACGTCTGCGAACTCGCCGTTCAAGTTCATCCCATGCGTGCTCTATCGGTGACATGTCTGGGCTGAAGGCTGGCCATGGTAAGGTCTGCACCTGTTATCCCTGCACTATCCTGGCTGCATGAGGTCTGGCATTGTCCTGTTGCAGGAGCACCAATTCTGGATGTTGCCTCATGAATGGAAGAACATGTGGGTGAAGAATCTCATCCCTTGGACTTGGTTCCACATTCTTTGTGTCCAGTCACGGTGCTGATAGGCCCATTGCAGGCGTCGTTGCCTTCTTGCATCAGTGAGAAAAGGACCTCTGTTAGGCCTGCGGGATCGGAGTCCTGCATTACGGAGTCGGTTTCTGACGGTCTGGTCACTAATTCTGTTGTTGTGGATACCAGGTGTCTCTCTGGCTGTCTGACGAGCATTCCGCTGCCGATGACGCAGGTGCTGCAGTACAATGTGGCGATCCTGGCGTTGGGTCGTCACACGAGGTCGCCCACGTCTTGGCAGGTCCTGAACACTTCCTGTGGCATTGTACCGTCTAACAAGCCTAGAGATTGTGCTGGGATGCACATGCATTCGTTGTGCAACTTGGACAGCAGACATGCCTGCATCCAACATGCCCAAGGCACGACCTCTGTTGACCTCTGAGAGTCGTGGCATGCCTCAATCGCGGGAAAAAGTTTGGTTTTCTCAACGGGCAGTGTGTATTCTGTGAAGTCAAAGAAAAAATGCATGCCTTCATAAAGAATACATTCAATTTAATCTCTCTTTATTGTTTGTAACAAAATGGCGTCTTAGCCGGGATTAGTCAGGTTTAAAAACATGCACTAAGTGGCTTTAAAAGATTTGAACAAACATTTAACCATAATCTTGAAACTGTGATAATACCACTAACAACTTAAATTTTACACCATATGCAAGCTAATTGCGTTTCTTTTTTTGACCAGTATATAAATCTTCGTCTTTTATTATTTGCTGATTTTGCAAAGTTCGTTGACTCTTCTCTCGAAGTAATTTTCATGAGTCAGCAGTGGAAAATTTTCAACACGAAATAATTTTTTCTTGTGGTTGGGTGGGCCCAATGCCTCCATATTGGGTTCTATGTATATATGGCAATTATTTTCATTCCCAATAAGCTATGTCGCCAATCCCGAGGTAATTTTGTATAGATATTTAATTCAATTAATTAATAATTTATATTTAATTAAGAAATAAAGGTACCACGTACGATACAATGTTGTAAGCATATAAGGGGTTCCAAAAAACCTTAGCCGCCCGCATTTGCAGCTTACATGTTTATTTATATCGAAGTAGTTTTTAGTGATAAAAATATATAAAATTCTTTATTTATTGCAGGTATTAAAATTACTCTAGCTGATAAAGTGATAATATAATGGCTTCTCAATTAATTGTTGATTCGGAGAGAACGTGTGATAGATCGCATACGAGCAATAACATTTCGGAAAGCTCGTAATGCTGGAGCCACCTGTATAACACGTTCATGGGTTGCCAAAAAGTTGCGAAGAAGTGAGGACTTCGTCAAAAGAAATTGGAATAAAACTTTGGATGAATGTGAAATGGATACAACCAAATCTGGGCGCCCAAATTTGCCACTCTCTCAGGAAGCAAAGGACATCATTGAAAGCGGTACGCGTAAGCAGAAAAACAGCTGTGCTAAACTTTCTAGAGAGATTGAAGTGTTGAGAGGAAAGATCGTTAGTGGTGAGATCATTCGACTGTACCGTCATAGACAAGGTTTAAAGCCTTGGCATGAACTTCCAAAACCAAGAAAAACTCAACTTAACATCGATGACAGAATGTGGTTTGCCCATTATCTTGAAGATTGGGATGTGGATGATTTTATGCATTTAGCTGTCTCCGATGAATTTTTTGTTTACGTAACACGTCGGGCTAACTACCAAAATGATCGAGTGTGGGCCATAACACCAGATGAAATCGATGACAATGAACATTATCGCGAATTATTAAAAAGTCCAGACTGTGTTGGTGTGTTTGTTTTGTTCACTGCAAAGAAGCTCATGTGGGTGCTGAAGCCAAATGGTCAGAGTTGGGATGGACAGTATTTTCGTGATATTATTCTATCCCAGCATGTCATTCCTTTTCTAAGAAACCCAAACAATGTTATGGATGTCGATCAGGTCACACTTCTGCACGATAAGGCCCTTTAAGGCATTAGCCGCTCAACAGTTGTTGCGGAACCATGAGATCGATTTCTTTGGAAATGAAGAATGGCCAGGAAATTCTCCTGACCTGAACGTCTGTGAACACATTGGATCAGTTATAAAGGACAAGGTTGAATGTCTCTTGTTTCAAGAACCTGCAGCAAATCGATTTTCGAAGGATACAATGATGCAGCACATTGAAACTGTTTTAGCAAATTTGCGTAACGATCAAGATCTATTCACGTCACTTTTGGCAAGCTACCCAAAGCGAATTCAGGCTGTCTTCGAAGCCAATGGCGGGAACACCAAGTTTTAATTGTTTCTTATTAAATGCAGGACTAAATTCTCTTTTGTAAGGTATGTTTAGTTTCACTGTACCTCTAATGGGCAGGGGGGGCTAAGGTTTATTGGAGCCCATAGATCGCTGGACTAAGTCTATTGAGAAACAGGGAGACTATGTTGAGAAGTGGTGTTTATAATGTATCAGATGTGAAAATAAAATTGTGAAAATAAAAAGTGCGGATACTTATTGAATTACCCATATATATATATATATATATATATATATATATATATATATATATATCAAAAGTACTCGGACATCGCATGGTTTTGGGAAAAATGGTTTTATTATGGCATTTAGTAACCAGTAGGTCCACCCTTTGCTTTTATTACAGCGTCAACACGTCGAGGCATACTTTCCACCAGTTTTCGGTAAGTCTGTGCAGGAATGGCTCGCCATTCCTCTTGCAGAGCTGATGCAATAGATGCAAGTGAAGCTGGGCGTGGTGTGCGGTTTCGTATCCGTCGCTCCAGTTCGTCCCACATGTGCTCGATTGGGTTGAGATCGGGGCTCTGAGCAGGCCAGTCTAACAAATCTACCTTATTTTCACGAAACCAGTCCTGCACACGCCTTGCAGTATGGTAGGGAGCTCGATCCTGTTGAAACAAACAATGGCCATCTCCGTAGTATTGCCACAGTGTAGGGAGGGCCGAATTGTCCAGAACGTCGAGATAAACGTCAGCGTTCATGGTAGTGGGTATAACAACCAACGGGCCGAGCCCTAGCCAGGAAAAACAACCCCATACCATGATGGACTCTCCACCGAACTTCACCGTTGGACGTACACAGTCAGGAAGAAGCCGTTCTCCGGGCTGTCGCCACACCCAAACACGCCCATCAGACTGGAAGAGTGAATACCGCGACTCGTCGCTCCAAAGAACAGTTTTCCAGTCCTCCACGGTCCAGGAACGACGGGAGAGACACCAGGCCAAACGACGCGTGGCATTAACTTTTGTAATCAGTGGCTTGTGTACAGCTGCTCTACCATAATAACCGAGTCTGTGCATCTCTCTGCGGATAGTTACAGTACTAACGGAGGTACCGGATGCTCTTCCTACCTCCTCAGCGATGGAAGCGGCAGAGGACGTGCGGGACTTCTTGACATGTCGTACCAGACTTCTTCTATCACGTTCCGTCAGTTTGCGTGGTCGTCCGGAACGTTTTTTTCGCGTTAGTTGCACCGTCGTGCTTCCATCTCATGATAACATCCTCTACAGTCGACTTTGGTATATCCTGTTTGGCTGCAATGTTTCGTATAGAAACGTTACTTAAATAACATCCGATGACGAGTCCACGTTGGAACTCGGAGAGTTCACGTCCGCGCGGCATGGCTTCACAACAGTTACTGATAACTTAACAGAACACCTCAGCATTATAGTTTCGCCACGCTTTTTCCCAGCATACCTTTCGGCGAAGGTGATATTTGCAGAAATGCGGATTTTCCGGGGTGTCCGAATACTTTTGATCATATAGTGTGTATATATATATTATATATATATATATATATATATATATATATATATATATATATGTTATAATAATGTTATAATGTTTCAGACCAACAAAGACCCTAGGATCCACTCATGGCTGGTCTACCTAACTGTGTTCGTGTATTGTGTATGTCCTCCGTGGTGGCTGAGGGGACCTACAATTTTACGTGGGTTCCGAACCACAAGAACATAATAAATTTATGTAAAAACTGCCGGTAAATTGGCAACGACCAATTTTTACGAAACTAAATAATTATCAATTTAAAACTAATTAATTATCGATTTAAAACTAAAGATAGAATCTCTGATCCAGAGGATCAAGTCATAATAGACTACTATCCACAAATATGTTACACTCTATATCTATTTATAAAGGACATGCAAATATATCGGATCCAAAGAATCCAGTCAATTTCATTACGGTATCCATCAAGTCACGGTCCATATCGATAGCGGACCAAGTCAAAATTTACAATCATATACATTACAATATATACACTTACGAGAAAAAGAGTAGGTGTGGCTGTAAAGACTGTACAGTAATGTAGAAATGTGTGTGCACCCATTTTGGGTCTCCCATTTAAAGGTGTTTGTGGGGCAAGTGAAGATCATGAGTTTTTCAATACCTCACAGTACGCAATTTTTTTGAGATTTATTAATAAACATGAGGACTCAGTATATAGTAAATGATTCTTTAACATAAACATTCAATAACGCGTATGGCCACCCATAGCCACAATGCAGGCTTGGAGTCTGGCCCTCATCGACCTCAACAGTCTCTGCAGGAAAGCAACAGGGATGGCCCTCCACTCTTCAATAATTGCATTGGTCAGTTCCCTGATGTTCTGCGGCTGATGCTGACGTCTGCGAACTCGCCGTTCAAGTTCATCCCATGCGTGCTCTATCGGTGACATGTCTGGGCTGAAGGCTGGCCATGGTAAGGTCTGCACCTGTTGTCCCTGCAGGTACGCCTGCACTATCCTGGCTGCATGAGGTCTGGCATTGTCCTGTTGCAGGAGCACCAATTCTGGATGTTGCCTCATGAATGGAAGAACATGTGGGTGAAGAATCTCATCCCTGTAGCGCTGGGCAGTCAGAGCGCCATCAACAACCACCAGCTCAGTTCTTGAAGCAAAGGCAATTCCTGCCCAAACCATGACACTTGGTCCTCCCCATCTGTCATGCTCCACTACTGCAGCATCTGAGTATCGCTCCCCTGGTCGTCTGTATACCCTGACACGGCCATCAGAATTGGACAGTCTGAAGCGAGACTCGTCAGAAAAGAGGACTTGGTTCCACATTCTTTGTGTCCAGTCACGGTGCTGATAGGCCCATTGCAGGCGTCGTTGCCTTCTTGCATCAGTGAGAAAAGGACCTCTGTAAGGCCTGCGGGATCGGAGTCCTGCATTACGGAGTCGGTTTCTGACGGTCTGGTCACTAATTCTGTTGTTGTGGGGATACCAGGTGTCTCTCTGGCTGTCTGACGACCATTCCGCTGCCGATGACGCAGGTGCTGCAGTACAATGTGGCGATCCTGGCGTTGGGTCGTCACACGAGGTCGCCCACGTCTTGGCAGGTCCTGAACACTTCCTGTGGCATTGTACCGTCTAACAAGCCTAGAGATTGTGCTGGGATGCACATGCATTCGTTGTGCAACTTGGACAGCAGACATGCCTGCATCCAACATGCCCAAGGCACGACCTCTGTTGACCTCTGAGAGTCGTGGCATGCCTCAGTCGCGGGAAAAAGTTTGGTTTTCTCAACGGGCAGTGTGTATTCTGTGAAGTCAAAGAAAAAATGCATGCCTTCATAAAGAATACATTCAATTTAATCTCTGTTTATTGTTTGTAACAAAATGGCGTCTTAGCCGGGATTAGTCAGTTTTAAAAACATGCACTAAGTGGCTTTAAAAGATTTGAACAAACATTTAACCATAATCTTGAAACTGTGATAATACCACTAACAACTTAAATTTTACACCATATGCAAGGTAATTGCGTTTCTTTTTTTTACCAGTGTATATATATATATATATATATATATATATATATATATATATATATATATATATATATATATGACACACAGACAGTGCATGGAACAAGGAACTCTTCTGGGATAATTAAATCCACTATAGTCCGAATAAGTAATGGTAAATGACAAATACTATGGTATTTGTCATTTACCATTACTTATTCGGACTATAGTGGATTTAATTATCCCAGAAGAGTTCCTTGTTCCATGCACTGTCTGTGTGTATCATAAAAAACTCAGGGGACCATTCTGAGTTCATTCCCATATATATATATATATATATATATATATATCGGTCCGTACAAATTTACCCCTTGGCAAACCACCTAATTCTCTCATACGTAATCACTCGCACAACAATAACCACCCAATTTCACAGTCTAATTTCGCCGTACTTGCTGACGGAAGCTCTGACCTTAAGCTTAAAATTATGGAGTCTTTGTTTATTTATAAACTAAAACCAGACCTAAATTCTGACGAATCATCGATAGATCTGCTATGTTTTGGTTAAGGTACTAGTTTATTTCATTTACGTTTCAGTTTTAATGCTTTTACTTTTTTTTATAATTTTAACTTTTTAACTTTACATTTATTTACCTTTTAGTTTTAATGTTTTACATTTTCTTAGCCACTTTTTATAATTTTTTAAGTTTATTTTAAATTGTTATTAAGCAATTTGTATTTTGTATGTGATTTGGAATTTTATTGTTTTAGCCCTGAAGATGGAATTAGTGCATTCCGAAACGTTGGTACTATTAAACCTTGAAGGATGTTTGTATTTTCTCTGGTGTTCTTGTTTATTATTATATATATATATATACCTTCAACTGCAAAGAACACGCAGTATAAATAACGTAAAGAAACGACGCTTGTATAGGAGATATTCCGCGCAAGACGAGAGAGAGAGAACGGAACAAATGAAAAAATGAGGTAACCACCTGGGAATCGAACCCGGGATCTTCCGATTGCCGGTCAGACGCGATACCATTACACCATGGCCCTCACTCTTCCAAATGCCGTAATTCTTCTACATACTCGCAGAAACCAATGCCCCAAGGGGGCACCTCCCGCATGCCGTAACATTATATACCTTCAACTGCAAAGAACACGCAGTATAAATAACGTAAAGAAACGACGCTTGTATAGGAGATATTCCGCGCAAGACGAGAGAGAGAGAACGGAACAAATGAAAAAATGAGGTAACCACCTGGGAATCGAACCCGGGATCTTCCGATTGCCGGTCAGACGCGATACCATTACACCATGGCCCTCACTCTTCCAAATGCCGTAATTCTTCTACATACTCGCAGAAACCAATGCCCCAAGGGGGCACCTCCCGCATGCCGTAACATTATATACCTTCAACTGCAAAGAACACGCAGTATAAATAACGTAAAGAAACGACGCTTGTATAGGAGATATTCCGCGCAAGACGAGAGAGAGAGAACGGAACAAATGAAAAAATGAGGTAACCACCTGGGAATCGAACCCGGGATCTTCCGATTGCCGGTCAGACGCGATACCATTACACCATGGCCCTCACTCTTCCAAATGCCGTAATTCTTCTACATACTCGCAGAAACCAATGCCCCAAGGGGGCACCTCCCGCATGCCGTAACATTATATACCTTCAACTGCAAAGAACACGCAGTATAAATAACGTAAAGAAACGACGCTTGTATAGGAGATATTCCGCGCAAGACGAGAGAGAGAGAACGGAACAAATGAAAAAATGAGGTAACCACCTGGGAATCGAACCCGGGATCTTCCGATTGCCGGTCAGACGCGATACCATTACACCATGGCCCTCACTCTTCCAAATGCCGTAATTCTTCTACATACTCGCAGAAACCAATGCCCCAAGGGGGCACCTCCCGCATGCCGTAACATTATATACCTTCAACTGCAAAGAACACGCATTTGTTCCGTTCTCTCTCTCTCGTCTTGCGCGGAATATCTCCTATACAAGCGTCGTTTCTTTACGTTATTTATACTGCGTGTTCTTTGCAGTTGAAGGTATATAATGTTACGGCATGCGGGAGGTGCCCCCTTGGGGCATTGGTTTCTGCGAGTATGTAGAAGAATTACGGCATTTGGAAGAGTGAGGGCCATGGTGTAATGGTATCGCGTCTGACCGGCAATCGGAAGATCCCGGGTTCGATTCCCAGGTGGTTACCTCATTTTTTCATTTGTTCCGTTCTCTCTCTCTCGTCTTGCGCGGAATATTTTCTATACAAGCGTCGTTTCTTTACGTTATTTATACTGCGTGTTCTTTGCAGTTGAAGGTATATAATGTTACGGCATGCGGGAGGTGCCCCCTTGGGGCATTGGTTTCTGCGAGTATGTAGAAGAATTACGGCATTTGGAAGAGTGAGGGCCATGGTGTAATGGTATCGCGTCTGACCGGCAATCGGAAGATCCCGGGTTCGATTCCCAGGTGGTTACCTCATTTTTTCATTTGTTCCGTTCTCTCTCTCTCGTCTTGCGCGGAATATCTCCTATACAAGCGTCGTTTCTTTACGTTATTTATACTGCGTGTTCTTTGCAGTTGAAGGTATATAATGTTACGGCATGCGGGAGGTGCCCCCTTGGGGCATTGGTTTCTGCGAGTATGTAGAAGAATTACGGCATTTGGAAGAGTGAGGGCCATGGTGTAATGGTATCGCGTCTGACCGGCAATCGGAAGATCCCGGGTTCGATTCCCAGGTGGTTACCTCATATTTTCATTTGTTCCGTTCTCTCTCTCTCGTCTTGCGCGGAATATCTCCTATACAAGCGTCGTTTCTTTACGATATATATATATATATATATTGTTTTATAGATATTTAATAATTCTGTTTATTACTTTTATTAAATATAATTGATTCTGTTTTATTTAATATTTAATGCTCAATATGACTTCATTTATCTGTTTCAGATTGAAAGAAAGCAAGAACTTTCGTGAAATGCAAGATAAATCCAGTGAACATCATGTTATTTTGTATTTTTGACTGTTCAAAAGATGAAAATCTTATAACGTCAGGTGCAAGACGAATTCAAAGCATCATTGCTGCAAGTAAACAGCATGTTGACAACCTTTATATTGAATTAAACTTTGAATCAAGGCTACACAATAACCCAGAACTGACTATACAGTGTCATAAAACATGTGTTTCTACCATATACGTCCAAAGCGCATATATCCCGTTCTTCACAAAAACGTGGAATCCAAGACAGGTCTGTTAGTGAACCGTCACCACAGACGCAGATCCGCTGCGTTTGATTTTAAGCAGCACTGTTTCATACGTGATTGCTATTGCAAACCTCGTGATCCAAAAAACCCATCGAGATGGAAAACTGTCATTAAATGCAGTACAGCTGATTGACCTGGACAAAACCATTTAAAGACACTCTTCTTGACAAGTGCAATGAAAGGGGAGATGGACTCGCAGACGAGGTTAGGATCAGACTCATAGGTGCTCCAGCAGACCTTCATGCAGCTGATGGTCAGTATCATCAGGTCTGCTACACAAAATTCATGACTGGAAAAAATACACATACCAGTCCAGAACGTCCAACGAGTTCAAATATACATGTACATTATAGGGTGGATCGATTTTACATTTTTTTCGATTTCCATATTCTAATAGAGACAAGAACTTGCGCATGCATGAGAAAATAGCCTCTGCAAAATCTTAGCTTAATAGGTAATCATCTTCTGCCCCCGACAGAGCGATGAAAATCATATTTTAGTAGTCAAAAACGTATTTTTCTTATAATTTTAAAATATTCAATATGCATCAAAATTATTCCTAATAACTATAAAGTCATGAAAAAGACCTCATATAATCGTTTTTCCAAGCGCGTTGTCCTACGTTAATATCTTTTGCCCCCGGCAACAACGTCAAATGTTGAAAAAATAGGTAATTTATATACGTATTTTCAGATCGGCTCTTTGTCTTAAATAATGCATTTATATATTTCCCATAGCATTTATATCGTTGCTTAGGCATGAAATAACACACATGGGGCATTTCACTCCTGTATCAGGTTCTGCCACTGCAATAACATCAGGTATCATCAACTTTCTAGAGACTAACAATATTAGCACGGACGACATTGTGGCTATCGGCTGTGATGGTACCGCAGTGAACACGGGTCGAAAGGGTGGAGCCATTCGTATGATTGAAATGAAACTACAAAGGCCAGTTCAGTGGATCATATGCCTATTACACGGTAATGAATTATCACTGCGACACCTCATTCAAGACTTGGACGGCAAAACAACTGGGCCAATGAACTTTACTGGACCAGTTGGAAAACAACTGAACGACTGCGAAAAACTTCCAATTACAGAATTCGATGCCATTCCATCTCCCGACATTGACATAGATGATGCCGAGTTGAGCACTGACCAAAAATATTTGTTAGGCATCTACAGAGCAGTGTCGAGCGGTAGCTGCTCTTCAGCTCTCGCGGCTCGAAATCCAGATAAGATGGCGCATTCCAGGTGGCTGACAACAGCAAATAGATTTCTGCGCCTCTATGTTTCAACCAGTGAACCCTCCAGCACCTTCAACGAAATTGTGCGATTCATTATGACAGTTTACGCACCAATTTGGTTTAAGATAAAGAAAAACTCCAGTTTCACTGAGGGCGCAAAACATTTTTTTCGAAATGATGCGTCTCTCCCAGACCATGCCTCAAAGATCTAAGACAATCGCCAACAAAGTCCTCCGTAGAAATTCTTTCTTTGCTCACCCAGAAAATATTTTGATCACCAGCGGGGGAAATTCGAGCCTTCGCCATGCATGAGCTGCTCTACGATAGTCAAAACTATTACGAAATGATCAACTGGCAAACGGCTGAGGTGACCGAACCCCCCCCGTTACAAAAACAATACCTGATACCCGAATAAAAGAGTTTGTTGAGACGGGAGACCAACCTGATGGACTGATCCCACTATTCCCTTGTCATACTCAAGCGGTCGAGAGACTCATCAAATTAGTAACCGAAGCCTCTGCCAGTGTAAGTGGAATAGAAGAGAGGGACGGATTCATCCACTCCCGTCTTCACTCCCGAACAAAAATTCCACGATTTGATTCTAAGAAAGATTACCGTATGTAAATCGACATGCAGCCAAAGGAAGGGTGGTTGGGGCTGGATAGGGTAGAACTCGACGTACAGCCACCTCCTCGTGGTGAGTACTTATAACATCGCATTAACGTAATTATAATCCACATTTAGACTTTTCTCGGGGACAGAAGATATTACTCTAGAGTCATAAAATTTTGCGTGTGTGTTATTTCATGCCTAAGCAACGATATAAATGCTATGGGAAATATATAAATGCATTATTTAAGACAAAGAGCCGATCTGAAAATATGTATATAAATTACCTATTTTTTCAACATTTGACGTTGTTGCCGGGGGCAAAAGATATTAACGTAGGACAACGCGCTTGGAAAAACAATCATATGAGGTCTTTTTCATCGACTTTATAGTTATTAGGAATAATTTTGATGCATATTGAAATATTTTAAAAATTATAAGAAAAATACGTTTTTGACTACTAAAATATGATTTTCATCGCTCTGCCGGGGGCAGAAGATGATTACCTATTAAGCTAAGATTTTGCAGAGGCTATTTTCCCATGCATGCGCAAGTGTTTTTCTCTATTAGAATATGGAAATCGAAAAAAATGTAAAATCGATCCACCCTAATGTACAATGTACATGAAGGCATCAACACTGTAGCAAATATGATTAGGAAAGACAAAAAACGTGTGTGGACATCTTTTGGACTCCATGACATTTACAGTGACCTTAAGCCGGCTGAATCTGTTCTGTCAAGGCGCCAGTTTATCAACTAATTGATTGAATATCGTGGCAGTGAGATATTGGAAATGAAAATCCAAGGTTGTGCAAGCCTCATTGTCAGGGCCGTTTCCTGGCATAAGCAGACTAAGCGGCCGCTTAGGGCCCCGCTGCTACTAGGGGGCCACTAGACAGGCTCCCAGGTCATAGCTCAGTGGGAAGAATAGGAATATAGCTGAAGTTGTTGTTGTTATTATTATTATTATTATTATTATTATTGTCGTATTAATTAAAGTTTTTGTATGAGACAAATGTGATAAAACGGAGACAAACGAAACGTTTTGGTGGTTATGTGTAAATAACTATTGTGAGATCTTATTTCTATATTATTTAACTTTATTCTTACTATATGCTTATTCTTTCCTAAATGCTTAATTTCTCTAGTATTGTAAAACATTATTTCACTAATTTACTAATTATTAAGAGTTTTGTAATACTTTAAAACCTAGGATTATTTTCGTTATGTTTTCAAGTTTATTAATTCTTTTCTCATCTTTTTCAGATAATGTGAATTTTCTTGGTTAAACCCTAAATGGTCTGATTATTTGAATGTATTTGATTAACGTTACAATTATAACAATTATTATTATTATTATTATTATTCGTCAGCCAGACTCTGTACTGAACGGACGCATTTCCTGAGCTCTCTGATATTGCATCTACTTTTGCATATTGCTAAGAATTTTACTTTTGGAAAGTTTTGAATTTTATATACTTGCGTTTATATTCACATTGTTATAGTTAAGTAATTGAATATTAGTGGTTTTTAGCGATTTAGAAGTTTTCATAGCGTGCCGGCTTAATTTAACTTAAACTTTTGACGGTTATAAATTAATTTTTAACTGCGCGATGCCGTCGCAGAAAGCGTCGTGTGTTAGGTGTGGGGTAAACCGGTGGTATTCGGAATTTAAAGATTATAACGGCGGTCCTATGGCGATTACCGAGAGATCAGTTTGTTTCTTTTGCGAGTTAATGGAGGAAATAGTTGACATAAAACGCAGTGTACGTGAGGTAACGGAAAGACTTGCAACGCTTGACGAGGGCAGGGGTAGGGCTACGGTTGACGAAAGCCGAACCAATACTAACGTTAAAGACGTTAGTAATTTGAAGGGTGAGGTGCGTAGCCTAGTTTCTAGTTTAGGTAGCTTGTCGGGAAGGTTGGATAGAGTTGAGGAAGGGGTTAAGGTTGGTCCGAGATTAGTAGATGGGGAGGGATTTAGAGAAGTTAAGGGTGGAGCTAGGCCGCGTACATTAGGTGATAGGAATCCCCCTCCCCCCCTATCGAGGTTTCGAACCCTTTCTCCCATTTGGAAAGGGACGTGAATGAGGGGGAAACTATTTTAATTGGGGACTCTTTAGTGCGCCATATGGACAAAGAGTTCGTTGAACGGCATCCAACCAAGAGTAGGAGGGTCTGTTTTCCAGGGTGTCAGGGTTGACAGAGTTAGAGACGAAGTGGATAGGATTGACGTTGCCTCCCGTCACTCGATGTTGGTGATGATGGTAGGAGGCAACGACTCGTATAGGCCCGATACAAGAGTGCCTGACCTTTTGGAGAGATATAGGGAGTTAATTAGGTCCATGAAGGCGAGGTCAGATAGGTCTTTAGTTCTAGGTATTACCCCTAGGCACGGTTTGGGTCTTAGGATTACGTCAAAAACAATATGTTTGAATAATAAATTAGAAGAGATTTGTGCTGAGCAGTGGCGGCTCGTGACTAAAAATTCTAAGGGTGCTGTCTCTAAGAATGGGTTGAAATATTTACTGAAATAAAAGGATGAGCATTGAGCAATGAATAAAAGTTTCAAAAGTTATTGAAAAAGTTATTCAGTGAGCTCATCCTTATATTGTTCTTGATTATTTCAATTGTAAATAAAAAATTTAGGGGTACTGCAGTTCCGCAGTGCCTACCGACGAGCCGCCACTGGTGCTGAGGAAAATGTACCCTTCGTAAAACTGTGGTCCGAATTCAGTGATCCTAGCCTTTTTATAAAAGATGGGGATGCATTTTAACGAAATAGGTAATGCTAGGCTAGGTAGGTTAATTGACGAAAACGTACGAAAGCTGTATAGGTCGAAGCCTTTTTTAAACGTTGTGGGTCCGGGGAACGCGGGCCCGTCGTGAAAAATAGTTTAAAACGCCGGCCCGTGATAAAAAATAACTTAAACATCTTTTATTGTAACGCGTAGTATTAGAAATAAATTAAAACGAATTTAAGGCAATAATTTATTCCGGCAACTACGATATAGTTGCTATCACTGAAACGTGGTTAAATACCGTGACTCGGGACTTGTTGGGGGAACTTGATATACCGGGTTTTAAACTCTTTACTAAAGATAGGTTGCATAGGATTGGTGGCGGCGTTTTGCTGTACATTCGTAATTCCCTTAGGGCTATCGAGGTTAAGATAGATTTTCCGGCAGCAATTAATGCGATATGCGTTGAAGTTAGGGCACGTAGTATTAGTTGACAATCGGAATAGTATAATTGTCGGAGACTTTAACTGCCCTGATGTTAATTACGAGACTTTTACTGGTAATGAGGAGGGTTTGAGATTGATTGAGTTCATGGAGGATATTTTTTTACGACAGATAGTTACCGAACCAACGCGCGATAACAATATTTTAGATTTGGTGATGACGAACGGCGAAAATATAGTCAATAGTTTAGAAGTAGGTGAGAGTTTAGGATGTAGTGATCATCAAATTCTTAGGTTTAAGTTATTGATAGAAAACACTAAGGATAGTAACGTAATAGAAGTCCTTGATTTTCGTAGGGCTAATTTTGATAGTTCTGTGGATAGGATGAGAGTAGTGGACTGGAGTAACTTATTTATGGGTAATGACACAAATTTGCATTGGGAGGCGTTTAAAGAAAGTTTTATGAATATTGAAAGGGAGTTTATTCCTCGTAGGCCCAAGCGCGCTAGAAATCATGGTAGGCCCAAGTGGTGAACTCGGGAAATAGGCGAATTCATAAACGAGCGTAATAGAGTGTATAGACTTAATAAGCGCAATGGCACGGCAGCTAACTTTAATAGATATATCGAGCTTAGACCAGGTTAAAAGATCAGTTAAGTTAGGAATGCTAAGTGTAATTTAGAGATACTTATAGCTGCGGGTAGTAAACATAATCCAAAAAAGTTTTTTGAATACGTCAATAATCGTAAGCCGGTAAAAGATAACATAGGCCCTCTAGTGGATGTTAACGGCACTTTGGTTTCTGACGCTCAGGCGATGGCGGATATTTTCAATAACTTTTTTGCAACAGTTTTTACCGTAGAAGACGTAAATAATGTCACCGACGTGGACGATATCGTTCCATTTAGTAGCGAGACTATTTTGGATGAAATAACTGTTTACGAGGGTGAGATTGCGCATTATATCGATAGGCTAAAAGTTAGCAAGGCTCCATGCCCTGACCCTTTTTATCCCAAACATTTGAAATATTTGAAAGACGTTATCGTAGGCCCCTTAACGAAGATTTTTAATCAGTCACTCGAAACGGAGATTATTCCTGAAGACTTCAAATTAGCTAACGTCACGCCTATTTTTAAAAAAGGCGACCGCACAGTAGCTAGCTATTATAGGCCCATTAACTTAACGTCAATTGTCGGTAAACTTTTGGAATCCGTAGTTAGGGATCGTATCATCGATCACTTAGAAAGTAGAGATTTGATTAATAGTAGTCAGCATGGGTTTCGACGCCATAGATCTTGTTTAACTAATTTGTTAGAATTTTATAACGAAATAGTGCGCGAATACGATAGGCATAGAGCGGCTGACGTTATTTATTTAGATTTTAAAAAGGCGTTCGATACAGTTCCGCATAGAAGATTAATTGCGAAGGTTAAAGCGCACGGTATACGTGGTCAGGTAGCTAACTGGTTAGAGGAATGGCTTCGTGCTAGGAGACAGAGGGTCGTTGTTAATGGTAGTGAATCGGGGTAGTTAGATGTAGGTAGCGGTGTCCCACAGGGTTCAGTGTTAGGCCCATTGCTATTCGTGATTTACATTAACGACATAGATGTAGGATTGACTAGTAACGTGTCAAAATTCGCGGACGATACTAAAATAGGCGGTAAGGTTGTTAACGAGGACGATAGAAATAGGCTCCAAGACGATATAAATAGGATTATGGAGTGGACGGACAAGTGGCAGATGCAATTTAACGTAGACAAATGTAAAGTTTTGCATATAGGGTCTCGTAACAATAATTACATGTACACGATGGATGGTAGAGAGTTAGCGAGCGTTGACGAGGAAGTAGGTTTAGGAGTACGCGTATCCAAGGATTTAAAAGTTAGGAACCAGTGCCTGGAGTCTTGCGCAAAAGCTAATAGGATGTTAGGCTTCATAGCGCGTAATTTCGAATTTAAATCGAAGGATATTATATTGCCCTTTTACAAGTCCCTAGTCAGGCCTCATTTAGAATATGCTGTTCAGTTTTGGTGCCTGTATTTGCGCGAGGATATTGATAGGTTAGAAAGGGTTCAGCGTCGTACCACGAAACTAATTCCGTCATTGCTAGAGGACAATGATTATGTTTATGTTTATGTTTATGTTTTATTCAAGTGATTACTTATTATGCTTATTCCTTTTTCAGAAGACCGTTGTCATTGTTTGACTTTATATAAATAAATAAATGATTATAAAGAGTTGGTTCTCATTTATGACAACGGTCTTTTTGCACATTTCTAAAACAAAGATTACACTAGGCAACAAATTTCAACTTTTTTTTTGTTACAGACACGTGAACTACTGATTCCTACTAAAGCGCTGATGCTGATTTCAGATCTGATATCAAAATTTCTCTATCACGTCCAGATTTTGTGTAACCGAAAACCCCTATTTTTCTTTTTTTTTCTCACCCGCTTCTATTACGAAAGCCGTCTAAGCTACTTTTCCGTGCCACGTTTTATGTTAAGCATACTTAAATAATTAGTGAACAGGGATGTCTTTCCTCCTTTATTCTGGCTTAAGACAGACAGCGGAATTCCGCTGGCGGAGTTACCACCCCTGCGCCCAACCATCCACCCAAAGCGCGTTAGTATTTTGTTGTTACTACTGAAAGGCAAATTCCTGTTCTTAAGTGAAACTTTGGTGTGTCCTCTTCCTTTGTCGCTTGTAGGATGACGAGCTCTCCTTCTGCAGGAACCAACAATAATCTCCCATCATATTTGGGTTGAAATTACCTTGGTATCTGTTTTCCATAACTGAGATCTGTTGGTGGAAGCGCTCACCATGCTCGTCACTTACAGCCCCAAGGTTGGCCGGGAAGAAGTCAAGATGAGAATGTAAAAAATGAATTTTCAAAGACATTCTGCATCCCATTATTTCATAAGATTTAAGCATGTTTTCTACGAGTTTACGGTGGTTTTCAGCTTTGTGGTTTCCAAGAAAATTTTTGACAACTTCAACGAAAGATGTCCATGCTCCTAGTTCATTCTCATTTAGGTTAGATGGAAACGATGAGTCGTGGATGACACTGCGGATCTGTGGTCCAGTGAAAACTCCAGCTTCTAGCTTAGCATCTGTCAATATTCCTTTGAATTTATCCTTTAAATATTGGAAACCACTACCTTGATGATCCATACCCTTCACGAAATTTTTCATAAGGCCAAGTTTAATGTGAAGTTGTGGAAGATGTACTTTCTGAGAGTCAATAAGTGCTGGGTGTTTCACATTGTATTTACCAACAACATGTTCAGTTCTAGATGGCCAATCATGTTTTTTGTAGTGGTTCTTGTCATCTCTGCTGTTCCATAGACACAAAAAGCACATATGCTTTGTGTAGCCCAACTGTAACCCAAGAAGTAATGATACAACTTTAAGGTCGCCACAAATATTCCATGTGTGGTCCTTATATTTGATGAGTCTTAGCAGCAGTTTCATCGATTCATAAGTCTCATTAAGGCCAGTGGCATGTGCTACAGGTATTGAAGGTTTTTCATTGCCGTTGTGCAGTAATACAGCTTTAAGGCTAGCTTTACTAGAGTCAATGAACAGTCTCCATTCTTTTGGATCATAGCGACAGCCAATCCCTTGCATCAGACCACTGATATCGTGGCAGAAACAAACGTTTTCTTCCTGTAAGTAAAATGATGAAAACTGCAAATGGCGATGGCGGAAATGGGAAACTTTGGTGTTTGGTTGGAGAAGATTAAATTCTTGAAGTCTTGAACCAAGCAACTCTGCCTTTTCTTTTGGTAATTCCAAATCGCGCACTAAGTCATTTAACTCCGCTTGACTTAACAAATGTGGGGAAATATTTGCATCTGGAACATATATGCCATCTTTCCCTGTTTCTATATCACTAGCAGAATCTTCAGATGAACTGCTGTCTGTTATCGTTGCTGGTGGAACTGGTGGTGGATTTGTTTCATCATGTGGTACTGGTTTCATTGCTGATTCGCAGTTTGGGTACGTGATCTTTGATTTGTTTTTCTTTGTGAAACCAGCAATCTTTGTCAAACAAAAATAACAATCATTGAAGTGATTTTTCGGCTCACGCCAAACCATGGGGACTGAGAACGGCATAGCTTTTCTTTTACCATTCATCCAAGCTATTAACATTGCATTGCACTGTGCACAGCAAATATGTGGTGCCCAGTCCCTCTGTTGGTCTCCTAACTTACAATCAAAATAACACTTGTAGGCAAGTTTAATCTTTGTTGTTATGTTTCTACGTTGTGGCTTAGGTGTATATTGTCCACAGACAAAGCAGAAGTTGTCTGGGTGATTTACACAAGCACGTCTATTTGATGCCATTTTTAATTACCATACAATATCTGAAAAAACGTAGAAAGTAATTTTTACGATGTGCAAAATAAAAAGAAATACACACCGTAGTACAAAACAAATGCTATAAAAACACACAAGTCACCACAACCTGTCACTTGCTCATCAGCAGAGAGCTTCAACAACCGTTCTGCTTGACTGTCACGTACCGACTGACCGTTGGGCCGTTGCCCGTTACTATGCTCTTGACTCAGTGTTGCCAACTCGGGATAAATTTTATTTATCAAAATTGTTCGAATTTGTATATAGTTGGCAAAAAAAATTGCTTTAACCTTGAAAAGCAAGTTTCATATTACTGGCATTAAGCCGATTAAAACCAAAATCTGGACGTGGTAGAAAATTTTACTAAAAGTGATTTGCATTTTACACAAAATCTAGACGTGATAGAAAAAATCTAATTATAGATTTGAAATCAGCATACCGAAATTAGCTAGGAGCACCTATTTGGTCTTCTGTAACAAAATCTTTGTTGCCTAGTGAATTATTCACAATGCCTGCCGTAGAATGTCCTATCACAGGTTGTACCTATGTCACAGCAGACCTGGACCCAGCCATTGTAGCCGCACTTATAACAGCCCACTGCACGACCTATGTCCCAAGCCCGACAGTCTCTGCAAAGGTTGAGAAAGTAAGACGGCCAACCATTTTGGCTGCAGGTACCAGTGAAGACTGGGCATATTTTACGTCGCGTTGGACAGATTATGCGGAAGCTACAAAAATCACTGGTAGGGACAAAGTGGTACAACTACTTGAATGCTGCGACGATTCACTCCGCAAAGATTTGACAAGATCCGCAGGTGGAAGCCTAACAAACAAAACCGAAGATGAAGTCCTTGCTGCAATCAAGAAATTAGCTGTCCGAGAGGAGAACACCATGGTAGCCAGGGTTACCCTACACAATATGCGACAAGACCGCGACGAAACTGTGCGCAGTTTTGGAGCCCGTCTTCGTGGTCAGGCCGGAGTCTGCAAATTTCTTGTTGAATGCCCAAGCTGCAACAACAACGTAAATTACACTGACCCCATCCTTCGCGACGTCCTTACCCCCCGCGGAATTGCTGACCCGGAAATACAACTGGAACTCCTCGGCAACAGTAACCAGGAGATGACCCTGGAAGACGTCTTTCAGTTTGTCGAGGCGAAGGAAGCAGGCAAGCGCTCAGCATCACGACTGCTGGACTCCCATGCCGTGGAGGCCGCAGGCAGCACATACAGGAGAAGTAAGCAAATACCCCCACAAGACAAAAATGCCCCTTGTTCATATTGTGGTAAAAAAGGACACGGCAGAAGAGCCCCAGTCCACATACGCAAGAAGGATTGCCCTGCGTACAACCACAAATGCAAAATTTGCAAGCGCGACAGCCATTGGGAATCCGTATGCAGGAGCAAAGACAAGGACAAGAGCCTTTCAGCCACTCCTAATACAGCTGATGAGTGCGAAGGTGCGGTATTTGATCTTCTCTGCGCCACAAGCAACACTTCCGAGCCACATAAGAAACGAGCAATCGCCCTCGACCATCACATTTACAATGAACTATCGGACATGTGGATCAAGGAAAACTCACAACCACAGCCACACATCAACCTGACAGTCAGGGCTCTCCCCGAAGTCTACGAGGCGCTTGGGGCAACCCTCAATGCCCACCCAAAAACCGTGGTACTGCCTGCCATGGCAGACACAGGCTGTCAGAGCTGCCTCACCGGTATCAAGGTTATCCACCGCCTCGGGCTTCTCCAGTCTGACCTCATCCCTGTGACCATGAAGATGCACGCCGCCAACAACAAGGGCATCAAAATCCTTGGCGCAGCCATACTTCGCCTCACTGGCAAGGATGAACAGGGCCAACAAGTAGAAACGAGACAGGTAACATATGTGACAGATTCTTCTGACAAGTTCTTCATCAGCAGAGAGGCATGCGTTTCACTCGGCATTATCTCGGGAAGATTCCCTACAGTGGGGGAAGTCCAACTGGATCCAGCACAATACTGTAACAACAGTGCCAGCGGACTTGTAACTAACTGTGACTGTCCAAGACGCCAACATCCTCCTCCACCTCCAATCGAGCTACCACTACCCGCTGTTGCGGCGAACCAGCAAAAGCTCAAGGAATACCTGCTGGACTATTACAAATCAAGCACCTTCAACACTTGTGACCACCAAGCGCTGCCCATGATGGACGGCCCCCCAATGAAATTGATGGTGGACCCCAATGCCAAACCAGTCGCACATCACACCCCCGTCCCAGTACCAATCCATTGGCAGGAGGACGTGAAGGCTGGCCTCGACCAAGATGTCAGACTGGGTGTCCTTGAACCAGTACCCGTTGGTGAGCCCGTAACCTGGTGTCACAGAATGGTGGTGTGCGCCAAAAAGAACGGAAAACCAAGGCGTACCGTTGACTTTCAACCCCTCAACGCTCACGCCACCCGCGAAACACACCACACTCAATCGACATTCCACCAGGCCAGATCAGTACCGCAAGGCAAAAAGAAAACAGTGTTTGATGCATGGAATGGATATCACAGCGTACCAATCTGTGAAGAAGACCGCCACTTGACCACCTTCATAACGCCCTGGGGTCGCTACCGTTACAAAACCGCTCCCCAGGGTTACATTGCATCTGGTGACGGTTACACAAGAAGGTACGACGAAATTGTATCGAGCATCCCTAACCATACAAAGTGCATTGACGACGTCTTGCTCTGGTCAGACACAGTGGAGGAGAGCTTCTTCCAGGCCACCCAGTGGCTTGACACCTGCGGCAGACACGGAATCACACTGAACCCCGACAAGTTTGTGTTCTGTCAGGACAAGGTTGAATTTGCAGGCTTCGAGATCACATCTGACAGTGTCCGACCCTGTAAAAAATACCTCAAAGCAATCCTAGAGTTTCCATCTCCAAAGAACATCACCGACGTTCGATCATGGTTCGGGCTCATCAACCAGGTGTCGTATGCCTTCAGCATGGCCAAGAGGATGCAGCCGTTCCGCCTGCTTCTGAAGCCAGGAACACCTTTCAAGTGGGATGACGAATTGGAAACCATCTTCGAAGAATCAAAGGATGTCATCATCACAGAAATAGAGGGCGTTAAAATTTTTGACAAAACCAAGCCCACATGCCTCGCCACAGACTGGTCGAAAACAGGCATCGGCTACTGGCTACTTCAGAAACACTGCACCTGTACACGAGTCGAACCCTTCTGCTGCCATACTGGATGGCGTGTCATATTGGTCGGCAGTAGATTCACTACCTCGGCTGAGTCCCGCTATGCACCAGTAGAAGGAGAAGCACTTGCTGGCTGTCGCCGATGCCCTTGACAAGGCGAGGTACTTCGTGCTGGGATGCGAAGACCTAATAATTGCAGTGGACCACAAACCTCTCCTCAAAGTGTTTGGTGACAGATCCCTAGAGGACATATCTAATACACGCCTCAGAAACTTGAAGGAAAAAACCCTCAGGTACCGCTTCCGGATGATCCACGTACCAGGCGCGAAACACAAAGCTGCTGACGGGGTGTCACGATACCCCACTGGCGACCCCATACCACTGACACTCCCCGATGACGTAGCAGCCATCCAATTTAGGGTGTACCATTTTTGGGTCATTTTCAAAAAGTCAAGATCCAGGAGTCTAATGTTGTGCCAAATGATGTCCTAAACACGAATTTAACAAGCATTTTCTAATCCAACAAATTTTGAATCCCCCCCACCCCCCTTGAAATTTTGCCCATCCCCTTTTCCTAAAAACCCCATATATCTAAAAAACTATCAACTTTATCGAAAAATGTTATAGAATAAAAATGATTTAGAATCAAACGTTCTATTAGAAAAGTTCATTAAGATAGAAATGTACGTAATTTTGAAAATTTTCATTTTCTTTTGTCCAAGAGCACCTTATTGTATTAATATAAAATAAGGTGCTTAAGTTACATTATTTATGAGTATATTGTGAGTATAATCCAAATTTAAAAATCCTTTTTTACATTGAATTTTAATAAACAAGCATTGTTTTTACTCTTGTTTCTTTTCAGACTGCTTTATTTGAAAAATAAATAAAAAATGAGTCAAACAGCTACAAAACAGCATGACTTTATTCTTGGTCGCTTGCAGGCTGATATTATGAGTTCATCTAAAATTGTTTTACCATCCAATAAAGATGTTCTAAGCCATTTTATTTATTTACGGAGAATGCAGTATAAGGGTCCAAAAGTTACAAAAGATTCTACTGTTAATGAAGTTATACAGAAGCTACTAATAATATGGCAAAAAGCATGCATTCCTACTATAGATATTAGTAAAAACCCTAAAGGCAGGAAGATGCTGTTAAATCTAGAAGAAATGCATAATAATTTAATCAAGCACAAAAAAAGAGCAAGCTTTGAAAATGAACTCTCTAATTTCATGAAAATTATGGATTCCCTTTTTGACATCTCTTCTCAAAATGCCGTTGAATTAATCCAAAAAGACCGCATGAGAACTGAGCCTCAGAAAGCATATGATATTTCATTCTTAGAAGATCAAAGAACAAAACGAGAAACATGTTTAGGTTTGCTAGATGCAGATTATGCATCAAAAGTACAGCGCAAGTACATTAGATTAGAGAAAGAGAAGAAACGCAAAGAGAAACATAAATCAGTGAAGCAAGTGAGTGCTACAGCCAGAACATCAGAGACCCTTCTTTCTAGCACGACCAGTTCTGAGACAGACAGCTATGAAGAGTTTCCGACAGAACCTACAGCAGGACCTTCAAATGCTTCCAGCCCCAAAAATATTCTTGCCTCGCCATTGGTTTCCTCCACTGCAGACAGACTTAATCTCTCTATATTGGACAACGGACTGTTTTTGCTGCTGCAGTAGCCATTAGGTGTGGCAAGGATATTGAAAAACTGTCTCTCTCCAGGACCACATCTGCAAGAGCCGCTCGAAAGACAAGAAAACGAAAATATGAAACTTGCATCAAGGATTTTACTTCTCCTGATCACTGCCTAGTACATTGGGATAGCAAGCTGCTTACTAAATCATGTTCAGAACAAGAAGACCGCCTTGCAATACTTGTTACTGGATACCCAAATGTAGAAAAACTTTTATCAGTTTCTATAATAGATGATTCCACTGGATTGTCTCAAGCCACTTCTGTATTTCAAAGTATTGAAAAATGGAACTTGAAGCAAAATGTCTTTGGAGTATCATTTGATACCACTGCATCCAATTCAGGATGGATGAAAGGTTCCTGTAAGTTACTTGAAGAACTTTTGCAAAAGAAATTGATTTGGTTAGCATGCCGCCATCATGTGGCTGAAAGAGTTTTGTGTGCTGTGTATGAAACCATTTTTGGCCCAAGTAAATCTCCTGAGTTTGAGTTATTCAAAGAATTTCGCGAGTCTAAATGGAAGAAAATTAATACGAAATCTACATACAATGTTCTTGATGTTAAATCAAGGTATCAAAGAGGCCTAAAGGAAGAATGTGTAGAATTTATGACCCAATGTTTAAGAAAATCTGACTGCTTTCCACGTGATGACTATAAGGAAGTTGCTGAAACAACTTTAATGCTTTTAGGAGAGGTTTCCAGAGAAAACAGTCATTGGCGGAAACCTGGTGCAATGCACCGTGCCAGGTGGATGGCAATGATTTTGTATACAAATAAAATGTATGCTTTTGCCCACCAAGCATCATATGATGAATCATTGATTAAGAAATTAAAGAGAATGTGTCTATTTAATGCATTAATTTATGGAAAATACTGGCTTTTATGTTCTAATTCACTAGATAGTCCAGCTAATGATCTGAAGTTTTATCATGATTTGGTGAATTACAAGAAGGAAGATAGGGAAGTTGCAAATGCTGCTTTGAAATCTTTTGCCAATCATTACTGGTATTTGACGGAGGAAGTGGTCCCTTTGAGTTTCTTTGGATCGCTAAGTAATGATGAAAAAGATAAGATCGCAAAATCCTTAAACAAATATCCAGTTCCAGAAAATTATGTATGTGGGCAACCTGTTTTCCCCATTTTAAAGGAAGACACAAAGCTTCATCAGCTAGTAGGTCCAATTTCATGGCATTTATTTCAATGCTGTGGGTCAAAACCAGACTCATGGATAAAGGAACCAGCATCAACATGGGAAGAGGTCGATGACTACAACAAACTAAAAAACATTCTTTCATCTAGTAGAGTAGTCAATGATACCGCTGAAAGAGGAATCAAGCTGGTTCAAGACTTTCATGACAAATGTCAAAATGAAGAAGAATTTCAAGGTCTTTTGCAAATTGTGGAAGAGAATAGAAGACTAATTCCTGATCCTAGTAAAGAGACTCTTAAAAGAATGAAACTCAGTAAAGAATAGTTCATTAACAGATAGATTAGGTATTTTTATTTGCAGAGATTGTTTTAATTTAGAAGAGGCTGATTTTTTTTTGTTATTAAATATACCATAAATTGTCTTTTCTTATTTTTATGTTTAAAAAGCTCTTATATCAATGATTTCTAATCAGGAAACTTGTTTCTTTTTATTTTTTTGAGGAAAGTGTTGAATAAAGGAAAAAAAAAACGATGGGACCTCACAACTATAGATAAAGTGTTAATTTTTAGCTTTATTTTATATATACCTGTATATAGTTTTGAGGTTGTCCTCACTTTGTATAGGCTAGTTATAATAAAAACTAATTATGATTTGCATTATAACTAGCAAATACAAAGCCCATCGCCGCGAAGCTGCATTGGGGGTGATGCTTCAAAGGTGGCGGTAAGTTGAAGTGGCCGCCGCCTGTAACACCTTATTTAAGAAGAAGGCACTGCAAGCAAAAATTTTTTTTCATTTAAATTTTTAAAAAATAAATGAAAATTTTCAAAATTAAGTAAATTTCTATTTTGATGAACTTTTCTAATAGAACTTTTGATTCTAAATCATTTTTATTCTATAACATCTTTCGATAAAGTTGATAGTGTTTGAGATATATGGGGTTTTTAGGAAAAGGGGATGCGCAAAATTTCAAGGGGGGGTGGGGGGGATTCAAAATTTGTCGGATTAGAAAATGCCTGTAAAATTCGTGTTTAGGACATCATTTGGCACAACATTAGACTCCTGGACCTTGACTTTTTGAAAATGACCCAAAAATGGTACACCCTAGCCATCCATCAACCATGCGAGGGAACGGCGTTCTTTCCCCCCCCCCACCTTCCTAGCCGGCATACGGACATCACTGACAGATGGTAATGGCATGGAAGCCTGCGTCATTTCTGCAGCCGCATCAACACTCAACTCGCTGAGCCTGGCATCAGTGACATGGGATCGAGTACGCACCGCCACGACCAGCGATGAAGTCATGAATAGTTTAGCCAATGTCATAGAGTCCGGCATGCCTGAATCCCGTCATGCACTCCCTGCACAGCTGCGGGAATATCACCAGTTTCGCGACGACCTCCGCACTGTTGACGGCGTGGTAATGTACAGGAACCGCACGGTTATCCCGCCAGCCCTCAGGCAAGAAGTACTGGCTTCACTCCACTCAGCTCATCAAGGTACTTCATCCATGATCTCCAGAGCGGAAGACTCCATTTTCTGGCCTGGCATCACACCAGCCATCACAGCACTACGGGCTAGCTGCAACCACTGCAACCGCATGGCACCAACCCAGCCCAGCGCTCCACCCACTCCACCAACATCACCAGAATACCCCTTCCAGTGCGTCTGCGCGGACTACTTCCACTACAAAGGAGTAACCTACCTGGTCGTGGTGGACAGATACTCTAACTGGCCAATAGTAGAGAGGTCATCAGATGGTGCTGCTGGACTCATCGCCTGCCTCCGACGGACCTTCGTCACCTTCGGCATCCCCGATGAACTGGCTTCCGATGGGGGCCCTGAATTTACCGCAGCAGCCACACGGCAGTTCCTCAAAAACTGGGGCGTACACCACCGACTCTCATCAGTGGCTTTCCCTCACAGCAACTGTCGGGCAGAAGTTGGTGTCAAGACAACGAAACGCCTAATAACCGACAACACTGGACCAAACGGCGACCTCAACACCGAAAACTTTCAACGGGCCATGCTTCAATACAGAAACACGCCGGATAGAGATACAAAACACTCCCCAGCAATGTGTGTATTCGGCCGCCCTATCCGGGACTTCATTCCAATCCTTCCCGGCCGATATAAACCACACGACACGTGGCGTGAAAACTTGGCCACCCGAGAAGAAGCTCTGAGGAACCGCCACATGAGGGGAGCAGAACGCTGGTCAGAGCACACCAAGAGGCTCCCACCACTAGCAGTCGGAGACCTTATACGCATCCAGAACCAGGTCGGTCCACACGCCCGTAAATGGGACAAGACAGGTGTGGTCATCGAAGTCAGGCAGTTTGACCAGTACGTGGTTAAGGTCGATGGATCTGGGAGGGTAACTGTAAGGAACAGGAAATTCCTTAAAAAATATGAACCCTTCAGCACACCTGCTCCAAAGATGACCATAGACCAACATTTGAAGAACTTCCTAGCGGTGCCCACCAACAGCCCACCTGCTGCACCACCTATACCTGCCAGGTCAGCGCCAGGACCAAAGACACCCGCTTCACCCCGTAGTCCGACACGGTCCAGCCCACACGTTGAACGCAGGCGCCCGACCCCTGAAGAGACCACACCCCCCACCCAAGAAGACATGTCAACGCCGCCCATCGACATACTACCACCTGCACCCCGTAGGCCAATGGGTACGGCACCCCAAACCGTAACTTCACTAAGGCGTTCCAACCGTACCAGACGCCCCCCTACCTGGCATGAAGACTACCATATGAATCAAGAAGAGTAACCAATCAAGTATACTTTAAATTAAGGGCACTGACAAAATAAGGTTTAGTCTTTATCCGTAAACATACAAATTTTTTTTTTTGCCATATTATCCTTAATAATCTTCTTTATAAAACTACTGGCTCAAAGACTTGGGGGAGAGATAGAGATAGAGATAGACACTTTACACTTTACTTACTAAGAACTTTATATTGTGTTCCCAATACAGCTGTATCCTCATTACTGTACTATTACTTTTGTCAGGAATACCGTTGTACAACCCTTATTTTAATATACGATTCAATCTCTCGCTGAACTCTCTAATTGTATTGTAATATGTTTGATTGGATATAATGTACTGTATAATTCCATAAGTATTTATATTTTAGTTTCTACAGTATCGTATTCATCATGATGTAATAGCAAAGCCTTATGTTCTCATATTACTCTTAAATAAACTAGTATCTATGTTCTCCTATTAAAGTACTATACTGTATTCACTTTATAAAACAATATAAGTCTTCGCCCTACCGTACTGCAATTACCTCATATTACATCTAGTATCAAAGACTTGGGAGGAGATAGAGGACAATGATTATGTTTATGTTTATGTTTTATTCAAGTGATTACTTATTATGCTTATTCCTTTTTCAGAAGACCGTTGTCATTGTTTGACTTTATATAAATAAATAAATGATTACAAAGAGTTGGTTCTCATTTAATTGCGCAACAAGCCTTATGAAGATAGAATTAAAGAGTTAGATTGCATTCACTCGAAACTTGGATATTAAGGGGGGAGCTTAATGAAGTTTTCAAAATCGTTAATAACATCGATAACGTAAATTTTGACAAACTGTTCACTTTCGATAATAACAATACTCGTAATAACGGATTTAAGTTTCGTGGCAGACGTTTCATTACTAATATCGCTAAAAACATCTTTACGTTTAAAGTAATTGATAAATGGAATAATCTTCCCGCGTCAGTCGTTAACTCTACCAGCGTTAATATGTTTAAGAACCGTTTAGACAGATATTTTAAAAATATTAACGTTGTTTAAAATAAAAAAAAAACAATTAGTAACATGAGCTCTAGGGGTGGTGGTCGAGGATGAGTCTGTTGACGATAATGCCAGCTTGTGATATGCCAGCAAAAAAATTATTATATAAAAAAAAAAATTAGACTAACACGAACGTTGATGTAGCTCGGAGCGTAAACTAACCCACTTTTTGTTTAACTTTACCTACTTTTTTTTTTTCTTATCCTCTCCTTACTTGCATGTCTGTAACTATCTCTACTTTCCTGTCTGTAGTTTGCATGGTATGACTGTGAGTTAAGACTGTGTTTGCATGGTTTGTAAGCGTTCTTATTTCACTTCTTTTCATCTTTCACCCATCTCCTATTCTCTTCGACTATTTTTCTGACTTTGGCCGACGGATGATGATGGTGAGTCTTTTTTATCTTTTTCTGAATGAATGTTAACCAACGAGTGATAGGTGTTGCTACTTACTTAACCCCATATTCTCTTCTCTTAACCCCCCTACTCTTTCCTTTCTCTCGGGCTAATCTTAGAGTGGATCTTAGGGTCTTTGTTAGCCTTAGCTTCTGTAGATCTGTAGATCATCATTATTATCATGATTATTATTATTTAGCAGATTAGTTGTGGTTAACTAGATGTGCCACAGATGCCATAGCCAGGACTGAAGCACAAGCACTTGCAGAGGAGGTAGGGTCTTATCGCTTTCAGATTTGCACAGTACAGTAGTATGGTATGACATTCTTCATGCAGTTAACCATGTGAGCAAACTTCTGCAGTCTCCTACAATGCCGTTTGATGTCGCAGTCAACCTCTTCACAAAAACAAGACTCACTCACCAGCTACAAAAACACAGGTTTTGTTGCAGCACAAGTCGTAGCTAGGGACATATGTGAGGAAATGAATGTGGAGGCTGTGCTAAAGGAGAAGAGGCTCAGATCCATACAAAAGCACTTTGCTTACGAAGCTCCTGACAAACCATTTACAGAAGCCTTAAAGAGGCTGGAAGTCAAATTTTTCAATGTGGTGGTGGATTGTGCCATCGGATCAATAAATGAGAGATTCAAAACATTAGATGATGCGAGGGACACATTTGGGGTTCTCCTAAACTTCACCACAATGAACAAGGAAGACTTGTCCTGCAAGTGTGAAAAGCTCTCTAACTGAGCTCTGGAGCTGACTCTGACATTGATGGAAGAGAACTGGCCCTCGAAATTAAGACTTGCCGACTTTACCTTCACACAACATGACTGCATTGGAGCTTCTCTCCTTCATTCATCAGAAGCAACTGGAGGAACTATACCCCAATCTCTGGGTTGCACTAAGAATTGCCTGCACTCTACCTGTGACAGTAGCGTTAGCCGAGAGAACTTCTCTAAGATGAAGCTAGTCAAGAACTACCTCAGATCATCAATGGGGCAGGATCGCCTCAGTGGCCTTGGCATCATGAGCATCAACCAGGACGTTGGCAGGGAGATTTCATATGATGATGTTATTGATGATTTCGCCCAGAAAAAATCTAGGAGGCAAAAATTTTGAAGATACAAACTGTTCTGTATAACTGTTAGCTATTACACGATTGTATCGTAGAGTTAGTAATTGTTTGATAGTTGATAATTGCATTACTTTTTTTATACATAGTTCTGTGTCATTTATTCTAAATAATGTATAAGCTAATTTTTAGGAATTTCATGAAGAATATTTTTTCTGTTTGTCTTCTAAAAGTACATATTTGTTGTTTTGGACATAAATGTTTCATTAAAATTGTTTCATAATTGTTTTTTATTAACAGCCATTTTTTGTATGTGTGTGCTGAGGTTATGTAGTAAGGCGTGAGTTGGTGGATGGAGGGGTGGGGCCTCAAATGGGTATACTGCTTAGGGCCCCCTAATGGCTAGAAACGGCCCTGCTCATTGCCTTCAGGCAGCTTATTTCCTTAATGAGCGGCGGGAAGTCGTTACAGTACAAGGAATATCTTCATAAGAATCAGAGGTCCTCAGCTCAGTACCACAAGGAACAGTATTATCTCCACTACTCTTCATAATCATGCTAACTGACATAGATGAGGACGTTACCAGAGACAGCACAGTAACATCCTTTGCCGATGACTCAAAGATCAGTAGAAAAATAAGAAACCCAGAAGATATAGGAACTCTACAAACAGGCATGAACAGAATCTACAAGTAGACGGAAGATAACAATATGAAGTTTAACACTGAGAAATTTCAACTGTTGCGGTACAGAAAAAGGGAGGACCTCAAATCCATGGAATACTATACCCAAAATGAACAGGAAATTCAGAGAAATTCTAACGCAAAAGATTTAAGAGTTGTAATGACTGACGATGCGAAATTTGAAACAAAAAATAAGATAACAGTAAACAGAGCAAAGAGAATAACTGGGCAGATACTGAGAACCTTTAAAAGAAGGGATAGGAGTATAATGATTCCTCTACTGAAAACACTGATAATACCCAAATTGGAATACTGCTAGGTCCTAACATGCCCATATAAAAGAAAAGACTTTAGACAGCAAGAAGGTATTCACTATTCAGAGAAGCTTCACAGCCAACATCAATGGCTGTAAAGAACTAAATTACTGGGAATTAAACCTATATTCACTGGAAAGGAGAAAACACACACACACCATTATTTACACTTGGAAAATAATGGAGAAACTAGTCCCTAGTCTTACTCTGAACTCTGTAACTCCCCAAACAGCAGTGGAAAGTAGAAAAGGAAGACTGTGTCGTATTCCCAAATTAAAGGCTAGACAGGGAAAATCATTAACCCTGAAAGAAAGAAGTCTTGTTGTGAGAGGACCAAGACTGTTTAATCAGCTGTCCAAAGGGCTAAAGAACAGGAGTGGTGTTGCGGTGGACATCTTCAAAAGAAGATTAGACATCTGGCTCAGAACAATCCCCGATGAGCCGGGGGTGTTTGGCTATTTGAGGTGGAGAGTACAAGAAACCAACTCACTACTTCACCAGGCCAACTCGAGAGGAGAAGCGACAAGCTTGACCTTCGTGAAATGAGGAATCATCGCACGGAACATTTGAAAGGTCGAAACCTTGTTAACCTTGTTTGGGTTCCGTGCGTCGGTCTTTCTTCACACGAAGGTCTCTAGGTCTGGCTTGGTGGAGGAGCGACTTGCTCTCTTGCGCTCTCCACCGTACATAGCCAGGTACACCCGGCTCATCTGGTACCGTCCTGAGCCAGGCATCTAGTCTTCTTTTGAAGATTTCAACTTTGACCCCTGTAACGTTTCTGAGGTCCTTTGGAAGCTGGTTGAAAATTCTTGGCCCCTGACAACCAATCTCTTTTCCTTCAGAGTTGAGGAGGTCCCTTGTCGGGCCTTTAGTTTGGGAACACTACACATTCTGCCTTTCCTATTTTCCAGCGTTGTTTGGATGGTAAGTGGGTTTAGTTTTAGGTTTGATACTAGTTTTTCGATCATTTCCCATGTGCAGATTATGGTATACCTCTCTCTTCTTCTTTCCAGCGAGTACAAATTTAGTTTACGTAGTCTTTCCCAGTAGTTGAGTTCTTTGCAGCTATCAATCGTGGCTGTGAAATGTGTCTGCGTTTCTTCTAGTTTATTAATTTCTTCCCTTTTATATAGAGACGTCAAAACTGAGCAGTATTCAAGTTTTGGTATGATCAGTGTTCTCAGCAGGGGAATGAATCATTACTGTCTTGTCTTTCCTTTTGAATGTTCTTAGTACCTGTCTCGCTACTCTTTTTGCTTTGTTTATTGCTATCTGATATTGTGTGTCAAATTTGGCATCATCGGTCATTATTACCCCCAGATCGACCGCTTTCGTGCTTCTCTGAATTTCTTGTCTATCTGGGGCATAATATGCAGTCTGTTTAATTTCCTCATTTCTACCATATCTCAAGAGCTGAAATTTCTTTTGACCATTTGTATATTTTGTTCATGTCCCTCTGCAAGGCCTCCACTTCGTTTGCATCGCTGATTTTTCTGCTGATCTTTGTATCGTCCGCAAATAATGTTACTATAATGTTGCTGTTTATTCCACTGTCTATGTCTGTTAGCATGATAATGAACAGGAGTGGAGCCAACACTGTACCTTGTGGTACTGAGCTGCGTACTTCTGATTCTGATGATGATACACCTTGAACTTTGACGACCTGTAGTCGTTCTCTGAGGAAGTTGTAGATCCATTTCCCTACTTTGCCTGTTATTCCCATATGTTTCATTTTATGTGCTATTATACCATGATCGCATTTGTCGAAAGCTTTAGCAAAATCCGTGTATATGACATCATAGTTTTCATTGCCTTCAAGTGCATCTAGGACATTGTTATAATGCTCTATAAGTTGTGATAGACATGATCTTCCTGATCGGAATCCGTGCTGATTTTCGTTGAATCTTTCCAATGTCTCCAAGAAGTCATACATTTTCTCTCTGACTATTCTTTCAAATAGTTTGGTGAAGTGGGACGTCAAGGACACCTGTCTATAGTTCTTTGCTTGGGATCTATGCCCGCCTTTATATATAGTGACAATGTTTGCTCTTTTCAAGATGCTCGGTATTTCCCCAGTGTCAAGGGATCTTATCCATATCCAGTTTAAGGGTGTAGCTATTTAATTTTTACAGTTTTTAATTAATAGTGCGTTCCGTTTGTCCGAACCTGCAGCTGAATGTGATTTCATTTGTCCTATAGCTCTCGCTACAACTTCTGGTGTAAAACCAAAGTCTGTTATACATTCTCCTTGCAATTTCTCTTTGAAGAATGCATCTATGTCAGGTATCGCTTTGTCACTTTCTGGGGTACTGAAGACCGATTCATACGGGGCTCTCAATGTTTCAGATATTTCTTTTAGATCGTCTGTTAGTTCATTATTTCCTTTCCTTAAGGGCCCGATAGTAGCGCGCGTTTTTGTTTTCCTCTTCGCATAGTTGTAGAAGTATTTTGGATTTTTCTTTATTGCTTCTACCGCCTTTTCCTCTTACCTCTCTGTATGGTCCTTTATCAGAGTTTGTATTTCCCACTCGATTCTCTCCAGCTTTTCTTGTATTACTTTCCTGGCATTGTTGTCTCCACAATTTGCTAACTTTGTCGCTACTCTCTTTCTTTTGCGAAATATTCTTCTCTTTTGCCTCTCTAGCCAGTTCTTCTTTCCTTTTGGCTGTGCTTTGGGAGCATATTTTTCCAAAATTCTCAGCGTCTTTTCTTCCAAGGTTGTTAGCATTTCTTCAGTTGTTTTATTCTCGAAAACTGTTTTCCACTCTATTTTGGCCATGTGTGATCTGATTTCTTCCCAATTTATGGTCTTGGAGTTCAAGTTAAAACCCCCAAATTTGCTTCTTCCTTCCGTATGTGTATTATCTTTTAAATTTATCGCCATATTTGTTGATAACTCGATTATATTGCGGTCTGAGATAGTAGTTGAAGTTATTTTTATATCGGCAATCAAGTTCGTGTTATTCGTGAATACCAAATCTAGGCAGTTATTTTTCCTGATATTTTATGTTATCTCTGTTATCTGTTACCTCTGTTCTGTTATTTTTGTTATCTGTGTCAGCATAAACTCATTTGTGAGAGCCCTCAGCATTTTTGCTTGCTCCTGGTCCTCTCTTGTGCCCCCCTTATCTTGCTCTATAAATATAGTTCTTCCCACCTTTTTGCATTTTATAAATGGGAAATTAAAATCGCCGCATAGTATTATATTAGTGGATGGAGAGTTTACGGACTTTATTATGGTTCTGATATCATCAATGGCATCCGAAAATTTTTCATTTGGAGAGTTTGGAGGTCTATAGATGACTATCAGTACCACGTTTAGTTTCTCTATTTTCATTGCAAAGGTTTCCACGAAACTGTTGGATTTACTTATTACCGTCTCTGCCATATGCCTCTCATGTATATAAATAGCACAGCCACCTTTACGTCTCGCTGTTCTCTCCGCTGTTAGTAAGTTGAATCCATCGATATGAAATTCTTTCTTATCGATACAGTGTTCGCAGTTATCGCAGTTTCCTTAGCAGTCTTTAAGATGTGTTTCTGTGAAGCAAGCGATGTCCGCCCTTGTTTCGTCCATAAAACCTTTCAGGTACGAAACTTTGTTTAGTGAATTGTTCGTTTTTATTCCTTGAATATTTGCCAGGACAATGTTTTATGTTCTTTGTTTTGCATTGCCCCTTGTGCATTTTAAGTTCGTTGTCCTTTGATATCGCGTGTTCTGTAGCTTTGTGGTCCTCCGAGATGGATCCGTTCCCGCATACCTGTTCTGGTAGCTTCTTGCCATGTAGCGGTCCGGCTCAAGGGTTCCCAGTTGTGTCAGCTGCATGTAATGTAAGAGATTTTAGCAGCCGTATTGTGTCCGAGATGTTGAAAAAATTTTGTATACAAAAATCTATGAAAAAAAGCACATCAAGTGGAGAAAATGGTTCCTTAAATCCTCAAAACACGTTTTTGGAGACCTCAGAGACCCCTCTACCCCTACGAAGTTTGTGGAGTTGTACAGGTAAATGTTCAAGGGTGCCAGAGTGGCACCCATTTGATTTTCAATTCTATACATATTTTAGAACACAAAACTGCTAAAAAAGCTTATATAACCTTAAATGAAAAGTTCACCACAAAAACGCCATCTGGCTATCTGACTATATAGGTTGCGATGTTCGAGTAGAAATACCCTCCTATATTTTATGTACTTTTTATTTTTATTTTTAAATACTTAATATGTACTATAAATATATTATTAATATCAGACGTTTATATAAATATATTGTATAAATTTTTTCTGTTCATCATAATTATTCACTTTTTACACTTGGTTTTAAATTTTTAGCACTGATGATGGAAATTGAAATTTCCGAAACGTCCTTAAATAAACATGTACCATCCTCCTCCTCTTATTCCTTAAAAATTTATATATATATATATATATATATATATATATATATATATATATATATGCGTGTGTGTGTGTGTGTGTGTACGTCCATTATTTGTGAGTCCCGAAGACGAACACCTGTAAATGAAAACTCGAGTAAAAGGTGTTTTCCATGATGTTTTCACGATATTTTGTCATGAACCAAAAGACCATTCATAAATATTTATTGCGTGTTCACCAATATAACTCACGTCGAATTTTGTAAATAATATAGGCCCCTATATACAGTATATTTGAGGTAGCAATTACTGAATCCTGGTTAAATACAGAGAGTAGAGGTTTTCTCGGAGAATATCATATGAGATATGAGATATTTAACAATGATAGAATAGAAAGAAGGGGTGGTGGCATGGTTCGAAATAAGATGGGATCAGGGGGATTTTGACCCTCCAACTTTACATTGGACCCATGGAAATGTGCTGTCCAAATGGAACCAGGGTGGGTCCTGTAAAAACCCCTGTACATATTTATATCTGGTGAGTTAATTTTCTATATCTAAAGCTTTCAAGTTTTAATTTATATGAAACATGTGTAGCCAGGCCAATAGGAACAGGTGCAGCAGGTGCGGCGGCAGGTTTTGGCCATTTAATTTTCTTATACAGATTTTTTCTGGAGTTTTGTAATAAGTGAATTATTTTTTAAATTATGGCGGACGTAAAGATACATTTTATTTGTATTGGTACCTCTCAGAGACACAGCATATAAAAAACAATTACTAAAAAAAAATAGTATGTAAACCTTCTGGGCTACTTTTTTACTTTTTGGGTGAATTTTCTTTAAGTTTATCGAGATAAATATACTCTCGAAGTATATACTGAATTTTTTTTGTTAATATCCTTGCGTTCCACAACTATTACAGTGGACTATCACCTGGTGTTACGTTCTTTCTTTTTTCGTAATGGGTAAATCCTCAATTATAACTTCAACTTAATCCTATATTGTTGGGCTACATGTGTGTGAGTGACACGGTGAATCTCTGAGTCAAATTCTGAACCCCACCTCCTCCAAACACAATGCCTTATTTCGAAGACATGTTGGTGATCAGGGCCGCCGAGAGTGCGGGGAAGCCGGGTTAATCCCCGGGGCCCGGAAAGAGGAGGGGGGGGATAAAATCTAAAAATATTAATGATATAATTAATGAACATACATTTTATAAAGATTATCATAGTCAAACTGAAACAGATAAAATATTATCTGCGGTCCACCAATGCCCAAGACAGACTGACAGATCTGGGAACCATTGTAATTGAAAGCCAGTTAGCCCGTATTTTAAATTTCATCAGAATCATTTACCACTTTGCTAGAGAAAAGGCAAAGAAAGTACACTTCTAATTATGAAAATCTTGCAGTAAACAAATGTCTTGCCTGCATGTACTGGTACTGCATTTGTAAATTGTATGGTGATAGAATTAATATAATTGATTCGAAAAATAAAATGGTCATTTTCTTCTAAGTTGTTTATTCACACTGTATGTTTTGAATAGTTTTGAATAGCAATTTGAAAAGATATTGGGTTTAGAGATGGTTGCTACAAAGTTGGCCTCCCTTCGAAGGATTTTTGCAAACCCAGCTCAAACCTTCAGCTAGCCAATATGAGATTGGAGACTTCATTGCACAAGCTAAGGAAAAATGAGTTGTTAAATGAATACGATGAGGCCATCCTAAACTATGTAAAGGAGGGCTATGTTGAAAGGGTGCAAGGTGAGCTGGTGAGCTGGTGAGCCAGGAGGCACATTATCTGCCACACCATGCAGTGGTACGGCGAGACAAAACTGCCACCAAACTGAGGGTAGTTTTTGATGGCTCAGCCAAAGACAAAGGTGGTGTGTCGTTGGATAACTGTTTGGATGCTAGGCCAAATTTAAATGCAGATTTATTTTCCTTGTTACTGAGCTTCTGGTTTGGTAGAGTAGCATTGACTGCAGATGTGAAGCAAGCATTTGTGAGGATAAAGTTGAAACCAGAGGACAAAGATGCAGTGACAAAGGTGGTGTGTCGTTGGATAACTGTTTGGATGCTAGGCCAAATTTAAATGCAGATTTATTTTCCTTGTTACTGAGCTTCAGGTTTGGTAGAGTAGCATTGACTGCAGATGTGAAGCAAGCATTTTTGAGGATAAAGTTGAAACCAGAGGACAAAGATGCAGTAAGGTATCTGTGGGTGGATACGAAAAACTTGTTGGAAAATGAACCCAAGGTTCAAGCATATAGAATGAAGTCAGTGTTGTTTGGCCCCAGCTCTAGTCCATTTCTTTTGGCAGCTACTATGCAGTACCATTTTAAGAAATATTCTGAAGGCTATCCTAATACTATTGAACACATAAGGCAAAATTTTTATGTTGATGATTTGCTGTGTTCAGACGATACAGAAATGGCTTAGCAAATATTCATGGAGGTTAGAGCTATAATGAGGGAGGCTGGCGTGGAGCTTAGAAAGTGGCAGACCAATCATTCTCAGTTACAACAGTTTATGAGTCAGTCTTGTGTAGGACCTGATGCAGCAGAAAGTATTGAGGATTCTGGTATGAAGGAGTTGTGAGCAGTGTACACAAAGGTGCTAGGCATTGTTTGGTAGCAAGGAGAGGATTTGTTTACCTTCAATGGGAAATTTTTAGTAGAGCTGGCTGAGAATGAGACAAGGTGGACAAAACATATAGCTCTTAGGTTGGCTTCGAAGGTCTTTGATCCTCTTGGATTCCTGGCTCCATTTGTGATAAAGTAACAAATTTGGTTTCAGAGTCTCTGGGAAATTGGACTTGGTTGGGACCAAGAGTTCTCTGATCATATGGTGTTAAAGTGGAAATAATGGTTCAAAGAATTGATACATCTTGGAGACATTGAAATCCCAAGATAGTGCTTTGGAGAGTTGAACAATAGTCCAGATAATTTGGAGCTGCACATCTTTTGTGATGCAAGTGAGGAAGCCTATGCAACTTTCATTTATATAAGAGGCACTTTTGAAGAAGAAGTAAGTTGCAGATTGGTTGCTGCAAAGAGCAGAGTAGTTCCTTTGAAAAGGCTTTCTATTCCAAGGTTGGAATTGATGGGTGCAGTTATTGCTAGTGGGCTTGCAGTTACAGTGCAAAACTCTGGGTCTTTATGAAATTCCAAGCTATTATTGGACAGACTCCATTATAGTTTGGCACTGGTTAAGAAGCCAGACAAGGAAATGGAAACCATTTTTTGCCGATAGGGTGGAGGAAATTCAAGAACACAGATCCAAAGCAATGGAAGAATTGTTCAGGCACCCAAAACCCAGCTGATTTACCAACACGAGAAATTTCAGTGAAAGATCTTGCACAGTCAAGTTTGTGGTGGAATGGGCCAGAGTGGCTAAAATTTGGAAGTGAAAAGTGGCCCTCTAATCAGTCTCTTATAGGAAAATGCCAGGTTGAAGAAGAATGGGTGAGTGATAGGAGAAAATGCACTGTGAACAGTTGTCAAGTTATGCAGCAGGACCCCAAATTGAAGCTTGAAGACATTAGCAGTCTGAAAAGGTTAAGAGTGACAGCATGGGTATATACAGTAGATTTACAAACAACATTAAGGGAGAAACAAGAGGGGAAGGAATTCTGAACAGTAAGGAGATTCAGTAAGCTAGGGACTACTGGGTGCTATATGTGCAGAAGGAAAAATTTGGTGAAGAGAGAAAATTGCTCACCAGCAGTCCATTACAGGTTCTACCAACACATTCTGTTCTCAAAGGTTTGGATGTGTTTATGGATCAGGATTTATTGAGAGTAGGAGGTAGACTACAGTTTTCTGGGCTAGCAGAGGAGAAAAAACATCCAATTTTGCTACATTCTGGGGGGCACTTTGTGGAACTTTTGATCCTAGATACGCATCATAAGTTGTTACATGCTGGAGTTAGAGAAGTGATAATAGAGATCAGCCAACAGTTTCGGATTCCCAAAATTAGACAAGTAGTAAAAAAGGTCTTGCATAGATGTGTGGTTTGCAAGCGTTGGAGTGCAAAGCCTTATCATGAAAAGGTGGCTCCATTTCCAAGAGAACGGTGTGTCTATACTGCCCCATTTGATGTAGTTGGAGTAGACTTTGCAGGTCCAGTCTACGGGGCTCCAATAAACCGCCCATGACCTAAACCATTAGAGGTACAGTAAAACTAAACATACCTTACAGACGAGAATTTAATCCTGCATTTAATGAGAAACAATTAAAACTTGGTGTTCCCGCCATTAACTTCCAAGACAGCCTGAATTCGCTTTGGGTAGCTTGCCAAAAGTGACGTGAATAGATCTTGATCGTTACGCAAATTTGCTAAAACAGTTTCAATGTGTTGCGTCATTGTATCCTTCGAAAATCGATTTGCTGCAGGTTCTTGAAACAAGAGACATTCAACCTTGTCCTTTATAACTGATCCAATGTGTTCACAGACGTTCAGGTCAGGAGAATTTCCTGGCCATTCTTCATTTCCAAAGAAATCGATCTCATGGTTCCGCAACAACTGTTGAGTGGCTAATGCCTTAAAGCAGGGGGCCTTATTGTGCAGAAGTGTGACCTGATCGACATCCATAACATTGTTTGGGTTTCTTAGAAAAGGAATGACATGCTAGGATAAAATAATATCACGAAAATACTGTCTATCCCAACTCTAACCATTTGGCTTCAGCACCCACATGAGCTTCTTTGCAGTGAACAAAACAAACACACCAACACAGTCTGGACTTTTTAATAATTCGCTATAATGTTCATTGTCATCGATTTCATCTGGTGTTGTGGCCCACACTCGATCATTTTGGTAGTTAGGCCGACGTGTTACGTAAACAAAAAATTCATCGGAGACAGCTAAATGCATGAAATCATCCACATCCCAATCTTCAAGATAATGGGCAAACCACATTCTGTCATCGATGTTAAGTCGAGATTTTCTTGGTTTTGGAAGTTCATGCCAAGGCTTTAAACCTTGCCTATGACGGTACAATCGAATGATCTCACCACTAACGATCTTTCCTCTCAACACTTCGATCTCTCTAGAAAGTTTAGCACAGCTGTTTTTCCGCTTACGCGTACCGTTTTCAATGATGTCCTTTGTTTCCTGAGAGAGTGGCAAATTTGGGCGCCCAGATTTGGTTGTATCCATTTCACATTCATCCAAAGTTTTATTCCAATTTCTTTTGACGAAGTCCTCACTTCTTCGCAACTTTTTGGCAACCCATGAACGTGTTATGAAGGGGGCTCCAGCATCACGAGCTTCCCGAAATGTTATTGCTCGTATGCGATCTATCACACGTTGCCTCTCCGAATCACCAATTAATTGAGAAGCCATTATATTATCACTTTATCAGCTAGAGTAATTTTAATAAGGTTTTTTGGAACCCCTTACAAGCTTCCCTTACAAGCTTCGTAATGTCATCGCAAAAGAATGTTTTTGGTTGTGTGCGTAGCCAGTCAATCACCACCTCCTTCAGGTCATCATCGCCTTGGAATCGCTGATCTCTCAAAGCGTCTTTTAGTGGTCCAAACAGGTAAAAATCCGAAGGTGCCAGGTCTGGACTGTAGGCTGGATGGTCGAGAACTTCAAATTTAAGTTCCTGAAGGCATTTTCTCGTCTGTGCAGCGGTATGAGGGCGCGCATTTTCGTGTAACAGAATAACACCTTCCCATTGCAAGGAAGTTCAAAGCGCAGCCGTCAGCAGGTAAAGTTATGCTAACACTGTTTTGGGATACACGAGGCCCTATCCTTGTACATTATCTAGAGCGTGGAACTACAGTAAGAAGTGCATCGTATTCTGACATGCTTCGGAATGAGTTAAAGCAAGCAATTCGCACAAAACGGAGAGGGAGATTGTCGGAAGGTGTTATTCTGTTACACGACAATGCGCGCCCTCATATCGCTGCACAGACTAGAAAATGCCTTCAAGAACTTAAATTTGAAGTTCTCGACCATCCAGCCTACAGTCCAGACCTGGCACCTTCGGATTTTTACCTGTTTGGACCACTAAAAGACGCTTTGAGAGGTCAGCGATTCCAAGGCGATGATGACCTGAAGGAGGTGGTGATTGACTGGCTACGCACACAGCCAAAAACATTCTTTTACGATGACATTAGGAAGCTTGTAGATCGCTGGACTAAGTCTATTGAGAAACAGGGAGACTATGTTGAGAAGTGATGTGTTTATAGTCTATCAGATGTGAAAATATAATTGTGAAAATAAAAAGTGCGGATACTTATTGAATTACCCTCGTGTGTGTGTGTATATATATATATATATATATATATATATATATATATATATATATATATATATATATGTGTGTGTGTGTGTGTGTGTGTGTGTGTGTGTGTGTGTGTGTGTGTATATCTGAAAACTATGATGTAATATACACAGACTTTGTCAAGGCGTTCGACAAGTGTGACCATGATATCATAATACATAAACTGAAATATATGGGAATAAGAGGAAAAGTAGGGAAATGGATATATAATTTCCTTAATGAGCGGCGGGAAGTCGTTACGGTACAAGGAATATCTTGATCAGAATCAGAGGTCCTCAGCTCAGTACCACAAGGAACAGTATTAACTCCACTACTCTTCATAATCATGCTAACTGACATAGATGAGGACGTTACCAGAGACAGCACAGTAACATCCTTTGCCGATGACTCAAAGATCAGTAGAAAAATAAGAAACCCAGAAGATATAGGATCTCTATAGACAGACATGAACAGAATCTACAAGTGGACGGAAGACAACAATATGAAGTTTAACACTGAGAAATTTCAGCTGTTACGGTTGAGTAAAAGGCAGGACCTCAAATCCATGGAATACTATACCCAAAATGAACAAGAAATTCAGAGAAATTCTAAAGCAAAAGATTTAGGAGTTGTAATGACTGACGATGCGAAATTTGAAACACAAAATAAGATAACAGTAAACAGAGCAAAGAGAATAACTGGGCAGATACTGAGAACCTTTAAACGAAGGGATAGGAATATAATGATTTCTCTACTGAAAACACTGATAATACCCAAATTGGAATACTGCTCAGTCCTAACAAGCCCATATAAAAGAGGAGACTTTAGACAGCAAGAAGGTATTCACTATTCAGAGAAGCTTCACAGCCAAGATCAATGGATGCAAAGAACTAAATTACTGGGAATTAAACCTATATTCACTGGAAAGGAAAAGACACACACACACCATTATTTACACTTGGGAAAATAATGGAGAAACTAGTCCCTAATCTTACTCTGAACCCTGTAACTCCCCAAACAATAGTGGAGAGTAGAAAAGGAAGACTGTGTCGTGTTCCCAAATTAAAGGTTAAACAGGGAACATCATTAACCCTGAAAGAAAAAAGTTTGTTGTGAGAGGACCAAGACTGTTTAATCAGCTACCCAAAGACCTAAGGAACACGAGTGGTGTTGCGGTGGACATCTTCAAAAGAACATTAGACGCCTGGCTCAGAACAATCCCCGATAAGCCGGACGCACCTGGCTATGTGAGGTGGAAAGTACAAGAAACTATCTCACTACTTCACCAGACCAACTCTAGAGGAGGAGAGGCAGGCTTGACCGTCGTGAAATGAGGAATCATCGCACGGAACATTTGAAAGGTTGAAAGGGGTATATATATATATATATATATATATATATATATATATATATATATATATATAGAGAGAGAGAGAGAGAGAGAGAGAGAGAGAGAGAGTCAAATCATGAAAAAGAAGCACATCAAGTGGCGAAAATGGTTCCTCAAATCCTCAAAACAAGTTTTTGGAGAACTCAGAGACCCCTCTACCCCTACCTAGTTTGTGGAGTTGTATAGAGAAATGCTCAAGGGTGCCAGAGTGGCACCCATTGATTTTCAATTCTACACATATTTTAGAACACAAAACTGCTAAAAAAGCTTATATAACCTTAAATGAAAAGTTCACCACAAAAACGCCATCTGGCTATCTGACTATATAGGTTGCGATGTTCGAGTAGAAATACCCTCCTATATTTTATATACTTTTTATTTTTATTTTTAAATACTTAATATGTACTATAAATATATTATTAATATCAGACGTTTATATAAATATATTGTATATTGTATAAATTATTCACTTTTTACACTTGGTTTTAAATTTTTAGCACTGATGATGGACATTGAAATTACCAAAACGTCCTTAAATAAACAGGTACCACCTCCTCGTCCTCTTATTCCTTATAATATATATATATATATATATATATATATATATATAATATATATACACGTTTGTGTATGTGTGTGTGTGTGTGTGTGTGTGTGTGTGGGTGTGCTTCCGTTATTTGTGAGTTCCGAAGACGAACACCTGTGAATGAAAACTCGAGTAAAAGGTGTTTTCCATGATGTTTTCACGATATTTTGTCATGAAACAAAAGACCATTTATAAATATTTATTGCGTGTTCACCAATATAACTCACGTCGAGTTATACGTCGAGTATATAGGCCCCTATATACAGTATATTTGAGGTAGCAATTACTGAATCCTGGTTAAATAGAGAGAGTAGAGATTTTCTCGGAGAATATCATATCCCTGGTTATGAGATATTTAACAATGATAGAATAGAAAGAAGGGGTGGTGGTAGGGTTCGAGATAAGATGGGGTCAGGGGGAGTTTGACCCTCCAATTCTACATGGGACCCATGGAATTGTGCTGTCTAAAGGGACCCAGGGTGGGTTAATTTTCTATATTTAAAGCTTTCAAGTTTTAATTTATATGAAACATGTGTAGCCAGGCCAGTAGGAACAGGTGCAGCAGGTGCGCGCGGCAGGTTTTTGGCCATTTAATTTTCTTATACAGATTTTTTCTGGAGTTTTGTAATAAGTGAGTTATTTTTTAAATTATAGGGAACGTAAAAATACATTTTATTTGTATTGGTACCTTTGATAGACACCGCATATAAAAAACATTTACTAAAAAAATAGTATGTAAACCTTCTGGGCTACTTTTTAATTTTTGGGTTCGATTCCTGGGAGGTACCTCATTTTTCATTTGCTCGTTCTCCCTCCTCATCTTGTGTGGAACACTCTTCTACACAAGCGTCGTTCTTTACATTAATTATACTGTGTGTTGTTTGCAGTTAAAATGTATATATGTACGGCATGCGTAGGTGCCACCCTCAGGGCATTTGATTCCGCTCGTATGTAGGAGAATTACGAGTACTGACTAATCGGGGTCCTTGGTGTAGTGGTTAACATATCCAACCGGCAATTGGATGATCCCGGGTTCTATTCCTGGGAGGTACCTCATTTTTCATTTGCTCGTTCTGCCTCCTCATCTTGTGCGGAACACTTCTACACAAGCGCGTCGTTCTTTACATTAATTATACTGTGTGTTGTTTGCAGTTAAAAATGTGTATATATATATATATATATATATATATATATATAGAAACTAAAGCTCTCAACATAACTCTCAACATGTTTTAATAATTTATTGCAGACGTTTCGGAATATTTTCCATCTTCAGTGGAATCTTAAATCTAACTAATTATTTTAAATTTGTACGTATGAAAAGAGAGATGGCAGAATGATCAGAGGTCAGGTGTACCATAGCCCTCTTACGCGAATCATGGAGTGGCTGTTGAGAGGGACGCTTTGCCTTTGCGAAGTGGGTGGAGAAGTAAAGAGTGGAATTATCGGCATAGGAGTGGATAGGACAGAAAGTGCGACTTAACAGACCATTGATAAATAAAACGAAAAGAGTCGGTGATAGGACAGAACCCTGATAAGAACCCTAATAAATGAACTGGTTCCAGAACTGATCCCTGAGGCACGCCGCTTATTACACTCTTCCACTTAGACGCTTTGCCATTAATGACCACTCTTTGTTTACGTCCACTATGCCATTTTTTAATCCGTTTCAGAACATTACCATTAATTCCGTGAGAATGAAGTTTAGCTAATGCTCTCCCTCCTATGTGGCACTTTATCAAACGCCTTTTGAAAATCGAAATATATAACGTCTACCGTTTTACTCTCGTCAGACATATTTACAATATCATTAAAGAAATTGAGCAGATTAGTAAGACAAGAACGATTACGGTACGTTGAAAGTCGTGTTGAGAATCTTTGATTAATTTATTAATTTATTCATTTCTAAGTGATTAATATTTTGTCCCGAACGATCGTCTCCATGAGCTTACTAACGACTGAAGTCAGACTAATGGGGCGATAATTTCCCGCAAGTGAGTTGTCCCCTTTTTTAAATATTGGCGTAGTGTTTGGAAGTTTCTAATTAAATGGAACCTCTCCAGACTGTAACAATTTATTGGTGGCTTATTATTATTATTATTATTATTATTATTTATTATTAGTTAATTATATACTCGAATGTGAGAGGAGAGACGATTGCGCAGTTCATTTTTTTAAGTACCCTTTGGTACAGTTTATTCGAACCAGGAGTTTTATATGTATCCCTAAAATATGTGTATTAGCCTCTATTAGGGTGTGGTGAAAATTTGTCAACTATTGCTTCACTGGTAATAAGGTGGATTGAAGAGTGATAAAGAAGAATATGAGAATTAAAAAATTTTCAATTCATCCTAAGTACCCCATTTTTCCCCCCAAAAAATGGCCTCCAGCCAGTCATTATACGCTTCATAACTCGAAAAGTATTCTTTTTACAAAAAGGTTTGCTGAAGCAAAAATTGTTTATTTCACATTTCTACCTCATATAAATGTTTCAGATGTTTAATGAAATTTTTTTATTTTTCAGGTTTTTGTTGGATTTGAAATTGGTCATTTCTGATAATTAGTAACAAATATGGCTTCTGCTTCAAACATTAGAGCTGCAAGGAGTCAATCAAAAACACATTTTATATTTGGAACCGCACAAGAGCTTCCTCTTACAACATTGCCAACAAATAAACAGGTGCGCCAATACCATGTTCATTTAAAAGAAGCCACTTCAGTGACTTCACATAACTCTGATATGTTCACAAAAATTGCTGAAGATATACTCTGTATTTGGAGAAAAGCTTCAATTCCTGCAATAATGACAAATCAGTTTATATCAAATTAAAGCGGTTCATCGTGAAAGCAAACGATCTTAGTAGATCAAAAAGTAGTGTCGAAATGAGAGAAAATTTTAATGACACCTTGGAAGAATTATTCGATATCAGTGCCTGTAAATGCCCTTTTATCTCCCATCAAAACTTTGGCTGTCCTGAGAGCTGCGAAGATGTTCACATAAGATGCACCTGTCGAAGAGAACTGAAGGTACCAAAAAGAAGAACTTCTGCTTTTACAGGATCAGCGATCGACGTGTACACTGAAAATAGGGGGCGTTGATAAAGTCATGACAAAAAGAATTAAAAAAATGTAGTCTAGGAAATTGCGGACAGAAGAAGGAATGGTTAAAAGAAGAAGAGAAATGAAGGACTCTCATATTTTAACCGAAATAGTGTTTTTCAGATGTAGAGAGTACTTCCACACAATATGAATTAGACCCACATCAGAGTGAATCAGACTATGAGTCAGTTGCCATACAAGGTTAAATGAGACTTCCATTGCCTACTGTAGCGACGGAAGCCGATAGATTTGGAATTTCAGATCGAGCAGCAGCTGCTTTGGCTTCAGCTGCTTTAGTTGATTATGGAGCAATCACTGAAGAAGATAGTACGCTTTTGATTGACAAGAACAAAATCTGACGGGAAAGTGAGAAAAAGTTTGGTGATGGAGAGTAAAGCTAATCCTGCTGTCATATCTGCTATATTTTTTGACGGAAGAAAGGACAAGACTTTGGTGAAGGTGAAGAAAGGAAAGAAATGGTACGGAGACTCCATTAGAGAGGAACATTATGTTTTGGTGTCTGAGCCAGGAAATGAATATTTAACGCATGTAGTTACTTCTTCTAGTAAAGCTCAAGATATAGCTGATAGTTTGTTCTCCTTCTTTCAAGAGTCAGCTATTAATGAGAGTATTCGTCTTATAGGATGTGACAGTACAAATACCAACACAGATGCCAAGGGTGGGATCATCCACCTCATAGAAGAAAAACTAAATAAACCGTTACAATGGAGCATTTGTATGCTACATACAAATGAACTTCCCCTTTGACACTTATTTGAACATTTTGATGGTAAAACAAAAGGTCCAACATGTTTCACTGGAAAAATCGGAGTAGCACTGAAAGAATGTGAAAAAAATGCCTGCAGTCAATTTCAAACCAATTAGAGAAGGCATTGATTTAACACATATCAGAAGAGGTTATCGATGATCTTAGCCAAGATCAACAGTATTTGTACAAAATTATTGTAGCTATAAGAAGTGGGAATGTCCCGAAAGATTTGGAAAATACAAAACCCGGACCACTGAACCATTCTCGATGGCTGACATTAGCAAATCGTGTCTGCCGCCTATACATTGCAGAGAAAACTCCTTCATTGGCTCTTTATTCAATAATTTTCTTCATTGTTACAAATTATGGACTAAGCTGGTTCGATATCAAGAGTAGACCATATGTAAGGAATGGACCACATCACATATTTGGAGCAATTAAAAGATTTCATCTTCTTCCAAAGGATGTTCAGAATGTAGTGTAGCCTTGCTAGAAACGCATATTTTGCTCATTGTGAAAATGTTCTGATAGCAATGTTATCAGATACATCAGAACAAAAACGAAACAGAGCAGTTGATTTCATCATGAACATTAGAACAAAGACGGAAAATGTGTCCAAAATCAGAGAATTTAAGGTTTCTGAGATAAATTTCAACGCAAACGCATGGGATGATATTATTTACTGGTCAAAAGAAATGCTGACTGAACCTCCCCTCACTATAGCGCTCACAAATATTAAATTCAATGCACTTAGGGTGAAAAAACTGTGCCTACCCAATTATCCACTTCATTCACAAAGTGTCGAGAGGGCAATAAAACTTGTCACCGATGCGGCCTCATCCGTATATTCCCAAGAATCCCGTGATGGATTTATAAGAGCAAGAATTAGGTCTCGTTCATTGCTGTCGTGTATGGAAACCAAGAAAGAAACGACTTCACTTTTTGACAATTGGCTTTTAATTAGAGACTGAAATAATTCACCAAAATTTCATGAAAGCAAACACTCGACGATTTTTGAAAAGGGAACTTTTTGGAAGTGTATTGATTATATGTTTCTGCAATTGTGGTAATAAAATGTCAATAATTTCTCTCGTTGATTAGTGTTGTACATTATTGTTTGAATATTCAAAATTATATAAGGTTATTAACTATTATCAAAGTATGATAATATACTTCGATCATCAATGAATTTTTCATTTATTTAGAAAAAAGTGATTTATTTGTGAGATCATTTACCGAGGTAAATTTTGATAAAATTTAAAATTGAGAAAATAATTTATAAAAGGGCACTTTCTAATGTATTTTTTATTTTGAATCATTTTTATTCTATAGTATCTTTTAATTGGATGCATATTTTTCAAATTATAAGCATTAAAAGTTTGACTAGCGGCCATTTTGTTTTTCTCAAAAATGCGCTAGTAGGACAAAATTGATTTTTCTTTTATATCACTTTATGTCATCTATAGAACCCAATACAACAAATTATAGGTGAAGCAAATAAATATTCCACAAAGAATTGCGTTTCACCCCACCCTAATGTGTATCCGTAATGACGCTCAAGCTTGTCAGGATGTAAACTGTAGAATTCAAACACATATTTTGAGTTAAGCAAATACACCCTCAATCCAAATCCGGTTAAAAACAGTAAGGAAAAAGTATAAAGCCAAATTATGCATAGACTGTAGCATTTTCTATTGGATACCATCCGGACTAGGCGTTGAGTTTCTCTGGGAGAATAAGGTAGATTTAGGTTCGCGCATCGTCATCAATCGGTTATAAGGGTCATTGTTCGGGCGGTCGAAATGGAGATCCTCTCTCTCTCCATTGCATCTTTCCTCGAATGAAAAGTCGGAGAATATCCGGCGACACTTGAAGCTGCGGCAAACGAAGTAGCCAGAGTATTCGCTACTTCTTTTGAGTCAAAACTGTCCCTGCCATCGACATGGAGGACTGGGGAACGAGAGGGAGTGAACTTTCGGGAGATGCGACTGACCCGGTTCCAGACCGTGGCAATCGGGGTCGAAGATGTGATCCCGGAGACGTATTGTTGCCAGGAGTCCCTTCGTGCTTGTTTAAGGACTCGACGAGCCACTGCCTGAGCCCTTTGCATGGCAATGCGATTATCTGGAGATTTATGGCGGTAAAGCCGACGAGTAGCAGTCTTCTTATTTCGAACAGCCTCCGCACACTTCTGAGACCACCAAGGGACTCGGGTCAAATGAGAGGAGCATTGTCTGCTGGGAATTGTCTTCTCAGCCGCATTCAAAATTCTCGAACCCAGGAAATCTAAACATTCGCCCACCGAAGAAAAATCGTGGGCTGTACAGGACACGTAGGTAAGGCTACGATAGGACTCCCAGTCGGCTCTGGAAAAAAGCCAACTGGAGGAAGGTGGCATATTAGTTCCGGGAACAATAAACGACAGCCGCACCGGGAAATGGTCACTCCCGTAGTCATCCCCCAGGACTTCCCAGGAAAACTCCAGGAGAGCATCGGTGGAACAAAAGAAGAGATCGATGCAGGAGAAAGTATCAGTGTGAACGTGATAGTAAGTAGGAGCACCTGAGTTGAGACAGTGGAGGGAGTGGGATGACATCAGGGAGATCAAGGAACCAGCCATGAAAGTGTCCCGAACATCACCCCACACTGGGCTACAACTATTAAAATCACCTAAAAGTAAGAAAGGTCTAGGGAGTTGATCAACAACTTCCACTAGCTCCTCTCGGGAAAAGGGAGCTTGTGGAGGGAGGTAAACGGAACAGACGGTATACTGCTGACACAAAGAAAGCCGGACAGCAACCACCTGCAATGTAGATAGAACTATGAGTGGGCGAGAAGGGACTGGTCTAAGTACCATGGTGGCTGAACCACCTCGACGACCGTGAGCGGGCAAGGGGTTTGTAAAGGAGATGTAGCCAGTAGGAGAAGGCATAGATCGAGAACCCAAAATTGTTTCTTGGAGAGAAACACAAGCAGGTTAGTATGTTTTTAAAAGGAGGGAAAGACCTTCATAGTTGGAAAAAATGCTGCGACAGTTCCAGCGAAGGATGGAATTAAAATTAGTCATTATAATGAAGATATAAAAGGAAAAAATTTAAAAGTGTAAAAGGGTAAAAGTTAAGAATGTAAAAGTTAAAAGTATAAAAGAGAAAAGTATAAAAGATAAAAGAGAAAAATGTAAAAGATGAGAGTTAAATACGAAGAGGTAAAAGTAAAAGTTAGCTACGGAGAGGTAAACTTTAAATATGAAAGGGTAAAAGTTAAAAGTAAAATATAAAAAGGTAAAAGTTAATGAACTACCGACCAGAAACAATGGAGCAGATGTGGCGTTCTCCCACAAGTCCGGGTCTGACCCAACCTGTTCAGGCTGAGGTCGCAGGCGAGGATTAGCCGGGCGAGCAAGGAGAGAGGAGGTATGGAAAACTGATGAGTGGGTAGTTGGGAGGTAACGAAAATGGTTCACTGAGTAGGTAGGTAGTTAATCTAACAATTATTAAATTCCTTTTATGTCAATAACTGGGTGGATGAAACCAATTGGTTGCTCACCAGAGTTATTCTCCACACTAGTATTTATATACTGTGTGAGAAGAGCGTGCTCGGTAATAGATACACATTACCGATCAACCAACCGGGGAAAAAACCAAGACAACGCTGGTGGAAAAAGCCCCGCGAAGAGGAGAACAGAGGTCGAGAGTTCGATCCTCTCTGAAGGCACCATATATGGAAAACTGATGAGTGGGTAGTTGGGAGGTAACGAAAATGGTTCACTGAGTAGGTAGGTAGTTAATCTAACAATTATTAAATTCCTTTTATGTCAGTAACTGGGTGGATGAAACCAATTGGTTGCTCACCAGAGTTATTCTCCACACTAGTATTTATATACTGTGTGAGAAGAGCGTGCTCGGTAATAGATACACATTACCGATCAACCAACCGGGGAAAAAACCAAGACAACGCTGGTGGAAAAAGCCCCGCGAAGAGAACAGAGGAGAACGAAAACGAAGAACGGGGCGAGAGGACGCAACTGGAGAAGGGACGAGAACAGACACGGAAGAAAGATCCCCACCAGCAAGTACGCTCTCGACAATTATACAGGAAGGAGAAAAGAGACTCTCTAATAACTAGCAGTAAGTCACTAATTGTGTTTTTAACCCAGCAAGTTAAACTCATTAAATTAAGCTGGGTCAGACAACTTAGGCCTACATTGTGGCCTAAGACCCAGCATCAACTCATAGCTTAACAAAGGTAAAGGTAGATTGCCCTAACCTAGTTTGGTGAGGAATCCTACTGTGGACCTCAATTTATCTGCCCGCTCTGGACTATTTCCGGAATCTCTAGGCTGACCCCTCTAGGCTAGACTTGATCTACTCTATAGTTAGACTGGAGAAATAAGGGGTGGGTTAATTGTGGACCAATTCATACAGAACATTTTTCACAGGAGGTAACAAGAACTGGAATGCAGGACTTCCTAAAGCGACCGCGGCGCACTCCTAAAGGAGCAGAGACAGAGGCATTGTCGGAACAAAGAGAGGCGGAGTCAGAGAACGGTTGGCGGAGAGCAAAAATATGTTGGGGACATAGGGAGGTCTAACAAGGAGCGAGAACGGGCGGGTAAGGCTGACGGGAGGGAGTCCAACACCACAAATTGGCTCTCCAACTGGCGGAAGTTCGGAGGGCGAGAAACAGGTGAAGACGACTTTTGTGAGAGACTGACGACGCCCCACCTGTGAGAAGGGAATTGAGCCACCAGGACTCAGGGATCTGGCTTGGGTTCTGGCTTGGAGGAGGAGGAGAAGAAATCACCGACCTGGGACAGAGGGATAAAGTAGAACCTCGGGCAGGGTCTGTCAGGGTACCACTCATAGTGGCAGGGGAAGAGTGCGGAGAGAGAACCAGATCCGAGCGACGGTGACGGCGGTAAGAAACTGGAGAACCAGGGGTCTCCTCGGCCCTTCGCTTAACACCCCCTCCGACCAGCAGGAGGGTCCCCACACGGAGGCAGCCCCACAGACGCCCTCGAAGGAGAGAGAATGCGGCGCGGAGGCGTTCGGGCCAAGGAAGGTCGAGGAGAAACACATGGAGACTGCTGAGACCGACGCTGTGGAGAGCGGAGCTGGGCCGAAGTAGGCGAAGAAGGAACTGGGAGAAGAGACGAGGCAGAAGGGGGTTTTCGTAAACGGTCAGGTTGCGAACGATAAACACGAAGAATGTCCGCGAATGTGACTTATTCTCACACAAAACGAGCGCGAAATAAAAACAAATAAATAAAGAATTTGTTTGGGTATTTCCTTTTACGCTAATTAAGGAATAGCATGGATATGGGTCCAAATTCTCACTTAATCTGTAATTTGTGCAATCTGGTAACAACAGAAAACTTGGCGATTAGATGTGATTTCTGCCAACGACTTAATGACTTTATCTGTGTGAATTGGAATGATAGGGAAATAACTCTTGTCTCGAACGCGAAACACGTCGTGGGGATCAAATTTCTATGTGGCGCATGTACACAGACCGTAAATTCTTTCGCGGTCTTTAAAGAAATAGAGATAGCAGACTCGAAAGTTACAAAAAAGGATGAAATAATGGGGACACATGGGTCCGGAATGGTCCCAACGAAAAACCGGGTGGATGAGAGAGAAGACGAAATAACGAATAACAGCATAATAACGAACAACAATTTAATAACGAATAACGATATAAACAATATAATACGGAAGGAAGATATAGATGAAAGAAAAGAAATAAGTAAAAGTTGTGAAGTAGTCAAACGGTCCATCAAGCGAAAGGATAAAAAGATAATAACTAAAAACGTAGAAAATAAACAGCGAAAGAAAAATAATGATAATGCCATTATGCAAAACGCATTACACAAGTGGATACTGCAAATTTGATTAGAAATGCATGTTCCACCATCTTACGGTCTGCAACACTTATGCAAGATATGGGAGTTGCAAATACAGAAAAAATGCCGATACCACCACCCTCAAAGGAACGCAACGAGTGAAGAGAAAAAAACGAACATCAAAGAAGAGTGCCAATTTTTTAGACGCAGCCAACACATTTCAGCTGCTAAATATTATCCAGCAATTACAAAACCAGCTGACAAATATAAATATAGGAATCCGAGAGCCGGATTCGGAACCACCTGTATGCGAAAAAGAAAGAGAAAAAATAAAAAATAATCCTAGCCAACATACAGGGCCTTAAATCAAACCATTCCACGAACAAAGTTGTATACCTGAAAGGACTTATGCAAGAAGCCGGAGCAGACTTTGCATGCCTCACGGAAACTCATCTAAAGGACTGCCAGGCGAACTGTGAAAATTGTCAGTCCTGTATTGACAAAAGAGAAATACAAATTGACAACTATAACATCCTCCGAGCCGACAGAACAGTGAGACGTAAAGAAGGATGTGCTATTTACACACGCGAAAGGCACATAGCAGAAATGGCTATAAGTACCTCAAACAGCTACGTAGAATGTGTAGCAGCAAGAATTGAAAAATTAAATATGGTACTAATTGTAATGTACAGACCCCCAAACACGCCAACCTCAAAATTCTCAGATTCCATTACAGAGGTAAGAAACTTGGTAAAAGATCTACACTCCCCAACCCCAAATATTTTTCTCTGTGGTGATTTTAATTTCCCATTCATGAAATATAAAAGGATAGGAAAAAGTATATGTATACACCAAGACAAGGGGGTCACACGAGAAGACCAGGAGCAGGTAAAAATGCTACTAGCTCTAGCTGATGAATTTATGTTAAGGCAAAAAATAACAGAAAACACAAAAAAAAAAAACTGCCTAGATTTGGTATTCACAAACAACAGTACTCTAATGAATAATGTAGAAATATCCCCAACTATGATATCGGACCACAACATCATTGAAATAACAACTAATATAAAGGCAACAGGAAAGGAAAGAACACGCACAACAGAAAGAAGCAAATTCGAATTTTTATTTTCACTCCAAAGCTATAAACTGGGAAGATGTGACATCCAGCATGGAAGTAATAGATTGGAAAACCATTTTCGAGGCCAAGACAACGGAGGAGATGCTAATGACGTTAGAGGAGAAGACGTTAGAAATTGTGGAAAAACATATCCCAAAGATACAACAAAGAGGAAAGAGAAGCAGGTTCGAAAGACCAAAGAGGGCATTGTTTCGAAAGAGAAAAAGAGTGACTGCAAAATTAAGTAATTGTAAAGATAACAACATCAGAAAAATATTAAATGATAAACTGCAAAGTATCAATGTCGTCATACAGGAACTAATCGAGAAGCATACAGAAAAAGAAGAAGACGCTATAGAAGCGATAAAGGCTAACTCAAAGTACTTCTATAATTTCGCAAAAAGAAAGTCGAAAAACCATGCGACTATCGGACCTTTAAAAAATGAGAACAGTGCTTTATCTGATGATCTAACAGCAGTTTCTGAAATATTAAAAGTTCAGTACGAATCATCTCTCAGTATCCCAAAAACTGACAAATTGATATGCGATAGAAACGCGTTCTTTGAAGAACAACCACAAGGGGAAAGTATAACGGATTTCGACTTTACGACGGATGATATTACACAAGCCATAGGGAAACTAAAAACACAGCGGCAGAACCGGATAAATGGAATGCCACACTGATCAAAAACTGCAAGAATGCAATTGCTGAGCCCCTAAACTGGATATGGAGACGATCACTAGACGCGGGAGAAATACCGGGCATCCTGAAGAGCGCGAACATAGTCCCAATATATAAAGGAGGAGATCGATCCGAGGCCAAAAACTATAGGCCAGTATCGCTTACATCCCATCTCACTAAAATATTTGAAAGAATAGTTAGGCAGAAAATCTATGACTTTGGAAACTCAGAAAAAAATCAGTGATAACCAACACTGGTTTCGGTCAGGCAGATCATGCCTATCACAACTAATGGAACACTACAACACCATTATTGATTCACTTGAAAGTAATGAAAATTATGATGTACTACACACAGACTTTGCTAAAGCCTTCGACAAGTGTGACCACGGAATCATAATCATAAACTGAAATATATGGGAATAACAGGAAAAGTAGGGAAATGGATATATAATTTCCTTAGTGAGCGGCGGCAAGTCGTTACAGTACATGGAGTATCTTCATCAGAATCAAAGGTCCTCAGCTCAGTACCACAAGGAACAGTGTTAGCTCCAATACTCTTCATAATCATGCTAACTGACATAGATGAGGACGTTACCAGAGACAGCACAGTAACATCCTTTACGGATGACACAAAGGTCAGTAGAAAAATAAGTAACCCAGAAGACATAGGATCTCTACAAACCGACATAAACAGAATCTACAAGTGGACGGAAGACAACAATATGAAGTTTAACACCGAGAAATTTCAGCTATTACGGTACGGAAAAAGAGAAGACCTAAAATCCACGGAATATTATACCCCAAATGGACAGGAAATTCAAAGAAATTCCAGAGGAAAAGATTTAGGGGTTGTAATGACAGATGATGCGAAATTTGAAACACAAAATAAGATAGCAGCAAACAGAGCAAAGAGAATAACGGGACAGGTATTGAGAACCTTTAAACGAAGGGATAGGAATGTAATGATTCTTCTACTGAAAACCCTGATCATACCCAAATTGGAATACTGCTCGGTCCTAATATCCCCAATAAAAAGAAGACATTAGACAGCTGGAAGGGATCCAGAGAAGCTTCACAGCCAAGATCAATGGGTGCAAAGAACTAAATTACTGGGAAAGGTTACGCGAACTAGACCTATATTCGCTGGAAAGGAGAAGGGAGACACACACACATTATTTACACTTGGAAAATAATGGAGAAACTAGTCCCTAATCTTACTCTGAACCCTATAACTCCCCAAACAACTGTGGAAAGTAGAAACGGTAGACTGTGTCGTATTCCCAAATTGAAGGCGAGACAGGGAACATCCTTAACCCTGAAAGAAAATAGTTTTGTAGTGAGAGGACCAAAACTGTTTAATCAGTTGCCCAAAGACCTAAGAAACACGAAGGGAGTTGCAGTAGACATCTTCAAAAGAAGAGTAGACACCTGGCTCAGAACAATCCCCGATGAGCCGGGCGTACCTGGCTATGTGAGGTGGAGAGCGCAAGAATCCAACTCACTACTTCACCAGGCCAACTCGAGAGGAGGGGCGACAAGCTTGACCTTCGCGAAATGAGAAATCATCGCGCGAAACCTTTGTAAGGCAAGGTAAGGTATATATATATATATATATATATATATATATATATATATATATATATATATATATATATATATATATATATATATATACCGTCTGACAAAAAAAGGGTTCACACTAAAAACATCCATGGAATCAACATTTTTCAAACAATCAGTATGAAACTTGTACACTTAAAAGATATATAAAACATCTACCTATAAACCAAATTTCAGTTCAAAGCTATTAAAAATAACGATTTATTAAATATTTCTCTAATAATACTACAACTGATGCTGACAAACTAATCAAGAATCCTTCATTTCCATTTTCACTTTTGTAAATTCTAATATACGATTTTATTTTGCAGGTTTATAAACTATAGTGAATATGCCATTTTCAGAGGAAGATAAGATTATAATTAAGCATTATAGACTAGAAAAGGGATATGGACGAACGAAACTACTCTCCGAATTCCACAACAAAGGATGGACTCTTGGTGGTTTGGGAAAGTTTCTGAAGAAAATTGACGAGACTGGGGATATCAAAAGAAGAGAGGGAAGTGGGTGACCAAAAACTGTTCGCGTACAAGACAATATCAACGACGTCGAAGAGTGTATATTAAGTCAGGAAAACTAGCCAGGAACCCATATGACACCAGCTCGCATATCAGAAGAGTTACAATTATCAGAAAGTAGTGTGAGACGCATAATTAAACAAGATCTTCAACTAAAACCTTTCAAAAGTGTGCACGGGCAAAAGATTACTCAAACTGATGAGCAGAAACGAGTTCAAAGATCAAAACAAATCTGACGGCAAGTAACATGTGATAAACTTTCAAAGGCTTTTTTCAATGATGAAAAGAGATTCACTGTGGAGCCCCCCTCGGAACAGTCGGAATGACAGAATTTACTGGCACGTCCAATGTAAGAATGAAATACCTGATAGCAGACTTTTTTGCAACCAGAAGTCATTTCTCAGCTAGTGTCATGGTGTCAGTTGGCATATCAAAATTAGGAAAAACATCCATTCATTTTATTGAGCCTGGTGTAAAAGTCAATGCCGAGTACTATCGAAATACTCTGCTGCGAAACATGCTTCCCGAAATGCAAAATCTGGCCAACGGTGGTTATTATCTTTTTCAGCAAGACGGAGCAACGTCCCATACAGCAATAGCAACTGTGGAATACTTAAAAAATAATGTCCCAAAATTACTTGAACCCCAAAATTGGCCATTTAACAGTCCTGACTTGAACCCTGTTGACTATGGAATGTGGGAAAATTTGGCACAGATAGTTTACGTCAGCTTCTTGTGGAGAAGTGGGAAGAGATACCACAGGAGCAGATCGATCGAACCATTGATGACTTTCGTCCAAGATTGAAGAAAATTGTTGAGACAGAAGGGGAACACAGTGAACAATTTTTTTAATAGGAATTCCAAAAGAGTAAAATGTTAATTTGATTTCTTTTGTAAACTTAGGATTTAAGTTCTGTTTCGAAATTCAAAATCCTTTTTTAATTTTCATGGTTTTTTAATGGAGGCATTTCCTATATTTTATAAATCTTATGATGTATTTTATAGCTAAAATGGGAATAAAAAATTTATTACCAAAATTTTACCGCCTTTGTGGACTCCCACAATTTGTTGAAAATAAACAATCCTCATTAAGTCATTAATTTTGAATATAATAATCTGAAAATTGGTGTACATATACACTGCTTACATAGTTTTGCTCTGTATGAGTTTCATTATGATTGGTTAATAAATGTTGATTTCATGGCTGTTTTTAGAGTGAACCCTTTTTTTTGGCAGACGGTATATATATAATATATAATATTATATATATATATATATATATATATATATATATATATATATATACTCTATATGGAAATGAACTCAGAATGGTCCCCTGAGTTTTTTATGATACACACAGACAGTGCATGGAACAAGGAACTCTTCTGGGACAATTAAATCCACTATAGTCCGAATAAGTAATGGTAAATGACAAATACCATAGTTTTTCTTTTTCATGATGCTAGCCCGACGTGGGCAACGGGTCACTCGGCAAAGAGGTCCCATAAATATAGCTTCCCTCACCAGCTATCTGCAAAGCAGACAGGATCCAGCTTTGGGACATGGATCTAGGGTTTAAAGCAGCCTAGTCCTGCTACATTTAGAACCTCAATATAAGCAAAAGACTCGCTGCCTTCACGTCAGATTGAATACATGAAAGAAAAAGGGGTAACTATTATATTTTTAGCCAAAAACCAAAACTTAAACCTCAACTGGCAGAATTGAGCGTCCACTTTTCAAGGCACATAACATGTCCGTTTCAAGATGGAAATGAACTCAGAATGGTCCCCTGAGTTTTTTATGATACACACAGACCGTGCATGGAACAAGGAACTCTTCTGGGATAATTAAATCCACTATAGTCCGAATAAGTAATTGTAAATGACAAATACCATGAATTACTGCAAAATTAAAAATTTGGATTTCATGTGAAGCTAGATATTAGTACACTATGCTAACTGACATAGAATCGCCACTCACTTATCGGACGACCTGTATATATATGTATATATATAATAATATATATATATATATATATATATATATATATATATAATATATATATATATATAATATATATATATATATACACACAGTAAACCCTCGTCCAACGCGGGGATTGGGTTCCTCGAGAACGGCGCGTTAGGTAAATCCGCGTTGGACAAACTTAATACCTTATGTGATAAATGGGGATACATGAACGCGGCCGCGGAAAGTCTCCCATTAATACTTAGATACGTAGATTTTTTATTCACACATAAATGAATTTCCCTACCTATATTGTATATGAAATAAGAACATAATAAAATTATAAACATAATGATATTTACATATGATAAATAAAAATATATTAAATGAAAATAGCACGTATCTTTTCTTCACTCTTTCGGATGGTGCGTATGGTAGACTCATTCACGTGATATTCGCGGCCAAGTGATGTTATGCTCATACCACCACGCAACTTATCTAGAATCTTTATTTTTTCGGCTAATATTATAACCTTACGACTTTTCTTCGCTTCACTATCACTTGCAGATGCTTAACGTTTAGGTGCCATACTGCTGTCTAAGGGTAATAGCAAAACAGAGATAAAACTTATCAATCAAAGTATTTCCAAAGGAATATTCCCATCAATGCTATAAACTGGTTGTATAACACCTCTTTTTAAAGGGGGTGATCCTACACTAGCAACAAATTACAGGCCGGTGTGTTCAGCAAAGTTTTTGAAAAAATTGTAAAAAGTAGAATGCAACGATATTTAGAATCCTACAATTTATTATCTCCAAATCAATATGGCTTCCGTAATAATAAAACAACGGAAATGGCTATTTTAAATCTTATGGAAAATGTAAATATAGCTAAGGAAAACAAAGAAATAATTATATCAGTATTTATGGATTTGAGTAAGGCGTTTGATGTAATAGACCATAATATTCTACTTAATAAATTATATTGTTACGGCTTTAGGGGAGCAATCAGTGATTGGTTTAAAAGTTATTTGTCTAATAGATATCATTTTGTATCATTAAATAAGGTTTGCTCAACTAAAGCGCTTGTAAAACATGGTGTGCCACAGGGCTCAGTTCTGGGTCCACTGTTATTTTTATTATATATAAATGACCTTCCACGTTCATCTGATATACTGAACTTCATAATGTTTGCAGATGATACAACTGTCTCTTTTTCTTACAAAGATGTTAATACAGCTAAGAATATATTTCATTCAGAATTCATCAGTGTAATGAAATGGTTGACCACCAATAAACTCTTCCTAAATACCAGTAAAACAAATTTCATGGTTTTTACTAATAACCTTACGAACTTAATATTAATGAAATCGCCATAAAGGAGTGTACTGTAACAAAATTTCTTGGTATAATGCTAGATAAGAATTTGCAATGGAGTGATCATGTAAATTATATCGCGAAAAAGATTTCAAGGAGCGTTGCTATAATGTTTAAACTTAGAAATGTAGTCCGTAAACAAGTTTTATTGACTCTTTATCATACTCTTGTTCTTCCTTATATAACATACTGCACCCTTGTTTGGGAAAACTTCGCTAACAACTCATTAAATGGTATCTTTGTCATCCAAAAACGAGCAATAATGTTATTATCTGATGCTGATTTCCTTGATCACTCTAGTGCATTATTTAAAGAGCTAAACCTACTAAAGCTCAACGATATAACCAAACTGGCACATTTTATTTTTATTTACAAGTGTAAGAACAAAATCATTAATTTGCAATGGGTAAATAGATATTTTGTAACTCATCAAGAAATCCACTCATATCAGACCAGAAATAGATCAAAGCTTGTTATTGTCTTCATCTCAAAAACTACCTTTTTCATTGAATTGAAACTATGGAATAACTTGCATGCCGAAATAAAAACTATTGTGAATGTAAATTTGTTTAAAACCAAGTTGAAATCCCGATTAGTAATGGCATACTAACAAAAATCTAGGATTAATGTCCACTAATATTGTTTAATATTGTCCATTAATATTGTTTAATATTGTAATACATGTTTTAACTATTAATAATACTTATTTATTTATTTATTATTATTAATTAATAACAACTAGCTGCTTATTTTTAATAAGAGCCCAGTAAAGCCTAAAGCTTAAGGGCCAAATTAAATAAAATAAGTGGTCGAGCTTCACAATTATTCATGTCATTGTAAATTGAAAAAATGTATTTATTTTATTATTATTATTAATAAAGGTTAGTCTATCTATATATCTATCTATCTAACAACGGCAAAATACGACAAAAACAATCGAACACAACTTCACTGAACTTAACGCAGTAGCGGGACTGAGACAAAGCGTGATGCGAGAGGTGACGCGAGAGGGAGGGAGATGCGGGAGTGTTGGAGAGTGTAGGAGAAAACATTAAAGCGCGCATTGGCACGCGTACAGTACTACTGTAAGGTACTGTATTAGAGCGTGTTTGGCGGACTGTGTATAATCAAATTTTCCGCTTTCGGCAAATAATTGTTCGCATATATTTTTCCGTGTATAAGCAAATTCGCGCTGGGCAAACACGCGTTGGAGGAGGGTTTACTGTATATATATATTACTACAATAATTTAGCAAAAATGTGTCTGCCTCTCTGTCTCTCTGTCAAACGCTGGCCATCGAACAAACTTCGTATGGTGGATGGGGGTGATGAGTAATGAACGAAAATATATAATGTTATAATCAGGGCTGGCAGGTCGGACCCGGACCCGGACCCAGACCCGGGTTTAACCCGAAAGTGAGATAAGACCCGGACCCGGACCCGATAGTGAATTATAAAAAAGACCCGGACCCGGACCTGAGAGTGAATTTTAAAATTGACCCAGACCCAGACCCGACCCGAAAGTGAAGGACCCGCACAGCCGGGTTTTTAGTTTACAAAATTTATGTGTGCGCCTTTAGATTTGGCAACAATGTATTGAATTATCACTCTACCCTTCAAATGACTCACTGGAAGTGGAGAGTTAACGCTGACAGAAGAATAGCCTAATCCTAATATATTTTATTATTTGTTTGTGAGTTGTGTACTGTGTACATTGGTTGGTCTCCAGTGCTTCGTTTGCTATTTATTTGAATTTGCAATGCCTTTATAAGGTCTTTTTTCGGTGGGAAGTGGTAGCAAAAAAACTAGCCTTACAAATGAATATTTTGAATATAATAATATTGATAAAACATCTACATGACAAATTGAAAAGTGTGGAAAGTGTATAGTGGCAATCATGTGACAAACCTAAAGCGACACCTAAAATCGTGTCACTCAGATATATATCGTAAAGTTGAGGATCATGATAAAAGCCTACCTAGCACTAGCAGTATTTCGAAAACTCAAATACAAACCAAGGAATGAATGTAGGCCAAACTAGTGTTAAAAACTTTTTAAACAAATTAAAGTTGGAGTTCACCGGCAACTTCATAAGAAAACTTTAGAAAATGGCCTTATTTCGTAGGTGACAATAGACGGGCGGCCTTTTAAAAGCATTGTAGAAGATATTGAATTTAAAATTTTGGTTGAACCATTTCTATCTGCAATGAATATAAATAAGCATGACCAGAAAAAATCTTGCTACTTTGACTCTCGATAGAGCAATAGCTGAAGAAAATAAGTTAAAAATACTTCTTAAAAAAAAATGTTTCATTTAAAAGTAGATTGTTGCAGCCGCTTAGATAGAGGATTTTTAGGTATTCAAGCCCAATATGACTGAAAACAAAATTGAAGTGAAAACATTGGCTCTCAAGGAACTTCACTGCTCGCATACAGGTAAAAATTATTTACATTTCACACAAAAAATTATTTTACATTTCACACAAATATATATATATATTTTATATATATATCGTACAATATTACAGTATATGTAAAAGAATGTTACTTTAAATCTAAATCAGTAATAAATAATTAATTTCATAGGAGATGTTTTGAAACAAACCATTCCGTCTGTGTTAACCGAGTACGACTTGGGATCTGCACAAGTTGTATCCATTGCAACAGACAACGGGTCCGATATGATCAATGAGTGCTGTCGCCTTTCCATTTGAGTTCACTCAAAAAAATATAGAATTTGTTTTCACAAAATTAATTAAAATTTAGAATAAAGGGCTGAAGAGAGCAATCATACATCGTACTTTGCCCCTTAGCAATGCATGTATAACTATACCTAGTTACTATTAAATATTAATACAATTAATACACCTACTTTCAAACATTTCCAAAATCGGATTAATTAATATATATGGTTAGGCTACTACCGTATAGCCATATAATGTTTTACTATGTTTCAGAAAACATGTTAATGTAGCTACGATAGCAGTCTTATTTCCTATCCTATACCAGATTATAATTATTACATTTATAATAATGGACTCAACCCAGACCCGGGTCATATACTGAAAGACCCGACAGGTCCTGAAAGTGAACTTTCGGGCCCGACCCGGACCCGGACCAGGACCAGGACCCGAAAGTAAATTAGAAAAATGACCCAGACCCGCACAGCCCTGGTTATAATGTTTCAGACCAACAAAGACCCTAGGATCCACTCATGGCTGGTCTACCTAACTATGTTCGTAATTGTGTATTGTGCATGTCCTCCGTGGTGGCGGAGGAGACCTACAATATTACATGAGTTCCAAACCACAAAGCCCTAGTTTTACTATCTTAAACTATACCCAATCTACCAACATATGCGTCTAATCGATTTTTAAACATGTTTATAGACGTGCTACTAATTACTTCTACCGGCAAACTATTCCACCTATTTACTATTCTATGCGTAAAAAAGTTTTTGGCAACTGCTGTCTCGAACCTTCTATTTGTCAACTTACACCCGTTATTTCTAGTCCTATTATATTGAGATATTTCGAAAAAGCTATCTCTATCTACGTTATCGAACCCATTCATAATTTTGAAAACCTGGATTAGATCACCCCTTAGCCTCCTAGTCTCGAGTGTAGTCAATTTTAACTCCTTAAGCCTATCCTCGTACGACTTCGACCGAAGCGACGGAATCATCTTAGTTGCTCGTCTTTGAACTCTTTCGAGTTTGTCTATATCTTTTTGCATATGCGGATTCCAAAATTGGATCGCGTACTGCAAATGGGATCTAACTAATGATTTATAAAGAGGAACTATAATATCGTGTGATTTGTACTCAAAATTATGAGCTATAAAACCTAACACTTTGTTCGCTTTATTGACCGCTGCTGTACTTCGTTTCGCTACTTTTAAATCACCAGTGACTATAACTCCTAAATCTTTTTCCTGCGCTACGTTTGCTAACTCCTTCCCTGACATACTATACGCAAAATTACCGTTACGCGAACCTATAATGTAAAATTTTGCACTTATCGACGTTAAATCTCATTTGCCATGTGTGACCATTCCTCCCCCCCCCCAGCACACGAATTACTGGGCCCGAAAGCCTCAGCACCACAATAAAACTAATGTCCCAAAATTACTTGAACCCCAAAATTGGCCACCTAACAGTCCTGACTTGAATTCTGTTGACTATGGAATGTGTCAAGATTTGTGAAGCCTAAGATTTTCGTGACTATAATTTTATTGACAAAATAATTGAACCCCCAGTAATTGGGGGCCTGCGGCTACGCTACGGATCGGAAAGCATAAGTGAAAAAAATGTGACAAATTGTATTTGAAATTTAACTGCTTCGTGAGCTTCAAGTAAAATCTGTGAAGGTGCATTTAAAATTTAAGTGGTTCGTGAGCTAATTGTAAATGTTAAACTCTAACTTGCTTAGAGTATATCCCTCCCGTAGGACGGGGATTTTTGCTAGTTACTAATACAATTCACCGAAAATGTGTCTGTCAGTCTGTCTGCCCGCAGGAAAAACGTTTACGTTTCTGAACCGATTTCGACCAAACTTCGGATGGTGGATGGGGGTGATGAGTAATGAACGAAAAAATGTGTGTGACCAACCCCCTTACCAATTACCTGGGCCCTCACCAATTACTGAAATGCCTAGATTCGCCCTTCATGCAGGTCAGGTCCCTGACGAGGTGTACTGCTGAATACGCGAAAGTACTTGGAATAATTTTTTCTTTTTCCTTGTGGTTTGCATCATTCATTCACTCATTTCACTTGTTTAAGTGTGAAATTCATCCCAATATATATATATATATATATATATATATATACAGGGTGCCAGAAAACTATTACCCAACTTCCGAAAAAATATTGTGGCTCACCCTGTAAATTGATCTTGCTGCTTAGGCCGTATGTTGTACCCATACTTTTACTCTTTCAAACGCTGGCTTTGAATCTATCATAGATTCAACGCCCAAGGAGTAGAGGTATAGGCTCACAACTGGAGGGAGGTATCAGAATATGGTTCTCAATTGAAAGGCGGTCAAAGTCAGCAACTGATACTTTCGGATGAAAGTCAGTTTCTCCATAAATAATTAATTTTCCTAATTTTTACACAAAATAATTAATTTATTTCCTTTTTCATTTCAGACCATCATTCTGCTATAGTTGGTGAACAAGTTATAACAATGAAATACTCTTTCGAAGATGAAGCATTGATATTGAACCTGCGTAAGGAGAAACACTAGGGTGCAAAACGAACGAAGAAAGCTTTTCCAAATAAACGATGGACGATACCTGGACTTCAATATCTCATAAAGAAAATCGATATCACAGGGTCGACCAAACGAAAAGAAGGCAGTGGAAGGCCAAAAACATCACGTACTGAGGAAAATATTGACACGGTTTCATCCATGATATGCAGTCAAGAAGAACGGACCAACACCCACAAGTCCGTTAGAGAAATTTCAAAAACTACTGGTATTTTTCGCTCTAGTCTTCGTCGAATAGTAAAAGATGATCTGAGTCTTAAATGTTTTAAAGGAGTTGAAGTTCATAAGCTCTGCATCAAATAAGCAAGCAAGAGTTGAAAAATGTCGTGCTCTGTTAGATCGATTCCCAGACAGAGACATGTCGAAAATATGGTTCAGCGACGACAAGACCTTTACGGTTGCTTCTACAATAGACACAAAATGATCAAGTTTATGGAAGACAGGACAAAAAATCTATCAGTCTAGACTCTAGCTCGACTTTGCAGGGAACGTCCGCATTTTTCTCAAAAAGTCATGGTTTCCATCTTTATTTCAAAGTTAGGGAAGTCAGAGATGGTTTTTGTTGATCAAAATGCCAAAATCACTGCTGCTTATTAACAAGAAAAAATCCTTGATGCGGTACTGCCGTCGATAAGGACAAGTTGCAAGCGTGCATTGATAATGGAGGAGGGCACATTCTGCATAATCTTGGACTCAATTAGGTAACTGTATAGAAAAAGTTTTTCCGCCCGTGTCTGTATAACATCGAATTACAAAATAATAGTTACAGTTAGCAAAAATCGAACTTCACCACGAGATTGACCATAAAATTCTATACAGGACACATAACTTATATTGATTGTACAAATAATATTTGATAAAGGTAAAATTATATTGTTCAAAATCAGGGTAATAGTTTTTTGGTTTACCCGGTGTGTGTGTATATATATATATATATATGTATATATATATATATGTATATACACTCAGAATGGTCCCCTGAGGTTTTTTCACGATACACACAGACCGTGCATGGAACAAGGAACTCTTCTTGGAAAATTAAATCCACTATAGTCCGAATAAGTAATGGTAAATGACAAAAACTATAGTTTTTTCTTTTTCATGATGTTAGCCCGAAGTGGGCAACGGGTCACTCGCAAAGAGGTCCCAATTATAGCTTCCCTCACCATCTATCTGCAAAGCAGATAGGATCCAGCTTTGGAACAGGATCTAGTGGGAGCTAGGGGAGATCCTGTCCCAAAGCTGGATTTAATTTTCCCACGAGTTCCTTGTTCCATGCACGGTCTGTGTATCATATATATATATATATATATATATATATATATATATATATATATATATATATATATATATATATATATATATATATATATATGCGGATTTTAATTTTAATTTTGTTATTTATATATTTTCATAACATTTATAACCAAGATGTTTTTAGGTGCTACAGTCATACAATTAGTATATTAATTAAAGTTACCTTCTTTAAATTAGAAGGAAAAGGAACGGACATTCAAAAATATTTTTCTCAATGGTCGAAAACATATCTTCCCCTCCTCTTTTTGTTCAGAACCCACTTTTCGACCACGTACCTTCATTATTCTTTTTATACAGAATCTGGTTTATTTTTGGAGTTTATATCATCGAGACTTCGCTCGGCGAAATTATCATTCTAACACTGTGTTCTTCAACACACAAATAACAATGTTTCCAGGGACATTTTACTCAGTTCATGAATGCCATTCATGAAATCATGGATTCTCCTACTAGAGTGGCGGGTATGTGAACAAAAAGGCCCCAATATATTCACAGCCGGTAGAAGGCATGAAATTTTTGATATATGATGATTCGAAAAAAAATTGGTGTGAGATGGTGTGTGTAGCAATATACCTGAAGTGTTTACCATGTCCGGAAGCCACCCAAATCTCACATCCTTGTAAAACACGACAGCGTCCACTAACAAAATTCAATCTTTCACTTTTTTGAAGGTGTTACCTTGTTCATATCAAATGTCTACCTTTTTTATTGGGGGGGGGGGGGGGACAATGAGCATACATCAAAACCCTTTTATACCAAATTTCATGCATTCTGCCGGAGGTGAACATCTTTTTCGCATATCCGTCGCACTATACCGTTATGCGATACTTTATTGCGAGACACGGTGTGCTTCATCAAAGTAGGAATAGCACTGATGTAAATATTACGTAACTTTATTTAAAAGCTATTTTTAACTTTTGAGTGGGAACAAAAATTGGGAAAGGATAAATGAAACTTCAAACGAGTTTTTGCAAGTATGAATTAAAAGTTATTTCATCTGTGTATTTATGTCAGTGACTTTAAGGTATATATTACAGTTCTTTAATTCAATAAAGATGAACAATAATGAATACCATGAAAATGAATATAATAAAATGTAGCCTAAAAAAAATCTCTGCCAAAGAAAAATCAAAGTGAGAACACGTATTAAAAAATCCTAAAATGAATAAATCATAATCTAATAATTAAAAAGCCCAGAAAAATGTCAGAAATTTGAATTTTCAATTTTAAGAAGGATAAAATGTTTACAATGTCGACATAAAAGAGAAATAATGATTTACGTTATTTTCTATGAATTATATTGATTATCAGATAAACAGTTTATAAATATTTTCTGGGATTCCTTATCATAAATTAGTGCAAAGTGTAAACAAATATGGAAAGCTTCTCCTTTAATATAATTGAAATGAAACATTATTATTAAATTTCAGTGACTGAAGTAGTTTTAATGTCAAAAGATTTCACTGAAAACGATCAAAGAAAGTAACTCCATTAAGTAATTTATTTATTATCACCACCATCCTCTTCGAATTCTTCTGCTTCCTTTCGTTCTTATTGTTCTTCTGTGACTCGTTGCCTTCCCCCGACCCTGGACTCGTTGCCTTCCCCCGACCCTGGACTCGTTTCCTTCCCCCGACCCTGGACTCGTCTCCTTCCCAAGACCCTGGACTCGTCTCCTTCCCAAGACCCTGACTCGTCTCCTTCCCAAGACCCTGCTCGTCTCCTTCCCGACCCTGACTCGTCTCCTTCCCAAGACCCTGACTCGTCTCCTTCCCAAGACCCTGACTCGTCTCCTTCCAAGACCCTGACTCGTCTCCTTCCCAAGACCCTGACTCGTCTCCTTCCCAAGACCCTGACTCGTCTCCTTCCCAAGACCCTGACTCGTCTCCTTCCCAAGACCCTGACTCGTCTCCTTCCCAAGACCCTGACTCGTCTCCTTCCCAAGACCCTGACTCGTCTCCTTCCCAAGACCCTGACTCGTCTCCTTCCCAAGACCCTGACTCGTCTCCTTCCCAAGACCCTGACTCGTCTCCTTCCCAAGACCCTGACTCGTCTCCTTCCCAAGACCCTGACTCGTCTCCTTCCCAAGACCCTGACTCGTCTCCTTCCTCTGATTCCTCTCCTTCCTCTGATTCCTCTCCTTCCTCTGATTCCTCTGATTCCTCTCCTTCCTCTGATTCCTCTCCTTCCTCTGATTCCTCTCCTTCCTCTGACTCCTCTCCTTCCTCTGATCCTCTCTCCTCTCCTCTGATCCTCTCCTTCCTCTGACTCCTCTCCTTCCTCTGACTCCTCTCCTTCCCTGACTCCTCTCCTTCCTCTGACTCCTCTCCTTCCTCTGACTCCTCTCCTTCCTCTGACTCCTCTCCTTCCTCTGACTCCTCTCCTTCCTCTGACTCCTCTCCTTCCTCTGACTCCTCTCCTTCCTCTGACTCCTCTCCTTCCTCTGACTCCTCTCCTTCCTCTGACTCCTCTCCTTCCTCTGACTCCTCTCCTTCCTCTGACTCCTCTCCTTCCTCTGACTCCTCTCCTTCCTCTGACTCCTCTCCTTCCTCTGACTCCTCTCCTTCCTCTGACTCCTCTCCTTCCTCTGACTCCTCTCCTTCCTCTGATCCTCTCCTTCCTCTGATCCTCTCCTTCCTCTGATCCTCTCCTTCCTCTGATTCCTCTCCTTCATCTGATTCCTCCTCATCTGATTCCTGTGATTCCTCGCTTCCTGTGATTCCTGTGATTCCTCTCCTTCCTCTCCTTCCTGTGATTCCTCTCCTTCCTCTGATTCCTCTGATTCCTCTCCTTCCTCCGATTCCTGTGATTCCTCTCCTTCCTGTGATTCCTCTCCTTCCTGTGATTCCTGTGATTCCTCTCCTTCCTGTGATTCCTCTCCTTCCTGTGATTCCTCTCCTTCCTGTGATTCCTGTGAGTCCTCTCCTTCCTGTGATTCCTCTCCTTCCTGTGATTCCTGTGATTCCTCTCCTTCCTGTGATTCCTGTGATTCCTCTCCTTCCTGTGATTCCTGTGATTCCTCTCCTTCCTGTGATTCCTGTGATTCCTCTCCTTCCTCTGATTCCTCTCCTTCCTGTGATTCCTGTGATTCCTCTGATTCCTCTCCTTCCTGTGATTCCTGTGATTCCTCTCCTTCCTGTGATTCCTGTGATTCCTCTCCTTCCTCTGATTCCTCTCCTTCCTCTGATTCCTCTCCTTCCTCTGATTCCTCTCCTTCCTCTCCTTCCTCTGATTCCTCTCCTTCCTGTGATTCCTCTCCTTCCTGTGATTCCTCTCCTTCCTGTGATTCCTCTCCTTCCTGTGATTCCTGTGATTCCTCTGATTCCTGTGATTCCTGTGATTCCTCTCCTTCCTCTCCTTCCTGTGATTCCTGTGATTCCTCTCCTTCCTCTGACTCCTCTCCTTCCTCTGACTCCTCTCCTTCCTCTGACTCCTCTCCTTCCTCTGACTCCTCTCCTTCCTCTGACTCCTCTCCTTCCTCTGACTCCTCTCCTTCCTCTGACTCCTCTCCTTCCTCTGACTCCTCTCCTTCCTCTGACTCCTCTCCTTCCTCTGACTCCTCTCCTTCCTCTGACTCCTCTCCTTCCTCTGACTCCTCTCCTTCCTCTGACTCCTCTCCTTCCTCTGACTCCTCTCCTTCCTCTGACTCCTCTCCTTCCTCTGACTCCTCTCCTTCCTCTGACTCCTCTCCTTCCTCTGACTCCTCTCCTTCCTCTGACTCCTCTCCTTCCTCTGATTCTTCTCCTTCCTCTGATACCTCTCCTTCCTCTGATTCCTCTCCTTCCTCTGATTACTCTCCTTCCTCTGATTCCTCTGACTCCTCTCCTTCCTCTGACTCCTCTCCTTCCTCTGACTCCTCTCCTTCCTCTGATTCCTCTGACTCCACTCCTTCCTCTGATTCCTCTGACTCCACTCCTTCCTCTGATTCCTCTGACTCCACTCCTTCCTCTGATTCCTCTGACTCCACTCCTTCCTCTGATTCCTCTGACTCCACTCCGTCCTCTGATTCCTCTGACTCATCTCCTTCCTCTGACTCATCTCCTTCCTCTGACTCATCTCCTTCCTCTGACTCATCTCCTTCCTCTGACTCATCTCCTTCCTCTGACTCATCTCCTTCCTCTGACTCCTCTCCTTCCTCTGACTCCTCTCCTTCCTCTGACTCCTCTCCTTCCTCTGACTCCTCTCCTTCCTCTGACTCCTCTCCTTCCTCTGACTCCTCTCCTTCCTCTGACTCCTCTCCTTCCTCTGACTCCTCTCCTTCCTCTGACTCCTCTCCTTCCTCTGACTCCTCTCCTTCCTCTGACTCCTCTCCTTCATCTGATTCCTCTCCTTCATCTGATTCCTCTCCTTCATCTGATTCCTCTCCTTCATCTGATTCCTGTGATTCCTCGCCTTCCTGTGATTCCTGTGATTCCTCTCCTTCCTCTCCTTCCTGTGATTCCTCTCCTTCCTCTGATTCCTCTGATTCCTCTCCTTCCTCCGATTCCTGTGATTCCTCTCCTTCCTGTGATTCCTCTCCTTCCTGTGATTCCTGTGATTCCTCTCCTTCCTGTGATTCCTCTCCTTCCTGTGATTCCTGTGATTCCTCTCCTTCCTGTGATTCCTGTGATTCCTCTCCTTCCTGTGATTCCTGTGATTCCTCTCCTTCCTCTGATTCCTCTCCTTCCTGTGATTCCTGTGATTCCTCTGATTCCTCTCCTTCCTGTGATTCCTGTGATTCCTCTCCTTCCTGTGATTCCTGTGATTCCTCTCCTTCCTCTGATTCCTCTCCTTCCTCTGATTCCTCTCCTTCCTCTGATTCCTCTCCTTCCTGTGATTCCTCTCCTTCCTGTGATTCCTCTGATTCCTGTGATTCCTCTGATTCCTGTGATTCCTGTGATTCCTCTCCTTCCTCTCCTTCCTGTGATTCCTCTCCTTCCTGTGATTCCTGTGATTCCTCTCCTTCCTGTGATTCCTGTGATTCCTCTCCTTCCTGTGATTCCTCTCCTTCCTGTGATTCCTCTCCTTCCTGTGATTCCTCTCCTTCCTGTGATTCCTCTCCTTCCTGTGATTCCTCTCCTTCCTCTGATTCCTCTCCTTCCTCTGATTCCTCTCCTTCCTCTGATTCCTCTCCTTCCTCTGATTCCTCTCCTTCCTCTGATTCCTCTCCTTCCTGTGATTCCTCTCCTTCCTCTGATTCCTCTGATTCCTCTGATTCCTGAGATTCCTGTGATTCCTCTCCTTCCTGTGATTCCTGTGATTCCTCTCCTTCCTCTGATTCCTGTGATTCCTCTCCTTCCTGTGATTCCTCTCCTTCCTGTGATTCCTCTCCTTCCTGTGATTCCTCTCCTTCCTGTGATTCCTCTCCTTCCTGTGATTCCTCTCCTTCCTGTGATTCCTCTCCTTCCTCTGATTCCTCTCCTTCCTCTGATTCCTCTCCTTCCTCTCCTTCCTCTCCTTCCTCTGATTCCTCTCCTTCCTCTGATTCCTCTGATTCCTCTCCTTCCTCTGATTCCTCTCCTTCCTCTGATTCCTCTGATTCCTCTCCTTCCTCTGATTCCTCTCCTTCCTCTGATTCCTCTCCTTCCTCTGATTCCTCTCCTTCCTGTAATTCCTCTGATTCCTCTCCTTCCTGTGATTCCTCTGATTCCTCTCCTTCCTGTGATTCCTCTCCTTCCTGTGATTCCTCTGATTCCTGTGATTCCTGTGATTCCTCTCCTTCCTGTGATTCCTGTGATTCCTCTCCTTCCTCTGATTCCTGTGATTCCTCTCCTTCCTCTGATTCCTGTGATTCCTCTCCTTCCTCTGATTCCTCTCCTTCCTCTGATTCCTCTCCTTCCTCTCCTTCCTCTGATTCCTCTCCTTCCTCTCCTTCCTGTGATTCCTCTGATTCCTCTGATTCCTCTGATTCCTGTGATTCCTCTCCTTCCTCTGATTCCTCTCCTTCCTCTGATTCCTCTCCTTCCTCTGATTCCTGTGATTCCTCTCCTTCCTGTGATTCCTCTCCTTCCTGTGATTCCTCTCCTTCCTCTGATTCCTCTCCTTCCTCTGATTCCTCTCCTTCCTCTGATTCCTCTCCTTCCTGTGATTCCTCTCCTTCCTCTGATTCCTCTGATTCCTCTCCTTCCTGTGATTCCTCTGATTCCTCTCCTTCCTGTGATTCCTGTGATTCCTCTCCTTCCTCTCCTTCCTGTGATTCCTCTCCTTCCTGTGATTCCTCTCCTTCCTCTCCTTCCTGTGATTCCTCTCCTTCCTGTGATTCCTCTCCTTCCTGTGATTCCTCTCCTTCCTGTGATTCCTCTCCTTCCTGTGATTCCTCTCCTTCCTCTCCTTCCTGTGATTCCTCTCCTTCCTGTGATTCCTCTCCTTCCTGTGATTCCTCTCCTTCCTGTGATTCCTCTCCTTCCTCTGATTCCTCTCCTTCCTCTGATGCCTCTCCTTCCTCTGATGCCTCTCCTTCCTCTGATGCCTCTCCTTCACATTCTCCTCCTTCCTCTGATGCATGCCTCTCCTTCCTCTGATGCCTCTCCTTCCTCTGATGCCTCTCCTTCCTCTGACTCGTCTCGTTCACTTTCTCCTCCTTCCTGTGATTCCTGTTGTTCATCAGCAGAACGAACGCTTCTTGTTGATCCCTCTCCTTCTTCTGGTATCTCGAAGTCATCAACAGAACGAAAGCTTGTAGTTGATTCTTCTCCTTCTGGTTCCTCGAGGTCATCAAAAGTAGAATGAATGTTTCTTGTTAATTTGATGTCTTCAAGGTTCCTATTAGTAAAATATAAGAATAACCATTAGTAATAAATAAGAATAAATAAGAATAAATAATAATAAATAAGAATAAATAATAATAAGAAAAGAAATCAATATACATTACTCCTTCCAAATACATTTTGCATCCTCATTAACAAGCAATTTTTCTCAGTAAAATATTATTAGGGCTATATTAAACTACTTGCTGTTATGCCCAGCACTTGCTTTGGAGTGAGCTGATTGTATTAAATTTTAATTATTCAAATCGGTTTTATTTTTCGTCGTATTACTCCTTAACCCTCTAACGCCGACTGGGTCGAATACGTACCGTTTCAAATACATGCATTTAGACTTAACCCTACAAAAACGTTCGGCGTTAAAGGGTTAGACTAAGAATATTATACATATACCTAGCGTTGTATTATTTAATATATAATAATATATAGTAATTGGGGGCCTGCGGTACCCCAATTACTGGGGGTTCAATTATTTGATCAATAAAACTAGTCATGAAAATCTGAATAGTCCGATTGCACGGGGTGGGAACCCTGCATTGTTTGTTATAAAGAAAATCTTGACATATTTTGAAAGCTTATACCATCCCATTCAAGAATCCATCGGGTGTACAGTGTACACCTGACCCCCGCTTGGCTTTTTCAATATGGCCGCCATTTTCCAAGATGGCCGGCGAAACTGAAAAATCCCATATCCTGGTCAATACTTGATGGATTTTGATGATCTTGGTGTCATTTCTAGGATTTTTTAGGATGATGAGTCGATCTGGAGGGGTTACAGATACTTTGGGAGTCGTTTCGATCCACATTCGTCAATACTCAAGGTCATTGGAGCCTTGGAGGTCAAACGCCCCCCGAAGGAATATCCCATATCCCTGGCAGTCGTGGAGATATTTTGGTGATCTTACTGTCGTTTTTATGGTTTTGGGCGAGACTGAGTAGTTCTATAGGCACATGATAACAGTAGGATATCATTTTGCAACTCCATGGGTCAAGTCAAGGTCATTTGAGGTTAAAGTTTGGCCTTGAAATATGATAATGCCACAGTTGACATCACTGTATTTGCTTTATTTCAGTGACAATTTCTACAATCTAGCTAACTGCTGAGCATTTAACATCTTTTCTGCAGATAAAACCAGATCATAATGCTTAAATGACATAACCCACATTATATGGATATGGATATTCGGATATAAACCACAATTTATGCTGAAGTGTAGGGCACATGCATTCTATGGAAGGTTGCAAAGCTACAAGATATGACCTCGTAAGCAAAACAAAGCTCACACCTAGCTGTGGGATTGGCATTGACAACTTCGATGCAGTTATTCACATTAGGTAACCATTTATTGGGAGCAAATATCAAAAGACATGGTTGTGTCAGGATCGTCAGGATCATCAGTCTGCTCTTCGTTTGCGTTTTGGGTCAATGGATTGTTGCAATCCAAGCTGCTGCCACATGCACAGAACATTGTGCAACGGATTCCGCGTCCCATGCAGCCGCAGCGACTCCCCCTGCATGCTGATTGTGATTCACACCCACATCTGATTAGCTTCAGAACTTCATCTGGTGCTAAGCACACTCCTTCAACTGTTTTTGGGATGAGAACTCTGTTTGTTTCGTCTCTCTCCCACCCATAATGCACAGGATCAAGTGGTGGTGGGTCACACTTTAGTGCATCGAGCCAGTTCGCCACAGTGTAGTGGGCTCTGAGCACATTTTGATGGAAAGCTTCAGTTGTTGGTGGTAGAGAACATAGTTTGGGTGCAGCAGTTCCCGACTTCCCTGTCTTCTGAGCCCATACTCGCTGACGACACTCAGTAAGAGATGAGGATTTCTTATCCCCATAGCATGCAACAATGAACGCTGTTGCCTCTTTCTCGATATGGTCAAAGCATGCATCAAGGGACCCCAGCTTGTCTAGCTTCCGACCCTTCTTGGCTGTGGCAATGGCAGTGGCTTTGCCAATGCCATGTATTGCTGCAACTGTGTCACAACCACTCAAAGCATGTAGTTTGAGGATTTGTGGGGTGATGTCTTTGTGCTGGGTTATAGTTGCTCGGATGTCCACTGATTTTCGGCCACGCACTGGAGACTCCATAATCATGGGACAGCCTAGTTTCTTAAAATCATAGAAGTGAGTCAGCATGGCAAACACGTCTGTGTCATCACAAATGATGGAGATGCGGGCATCAGAATCTTTCTCAGCTTGTGCGATAGCGTGTTGTGTTATTATCACGTCAGCCTCTTCATGAGATGATGAGAGCTCCAATGCTGCTCGACTCCTGCCTCGTACAATGGAAGTCGATATGGTCTGCCATCCTGCAAGCACTAGCTCATGGTCTTGGGTTACAGTTGCGAAATACTCACTGTCAGCAAGGATTTGCTCACAGAGCAGCCTGTTTAGTTGCTCCTTGTTCGCGGTGCACGTGAGAACAGCGTCTCTTGTAGGTAATGGGGTGTTGAGGTCCAGCTTGTGAACTCTGCTGCTCTTGCTTCTCATTGCCCGAGTGCTTGATTTCGGAGAGAAATCATAGTAGCGATCAAAAGCTAGTACTACAGATGCATGAGAAAGATGTTTCGCTAGCCATACTTTGAAGGTTTGGATAAATGTAGCAACTGTGCCACTAGCAGGCCAGTCGACTGTCCACTAGCGTGTAGCGTCATTGGGCAAAGTGTAACGGATCAAGAGGCACATTTCAGGTTTTGTACAATTGACCTCCCTAAATTAAAAAATGAAAACAAAATTTTTTTGTGACAAGTGCAACACCTACTTTTTCGCATGTGAAAATCGTGAAAATTGCTAGTTACCCATAACTTTTGGACACTTGCTTTCCTAGGGTTTGAGCTATCATTTGACCCCTTACAATGTACTGCTTTTCAGGAAAAATAGAAAAATTTACTTTTGGAATAAACATATACACTGTAGGTAGGTAAGTAGGTAGACTAGATAGTTTTATTTAGTAAATGATACATTAAAATCTTGTTTAGTTTTGAATGACGGCGTAAAGTCACGGGATTTAAGTACTGCTCTAATGTAACCATCTCTTGAATCCTTTCCATACACTGCCCCAGACGCTTCAGTTACCATCCTAACACAGCGTTCTACACCTTGGGAGTGACATGGTATCCGGACAACAAGGGGCTCTTCAGTGATCTTATCGAGTTGTTCGACAGAGAACTGCTTCGTGAGTGGTGGTTCCATTGTGCACTCCTCCACTGGTGAAAGTAAATCTTTCAAATTCTGAGCACTTTGTTTGATCTTTGGTGGCCGAAATTCTCTGACTTGCTGTTGAGCAGGTTTGGGAGCTCGTCGAATGGTCTTGATTACATCGATGGCCAATTTCCGGTTTGCTTGATCTGCATCTGCAAGCATTACCAGTAGAACATTTTCAGGGTGAGCCCAATATGCATTTCTTTGGATCACAGGCCATGTGACAGTCTTGCTAGCTGGTGGCAGTAATCGTAGCAGCTTGATTTGCTCCAGGAAATGTTTTGGGCCATCTGTGCACCTTGGATGGCACTTGATGCTAAACCACATGGGTCCATAGTGGCACACGACAAACTGTGTGAGTGAATACAGTTCATCACTTGGCTGCACCATCGCTACATATAGCCGACAAATTCTGCTGGCAGTTGTAACCCATCTTGCATGGGAGATTGGTCCAGGCTTCTCTCGTAGAAGATCTTCATTAATGACACCAGTCCTTATCGTTTTCATCATTCTGTAGAGGTAGGCTTGGTCACGACTCAATTCAGTAAGGTTAACATCCGGGAGAGTGTGGGCATCAGCAATACATTGAATTCCTCTAGAGGAAAGTGGCAAACTTTCACATGTGGCCAAAGCTTTGCCAATTGGTCCTTTCCATTGAGTTGCAGATTCTGTTGGGCCGATGAGTTCCTTGCACAAGTGGCGCAGTGGGAGTTCATTTAAATGCAGACTACAGATGAACCAGTGCAAAGGGCGACCCAGGCGGCACTCTAGCAGGTGTATTGCTCCACTTCTGTGCCCTGTGTTTGTGGCTGTGCTGTCGGCTCCCACTGCAATTATCTTGTCTGCAATACCCATTTCTTCAATCGCATTTTGAAGTCCATCCGCAAGTCTTAGAATTGAGTGTGATTTGGCAGATTAAGGTTGATATTTAATATGCAAAGGAATACAAAGGAAACGAAACAGCAACACGGCTGTCGCTACGGAGCCGTCTGTTTAAGAAGGGAAGCTAAAAGGAAGGAAGAAAATTCGAAGATATTGTATTTGGTTAAGATCTTCGAAGTATATTAATTAGTACATCTTGAACTGAAGCACAAAGCAAAATCATATAATGACTTCTTAAATAATAACACACACACACGGGTGGCCAGACGTCCGGCTTTAGGCCGGACAGTCCGCCTTTTGAGCACACTGTCCTCCATCCGGAGCCACCTTGAGCCGGACGTTAATTTGTCCTCCTTTTTGGGGTCTGGCTAAAGGGAATATATATATATATATATATATATATATTTTATTTTATTTTTTTTTTGTATTGGGGCGTTTACCGCCACTTCCCGCTATATGGTAGCGGATATCATGGCGAGGCGGAATACGAGAAAGAGAAACGGAGACGGAGAAAAGGCACTAGAAAAGGGAGAACAGCGGACTACAGGTGAGAAGTCACCTAAAGCTCAGATAGGATGCGAGATTGGGAGAGGAAGAGGAAAAGACGGTCAAGCGAGAAGAGAGGGCTCTCAGCGAGCATAAGGCGTAAACGTTCTGGGAGGGGGAAATCAGAAAGGAACGGGAAGGCGCGACGACGTACTGACGACAGGGTGGGGCATTCCACAAGGATGTGAGAGACGGTGAGGGGCGACTGGCAGGAGGCGCAACGAGGAGCCTCCTGCCGGAACATAAGATAGCCGTGCGTGAGGCGCGTATGGCCGATGCGAAGCCGCGCAAGGACGACCTCTTTGTGTCTGGAGCGGTGGAAAGAGGACACCCAATATGACAGACGGGGGCGGATGGACCAGAGTTTATTTCCGGTGGCATCGTCCCAGGACTGTTGCCACATGCGGTCGTAAAAGGAACGAAAGACCTGCACATAGTCTGAGAAGGGGAGCGGGCGGGGGATGGGAGGCAGCGAGGCGGTGGACCGGGCTATGCGGTCCGCCGCATCATTACCGGAAACACCAACATGGGCAGGAACCCAGCAGAAGGTGACCCGGATCCGGTGAACGGTGTGCAGGACATGGTACTCCTGTTGAATAAGGCGTACGAGGGGGTCCGGGGAATCATAGCGCTCGAGCGCCTGAAGGGCGCTCAGCGAGTCCGAAAAAATGGTACAGGAGGACCGCGAACAACCCGATACCAGACGGAGGGCTTCCAGAAGGGCAAAGAGCTCCGCGGAAAAGATGGAGGCCTGAACCGGCAGGGGGATACCCCGGGAGGTAGGTGACAATGACGGAGAGAAGACGGCGGCCGCGACACCTGCAGGGGAGCGCGAGCCGTCGGTGTAGACGGGAACGTCGTCCGAATGGACGGGAAGATGGGCCAGAAAAGAAGACCGGAGGACGGCAGGAGGAGACTCCTTACGCAGGCCACGGAGCGCCTGGCAACGGCAGATAGGGGTGGTTCGCCAGGGGGGCGACAGATCGAAGGAGAACGGCAGAATAGAGAGTGGGGGGATCCCCAGGGACGAGAAAATCTCGGCCAGAGAGGCAGCGAAATGCCACGTGTCAGGCCGGGGTAGCGGGGTAGCGCCTGGGAGATCGCGGAGAAGAGTAGGGACATCGGAAGGCGGAAGATGCGAAGGTAGCACTTCGCCATGAGAAGGCCCCGGCGAAGGGGCAGGGGGGGGGTGTCCACAGTCCACCTGAAGACTAGCGACAGGGGACGAGTGGAAGGCACCCGACGCCAGGCGAATGCCACGGTGGAGAAGAGGATCCAGCATACGGAGTGCCGGAGAGGAGGCGGAGCTGTAGACCACACAGCCGTAGTCGACACGGGATTGCACCAGGGAGGTGTACAGGCGCAGCAGAGTACGCCTGTCCGCCCCCCAGGTCGTGTGGGACAGATGACCCAAAAGGGAGAGGGTGCGGCGAGATGTTTGCCGCAACCGCCTAAGGTGTGGAACCCAACCGAAAAATCCGTCGAGGGTCATACCCAGGAATCTAACGGATGGGACGAGGGGAAGAGGAGTGCCGGCAAGGGTAAGGGCGAAGGTATGCGACAGACGGAGGCGCCGAGGACGGAAAAGCATACTGGAAGACTTAGAGGGTGAGAAAGCATAGCCAACCGAGGACGCCCAGCGAACCACCGCGTTGATGGCTAGCTGGAGCCGACGTTCAGCCAAAGACGGGAGGCGGCCAGAGCAATAGATAGCCAGGTCATCGGCATAGAGGGAGCTACGAACGGATGTAGGCAGGACCGTAGCGACTGTGTTCATCACGAGTGAGAAACACAAGACGCTAAGGACACTACCCTGAGGGACACCCTCCTCCAACGGAAAGCGGTCAGAGAGGGTAGAACCGATGCGGACGCGGAAAGAACGGGCGGACAAGAAGTTATAAATAAAGGAAGGGAGAAAGCCTACGAAACCCAGGGAGCGTAAGCAGTCGAAGACCGCGCTCCGCCGGGTAGTATCGTAGGCCTTCTGGAGGTCGAAAAAGACGGCGAGTACAAATTGACGCCGGGAGAAAGCCTCCTGCACGTCATGGCTAAGGAGAAGGAGGGGGTCGGTGGTAGACCGGAAGCGCCGGAAACCAGCCTGGGTAGCAGGGTACTGGTCACTCGCCTCCAAGGTAAAGGACAGCCGCGAGGCGACCATCGCCTCCATCACCTTGCAGGCACAGCATGTTAGGGAAATGGGGCGATAGTTCGACGGGAGTGAGGGGTCTTTATCGGGCTTTGGGATGGGGACGACGATGGACTCACGCCACCGGTCCGGAAATGAACCCTCCAACCAAATCCGGTTATAGAGGTCCAGTAGAAAGCTGAGAGTAGAGGGGTGGAGGTGCCGTAACAAGTCATAGGGGATATTATCGGGGCCGGGGGCGGAGGAGCGTCGGGGGCGGAGGGCCTCCCGAAGCTCTGTCATGTGGAAAAGGTGATTATAGGGGTCATCCCTATGAGGTGGAAATTCCGGTGGGTCGCGGCGGGAGTGGGGGGAATCGGAACCGGAGATGGCTGCGAAGTGCGCCGCGAGTGCGTTCGCGACGGCCTCCGGATCGGACACGAACTCGTCGTCCCCGACCCGAAGCACCGGGGGTAGAGGGGGGACACGGGTCCCCTCAAAGCTACGCACCTTGCGCCAAACAGTCGAGGGGGCGGTCGAGGAGGAGATCCCGGACACGTAACTCCGCCAGGAGGTACGCCGGGCCAGTTTCAAGACCCGACGGGCCACTGCCTTCAGGCGCTGAAACGCCATCTTATGCTCCGGCTGGCGGGTCCGGTAGAAGCGACGGCCAGTACGGCGCCGCTCCTGAACGGCACGGGAGCACTCTGGGGTCCACCATGGGACGCTGCGCGGCCTGGGGGAGCCTGAGGTACGGGGGATGCAACTGGTGGCAGCCGAGAGGATCTTGCTTTCGAGAAAGGCGAGGGCCTCACTAACGGAGGGAAAGGCAGGAATGGACGGCGAGATCGCCGTGCACCTCGTGTATGAGGCCCATTTCGCTCGGGCGAACAGCCAGCGCGGGCGGACAGAGGTGGGGGGGAGGAGACGGGTTGGGGTAAGACACACAGGGAAATGGTCACTGCCGGAAGAATCCGGCAGGACCTCCCAGGTGAACTCCGTCACGATATCGAGGGAAACCAGGGAAAGATCAATACAGGTGAAACTGTCATGGGCCGAGTGGAGGCAGGTTGGGGAGCCATCGTTCAGAAAGGTGAACTCTAGCTCGTCCATAAGGGAGAGAAGGGTCACGGAGAGAAAGGTGGAGCAAACGTCCCCCCAGGCCGGGTCCAGACTGTTGAAGTCCCCGAGAAGCAGGAAAGGGCGGGGAAGCTGCAGAATTAGGTCACGGAGAGAATCGGGTGGAGGGCGTACGTTAGGGGAGAGGTAAAGAGAGCAGACCGTGAGCTGACGCCACAAAGAAAGGCGCACGGCCACAGCTTGCAAGACAGTACGGAGCGGGAGGGGGCGGAAAGGGACGGAGCGGTGCACGAAGACCGCGGAGCCCCCCCTACCCGCCCCATCGAGAGGCGGGGAAGGGAGCCCGCAGTAGCCGGACACTCGAGGGAGGGAACGGGAGCCCAGTATCGTCTCCTGAAGGCAGAAACACGCCGGACACCTGGAGGCCAGGAGAGAAGAGAGACTCTCGAGGCCTACCAGGAGCCCGCGGATGTTCCACTGCAGGAGCGAAGTATATGGAGGGGTAGGAAAGTCTGCGAAACGGATGGTTATGGGGTGGGTGGGCCGATCGGTCGGCCCGAGATTAACAAAGGGATTGGAAAGCCCCGGGGCCCAACGGGGGACGCCGAACGTGGGCGAAGGCGAGGGTCACCCCGACGGGGGGGGGCGATGTGGAACCTGACGCCGGCAAATCCTCCTGAAGAGGAGTCACCCGGACGCCCGGGGGAGAGCGATGCAGAGAAGGGGACGTGAGGGGTATCCAGAAGGCCCCTCCCTTCACCGGAGGTGCAGGGGAGGCTGGACTACAAGGGGGAGTGGAAAAGGATACCTCACCCGGATGCATAGGTAGGTCAAGGAGAGAGGTGGGGCAGGTCACGCGCGGGGGCGTGCAGATCCCACCCACGCCGACCAGGCGGGCGAGTTCCCCCTCCAGTGGGTCCATCGACCGAACCGGTGAGGGATGTATCTCCGCCCCCACCACGAGGGTCGTCGGGGACCCCAGGGGGGAGCGTCCATAACGGTTGCGCAGCGGGGACGGTGAGGACACCGGGATGGTAGGGCGAAGGGGGCGTTTGTGTCTGGGAGAGGAAGGTGATGCGAGGCCTATGGCCTCGAACCTTTCGGGGTCACTATTGGCGCGGCGCTTGCGGCCCGTTCCCCTCCGTCGTGCGGCCCGCATGGGTGACGGCGGGTCACGGTCCGGAATGGGGGTGGCCGAAAGCGCCGGTAGAGAGGGCGTAGAAGGGGCAGGGGGGGTTGCCGACAAAGCATCGGCGTTCGCGGAGGGAGCACGTGGGGACGCGCTGGTAGTACAGGGAGCCGCGGCGGGAGTCCGCTGGGCGGCAGAGGATAGACAGGGAGTAGCGGACACGGTGGGTGGAGGCGCGTCGGGAACCGCCGGTGAGGACGGGGTCTGGGCCGGCGGCGGTCGGGGACGGAGAGCCTCGGCGTACGAGGTACCACGCCGGGCCTCGCGGCCACGCAACCGGTCCCGCGCCTCCCAAGTGCTGAGAAATTCTGATGAACAGAGGGCCCGAACCTCCCTCTCAAAGAGGAAGGACGGGCAAGAGCGGGATGAAGCAGGGTGCGGTCCATGACAGTTGGTGCAGGAAGGCGGAGCAGTACAGGGCAAGGGGTGGGGAGGGCCGCCGCAGCGGACACACAACGGGGCCGGCTGACGGCAGGAACTGCTCACGTGGCCAAACCTATTGCACTGAAAACAGCGCGTAGGATCTGGCACGTATGGCCGAACCGAGAATTCGCATGCTCGTCTCTCACCAAAGCCCCAGAATACCGAAACGGGGGGCACCAGTGAGTCAAAAGTAAGGAGAAGGCGAGGAGAAGGGACGGATGGGGATCGCGATCTGTCGGGAAAACGGTATATTCTCACCACACCCTGGGAGGCGAGGTCAGTCTGGAGGTCCTCCACCGAGATGGGTAGAAGACGAGCAGCGTAGATCGTGCTCTGGCACTGATTGAGGCGGGGGTGGGGAGTCACCGTGATCCCGCAGCCCTGGACATCGGGGATAGCGAGCAGAGAGGAGGTTTCGGCAGAGGAACGCGACCTTATCAAAATGGAGCCATCCCTCTGAGGCCGAAGGTCAAAACGCGCCGTCCCCGTCTTCCCATGGATCGCTCGAAAGAGGCGTTCGTGGTTAGTGGGGAGGGGCTTGGAGGAGGAGGGGCGGAGGACGAGGAACTTGTCCATCGTCCTAAGGCCGAGTGAAGCCGTCTGGCCAAACACCACCGGAACTTCGAGGGGGCGGGAAGACGAGAAAGGCGGACGGCGACGTCGGGTCCCACGTCCCCCAGGGGCCGAGGGGGCCGGGGGCGATGAGGCCCGACCGGAGTGGGAGGCGACCGGGGCCGCGGGCTTCCCACCTGAGGGCGAAAAAGCAGGTGGGTCCCTATCGGGACGTGGAATATGGGGGGATCCAGGGGTCGGGGGGTCCACTGCAGGTCCATCGGCTACTGGCGGGGGTCGGGCAGCGGCGCCACGAGCCTGGGGAAGAGAGGGAGAGGAGGTGTCGGCAAGAAGAGCAGACGGGGTGGGCGAGGGCTGCCGACTGCCCTTACCAGACCCACGGTCCAAAGAGGTAATCAGAGGGAGGTCATATGCACAAGCCGGGTCGTCAACGAGGTCCATTAGATTTGTAAATGTTTCCATACAAAAAAATTTATTGTTGTTTCGCGCCCGGGGCCGCGGGGAACCGATTACCCTGGGCCCAAGGGGACCAAGCGCACGCCGGGGGGGGGGGGGGGGGTGCCTCGTCCCATGCGGGTACCCCCGTTTCAAAAGGGGCCCTTGCAGCATCGAGAGTTCTCCCCCGCCGGCAGCAAAGACCAAGGCCCCCCAGGGTCCCAGGCCCGGGCACCCTACCAGCCAACTTAGTCCGGCCCCGGCCATGGGAGCGAGACCCCCAGCGACCAGCCCCGGCAGCCCACGGGGCGCGCGAAGTGAAAAGAGAAAGCAGGGAAAAAAAAAAAAGAGGGGGCAAGGAAGAGGGGAAAGAGGGGAAATAGGGGAAGACAGGAAAGAGGGGGCTGTAGGATAGCAGGGTATGTTAAAAGTCTACTTCGCAACCGGGCGGGGGACCCGGCAGGGCCCCCAGCCGCGGCTGACCCCCCTCGCCACATGGAGGCAGGAGCCCGCGGGCGATCCACCCCAGAAAGACCGCCCGCGGGGAGGGGGATATATATATATATATATATATATATATTAACGTACGGCCTAGATAGAAGGTTCCAGGCTCTCCGACCAGCACATAGTGGTCCTCAACTTTCTTTGTGCTGTACCATTTGTTCCCCTTTTTCTCGTTGACAAGTGTCATGTCTTTCCGCCCATCAAAAAATAAAGCAGTGACTTCCACATCGTGGTAAGTTACTGCTTCCTTCAGATCCCTCCGTACCTTCTGCCGTGCTCTCCATACTTTGTGGTGGTCAATTACGTTTATCTGATCATCAGAACTAATGATGCCATAGTCAACCAATGTTGCAGTGCTGATAGCTGCAGCAGCCCTGTTCGATACACCATACCGGTCAGCTTCCAAAGCAACAGTGGGAATCGGTGTGATGTTCCTGTCCTCCTGGGCACTATCACCCATCCACTCATCACCAACACTTTCACCACTGGAGTCTGTTTCTGCTTGAGCTGATTCGACCACATCTGCAGAGGATGCTACCTCTTGCCGTTCCGTTTTTCTTCTATTCTCTTCTTGTCTTTCTTGCATCCGATCCTCTCTTGACTTCCTTCTCTCCATCATCTGAGTCACATTCGTATCCACCCGACTGATCTGCATGATAAGCGTGGTTCTCTGGTCGATCAGAAAGGCATGCTCTTGTCGTGGAACTTTCATTTCTTTTTCACAGTGGCATGCAGACAGATCATCGCATTGGCAGACAGCTACGTCAAACAATTGATTCAGGCTTTCCTCGAACTTCTTGGTTTTAGTGGCCTGCTTGCCTTGCTTCGATGCTTGTGAGCCTTTTTCCATCAATCGGAGCAGCTTGGTCTTCACATTCTTGATTGGCTGTGATGGAATGTTAGCACGATTCCAAAGGTCAATGAGTGTTTGGCATACCTCCGGAAGAATCTCCCTGTTGCTGGTGTACTTGTTCTCCTTCAAGAAGAGGAAATGCCTTGCAACTTGTATACGGGTTGGAAGTTCAGACAGAGGAAGCTCTGATAGTGGAGAACCAAAGACAATGTGGCTGGCAGATCCCCGTGTTCTTTGCGTGCTCATTGTACCAGCAAAACTCAACAAGTATCACATGGGAACACTGAAACAAAAACACAAACGTATAAATAAAAAATATATATGATTATGAGTATATATATATATATATATATATATATATATATATATATATATATATATATATATTAAACAATAAGTTTACCAATATATATATAAAAATATACTGCACACACATATGTATTACGTATATAAATATACCCTAAGACATATAACAAACTTATAAACAATGTAAAACACAACAAAACAAAGAAATGTGTATAATGTATATATCACAAAACGCACCTTTCGTTAGTACCTTGGGTTTTTTGAACACCCCATCCACAGAAAAAACACTTGTTTCTCTCAAGCGAGCTAGCGTAGAACTAAGAAATTCCAGGGGATGACTCACTGAGAATAATTAGAAAGCTGCCAGAAGTACCATGTCTGTCAGTGTTGCCAACTGTAATTAACAAGAATTTTGTATTTTTTACATGCGAAAAAGGAGGTGTTCTGCTTGTTGCAGAAAATTTTTGATTTCTTTTCTGAAATCAGCAAGGTTGATTGTACAAAACCTGAAATGTGCCTCCAGATCGCTCATGACGCTACACGCTACTGTCCATAAAACAGCTGACACATCAATGATAACAACTGTTGGTCGATCCCATGTTCGAGAGGATGTTTCCACTCCCAAGTTCTGCTTCAATGCGGACTTAGCTGCAGTTCTCATTAAGCCATCTGGTTGGAACAGTGCGGGTGGGTATGCCGCAAGCCTGTTGAGAATACATGGGTCAAGTCAAGTTCGCGTTCGCTCATCAGCAAACCGATGACGTGTGCATAAATCGCTTCTTGGTCCATAACCAAGTGGGCACCAACCTTGATATGTTTCGTTTTACTTGCAAAAGGTGATGACATGTTTGGAAATGGTGCCATAAAAGCCTTGTGGCCATGATGACTCGTACTGTGCCAGTTGCATCTTTCCAATACTAACAGCTCTATCGGTATAACAGCTCTATCGGTATAACAGCTCTATCGGTATAACAGCTCTATGCTAACAGCTCTATGTACCTTACCATAGGGAAAATAATCTCTGATTTCATTTTAAACCCTATAGAACTACTCAGTCTCGCCCAAAACGTTATTTCGGGGGGCGTTTGACCTCCAATGACCTTGAATATTGACGAATGTTGGTCAAAACGACTCCCAAAGTATCTGCAACCCCTGCAGATCGACTCATCTTCCTAAAAAACCCTAGAAATGACACCAAGATCATCAAAATCCATCAAGTATTGACCAGGATATGGGATTTTTCAGTTTCGCCGGCCATCTTGGAAAATGGCGGCCATATTGAAAAAGCCAAAAGGGGGTCAAGTGTACACCCGATGGATTCTTGAATGGGGTGATATAAGCTTTCAAAATATGTAGAAATTTGCTTTATAACAAACAATGCAGGGTTCCAGTAAAATCAGGGTCTGTGCTACCGGACTATAAGCTTTACAAATCTTGATACAATGTGAAGCTCAAGATTTTCATGGCTGCGTTCTTTTCTGTAGTTTTATTGACCAAATAATTGAATCGACAGAAATTGGGGGGGGGCCTGCGGTCCCCCAACCAACCAACCAATTCAGCTCTTTTCAGAGACCCAAGAGTTAACTAACGGACAGACGCACACACACACACAGACAGGCACACAACAGACAGACACCCAACCCATTTATCTAAGTTTCGTTTTACTATATGGAAGGATGAAGAGCTGGGTGAGCTCAGCGCCCTCTGCCTTCACCAGGAATCGAACCCGGTGCCGGCGGATGTGTAATGATCGATGCTAATATATATATATATATATATATATAATATATATATATATATAGGACAGGGAAAGTTTTATCTAAAAAGGAACAGTCTGCCATTAGAAATCATTCTGTTAAGTGTAAAGTTGATATTTCCGTTAATAACTTTAAAATTCTTAAATCATTAAAATGTCCGTCCTCTCTCCGTATTTATGAATCTTTGTGCATTAAATTTCTGAATTCCAGCTTAAATATTGATTCCAGCTGTTACCCCCTTTATATTAATTAGAATGCCTACCAACTAAATTTTTCTGTTTTCCCCTTGACCCTGTCTCCTTTTCGCCTCAGTTGTTTGAGGATGTCAAGTGAGCATGGTATGTTTTCGTGCACTGTTGCGTTTTTTCATTTAACTTTTTATTAGTGAAGTTTTTAACTAATTTTTAACTAATTTGTTTGAATGTTTTTAGTTTTAAAGTTTTACTTTTATCATGTGTTATTTGTCATGTATATAATTTTTAATTTGTTTTTGGCTTATGCTTGTTTTACGCTTTTTAATTTTTATTCTTTAAGTGGTTTTATTCTGTGCTATGAATTAGTTTGTTTTTGACATTCGTATAATTTTTTTATATTTTTTTTTTTTTTTGTCATGCATTAATTTTAGCCTTTTATTTTATTAGGCCTTGAAAATGGGTAGAGTTGCCCGAAACGTCGGCTGCAGCCAAATATAATGACTTTCTTGCTCTACGTCTTCGTTTTTATCCTAAATGTATATATATATATATATATATATATATATATATATATATATACAGGGGTTAGACAAAATAATATGAACACCCGCCGATTTCACCGGTTATCTTTACGGACTGCTCAGACACAAAGTAAACGGTCAAATGACTGGCAAATCTATTAAATGCGTAACAGAGAGTGTATACGTCATGTTATAACCCTCACGTTGTTTTTACAGATCTGAGTGAATTATGAATTAGCAGTTATGAAAGACCTGTCAGACTTCCAAAGAGGGCAAATTGTCGGAGCGCGGATGGCTGGTGCATCGGTGACGAAAACCGCTCAGATGTTCAATGTATCCAGAGGAACTGTCTCTATGGTCATGTCTGCATACCAAAACCATGGAAAGACAAGCACCGACAAATGCAATAGTGGACGCAAGAAGAAGCTGTGTGATCGAGACCGCCGGGTGCTAAAGCGCATTGTGACAAAGAACCATAAGACCACAGCTCCAAAAGTGACTGCAGAGCTTAACCAGCATCTTGCAAGCCCGGTATCGACCAGAACTGTACGTCGCGAGCTCCATGGAGCTGGATACCATGGGAGGGCTGCAATTGCCAAACCCTTCCTTTCGCACATCAATACTGAGCGGCGCAGAAAATGGTGTAATGACCATAAGAATTGGTCAATGGACCGGTGGAAGAATGTAGTCTACTCTGACGAATCCTCCTTTACGCTATTTCCATGTTCCGGTCGAGTTTACGTCTGGAGACAGCCTAAAGATGCTTATGACCCCGACTGCCTGACCCCAACCGTTAAGCATGGAGGCGGATCTGTGATGGTTTGGGCAGCAATATCGTGGAATACTCTTGGCCCAGCTGTAGTACTGCATGGTAGGGTTAACGCCCAGGTCTATCTGTCAATATTGGCTGACCAGGTCCATCCCATGGTCCAAACGCTGTTTCCCAATGGCGGCGCCGTCTTCCAGGATGATAATGCACCAATCCACACCGCTGGGGTCGTTAAAAACTGTCCAAAAGCTGTATGAATCAATTCCCCGACGCATTGCAGCTGTTATTGCCGCTAAAGGAGGACCAACTCCATATTAAGAATAAAAACCGCCATTTCTCAAGGTGTTTTTTCATATTATTTTGTCCAACCCCTGTATGTATATATATATATATATATATATATATATATATATATATATATATATATATATATATATATATATATATATATATATATATATGTCATAAGCACATTGAATATGTTTTTACTTTGCTTTTGTTTGTAGTCTTAGAATTGAGAGTGATTTGGCAGATTAAGGTTGATATTTAATATGCAAAGGAATACAAACGAAACGAAACAGCAACACGGCTGTCGCTACGGAGCCGTCTGTTTAAGAAGGGAAGCTAAAAGGAAGGAAGAAAATTCGACAGCACAAAGCAAAATCATATAATGACTTCTTAAATAATAACACACACACACACGGGTGGCCAGACGTCCGGCTTTAGGCCAGACAGTCCGCCTTTTGAGCACACTGCCCTCCATCCGGAGCCACCTTGAGCCGGACGTTAATTTGTCCTCCTTTTTGGAGTCTGGCTAAAAAGAATATATATATATATATATATATATATATATATATATATATATATATATATATTATAACGTACGGCCACATACGCAGTGTCCTTTTTGGAAATTTTGAAATGGCCACCCTAACACACACACACACACACACCTATTGGTAGCGTCTGATCTCACGAAGGGCTACAGTACTGCGACGGTACCTATGAGTTTTTTAACTCCACCAGTAACGGGAACAGACTTGAGAACCGTCTTAGTTTCATACTGTTTACGAGGGACCTTTTCTACACTAGATTTACGTGCAGTGTGCTTTGTACGATCCATCATAAGTATTCGTACAGAGAAATATTTCAGTTATAGTCGCCTTTCTCTTTGGTACCATGTATTCGATAGTTATGAAAAGTTTTCCGTTCGTTTGGAAAAATTTAACAAATAAAAAAATTAGTTCAACTCCAACATAGAATGTAAAAAATCAAAGAATTTGAGCAAAATAAAAAAGTTAAAATGCAAACGTTTACGTACATTTCTTTACAAAATTATTTAATACTTTGTGTGTCCACCTTTTGCTTGAATGACTTCTATTATTTCCCTTTGGGTATTTTTCTACGAGGTTTTGACATTTCTCAGTAGAAATTTTAGCTCATTCTTCTAAAGTAAATTATTGCAATTCATTCATATTCGAAAGGATTCTCTTGCGGACCTTTTTATGAATCAAACCATAAATTCACGATTAAATTGAGATCTGGGCTTTGACTGGGCCACTCGAGAAATTTGAAATTCTTTTGTTGAAACTATTTCATGGTACTCTTACTTATATGTTTTAGATTATTATCTTGTTGCAGTACCCAAATGCAACCCATTCGCAACTCCCGAACTGAAGGCAATGCATTTTTTTTTCTAAAATTTCCTGATATTTCTTCGAATTCAATATTCAATTGATGACAAGCTTTTCTGGACCAGAAGCAATGAAGCATTCAAAAAGAAGCAAGCTACCCTCATCATGTTTAACCGTAGGAAGGATGTTTTTTTCCCAAATGCAGTATTTGAGTTTCACCAAACATACCGTTGCTCGTTGTTCCCGAATAATCCAATTTTGGTCTCGTCTGTCCAGAGAACTTTCTTCCAGAATACAAATACATCATTTTGATAATACTTAGCGTACTTTAAACGAGTTTCTTTGTGCGCTTTTCGTAGGAAAGGTTTTCTCTGTGCAACTCTTCCATGCAGACCATTTTTTCTTAATGTACAACGTACAGTAGAGGGATGGACATCTATCACAGACAATCTTAAGGTTCGGCAAATATCACCTGCAGTCACTCGTGGATTCGCAACAGCCATTCTTTCAATCCGTCTAGCTTTACATTCTGAAATCTTGCAAGGTCGTCCACACTTTGGTAGAGTGTTGATTGTTCCAGAGCCTTTCCATTTCTTTATAACTGCAGCCACAGTCTTAAATGAAATTCGAAGTTCTCCTCCTATCTTCCTATAACTCTTTCCAGACTCGTGAGCAGTAATAACAGATCGGTAGACAGCTCTCTACCATGACGCTCCCACTGCTTACTAATCGTTTGTACAGTCATCCGTCTTCCATGAAGATTCACAGACAAAAATTCTATGATTCAAAATTGCCAACAGTCTCTAATCAACAAACAGCCAACTACTAATAAATTTTTTAAATTCTTCAAACTTAAGGGAGACACACAACGTATTAAATAATTTTGTGGAGAAATGTACGAAAACTTTTACATTTTGACTTTTTTATTTTCTTCAAATTGTTTGATGTTTTACATTATAGGTACCGACTGATTACAAATGACCTTCCCGATTTTAAACATTCATTATGAAAAAACTAAGAAAGCTGCAGCGAGAAGCAAGATATAAAAATAAAGAAGAACTTAAAAAGTTTTATTTAAAAGTTATTTAACTTCAATATGAGCAACTTTTGTGGCTCCTTTTGAGGTTACAACATTCCTGAATGAGCAATTGCCTGATCATTGGATCGAGCGTGGGGGTGCCCGTTCCTTGTCCGGCTCGTTCGCCAGACCTAACCATCTTCGCTTCTTGCTCAGGGGCTATGTTAAAAATGAAGATTTTGTTCCACTAATGGCAACAACTTTGGAACATTTGAAGGAAATAATACGTGAGGCTGTTAGAAAAGTTCAGTATGATATGCCACAAAATGTATGGAGGGAAACAGAATACCGCTTTGATGTCTGCAGAGCCACAAAAGGAGCTCAAATTGAACTTCAATAGTTTGTAAATACAGTAAAACTTTTTGAGTTCTTCTTTATTTGTATATCTTGCTTTTCGCTGTAGCTTTGTTAGTTTTTCATAATAAATTTTTAAAATCGGAACGATTATTTGTAATCACCCTGTATGTTGGAGTCGGACTAATTTTTTTTTATCTGTTAAATTTTTCCAAAAGAAGGGTAAACTTTTTATAACTATCGTATGCATGGTACAAAAGATAAGGACAAATATAACTGAAATATTTGTATGTACGAATACTTATGAGCACCACTGTGTGTGTGTGTGTGTGTGTGTGTGTGTGTGTGTGTGTGTGTGTGTGTGTGTATATCAAAGCTATTGACTTCTCCTTATATATATATATATATATATATATATATATACAGTGTGTCCGTAAAGTCATGGTGGGATTTTAAATAGCTATATTATTGCAACGAAACATGATAATGAGATGAAACAATGCCAAATTGAAGAACAACTCTCAAAGTTGTATCTTGTAGTTAGTCTAGGCTGTCCACATGCCTATGTTGAACATGAGCGTAATAGCCCGAAAGTTAATGTGTGGTGTGCTCTAGCACGAGATCGAGTGATTGGCCCATTTTTCTTCGCGGAACCCACTGTGACGTCACACAACTACCTCGCTATGTTGGAACATTTTGCAATACCCCAATTTATTGACAATAATGTCATCATTCAGCAAGATGGTGCTCCTCCGCACTATGCCAACGTTGTTCGAGAATTCCTTAATGAAAAATTTCCACAGAGATGGATAGGAAGAGGAGGATGGAAGCCATGGCCTCCACGCTCTCCGGACCTTACACCTTTGGACTTTTATTTGTGGGGTTACGTCAAGCAAAGCGTGTACAGTGTACCCATTAGGGATATTCATCACTTGCACGAGCGAATCACGGAAGCTATCGCATCCGTCACTCCTGATGTTCTTGGGCGTGTGTGGCTGGAATTGAATCACCGTCTAGATGTCTGCAGGGCTACCAGAGGAGCCCATATCGAACTACGTTAAATAAAGTTATTCTTTTAGAGTTGTTCTTCAATTTGCCTTTTTTTCATCTCATTATCATGTTTCGTTGCAATAATATAGCTATTTAAAGTCCCACCATGACTTTACGGACACACTGTATTATATATATATATATATGCAGTAAAATCACAGAAAAACACGTGATCTTTTTAATAAGCAAACAACCACAGGGAAAAGAAAAAGTAAACACGAAATCCGATCGCTTTCGTGATATATTCACATCTTCAGGGACAATAAAATTTTTTTTCCTTGTTCTTAAAGATGTGAATATATCACGAAAGCGCTCGGATTTCGTGTTTACTTTTCCTTTTCCCTGTGGTTGTTCGCTTATATACAGGGCTATTGAAATTGATTCATCCGATTTCAACTGAGAATACTTCCGTACCTATCAACCGTGCATCAACTGGGCATACATCACATGAAAGAGGAAATCTCCAAGTTTTACAAGATCACCACGAGAGGGCTCCAAAGTCACGCCGTGGCCTAGCCTAGCAACAAACAGTCAGTGTGAAAATGGCGTCCGCACAGCAGGCGGCGTTTTGTGTTGCAGTTTTCGAGGTGTAAATCGGTAGTCACAGTGCAGCGTGAGTTTCGTCGACGTTACAGAACAGATCCACCGGGTGCTCAGAGCATCCGTCGGTGGTATCGGTAGTTCGAGGAAACAGGATGCTTGTGTTACTGCCGTAGAGTCAGTGACAACGGACATGCTGGAGCGAGTATGGGAGGAATTCGACTATCGTGTCGACGTTGCTCGTGTAACTAGGGGAAGTCACAGAGCATTTATGAGGTGAGAGACAAAATTTGGACAGTTTTTCTTTTGGTTGATGTATCACAAATCACACTGTATTTGTAACATTAAAAAATATTCTCATTTGAAATCAGGTGAATCATTTTAAGTAGCCCTGTATATATATATATACCGGGTGTCCGAGAATTATCTGTACAAGTTTTGGCTGTTATTAAAAGTCAACCATGAAGTGTAGAAATTCCAGTCTTGTCCCATTTTACAGAGAAACTCATTAAGTTTTTTTTGATAACAAGTTTTGACAAGTTTTTTCTTTTTTGTACGCGGGTGACAGACATTGATGATTTAAAAGCAAGAATCACAGCTGCTATTGAGCGAATTGATGTGGATATGCTGCAGCGTACATGGCAACATTTGGATTATCGATTGGATGTTTTGCGAATCACTGATGGTGCACATATCGAATGTTTGTAACAACGTTACTTTAATAAAAGAAACTTTTGAAAATACAGATTCTAAATAATCTTGTTTAAGAATTTTACGTGTGTTATCAAGAATTTTATTAAAAGATGAAATTGTACAGATAATTTTCGGACACACTGGAATTTCTAAAAAACTTATCAAAACTTGGTATCAGAAAAACTTAATGAGATTCTCTGTAAAATGGGACAACACTAGAATTTCTACACTTCATGGTTGACTTTTAATAACAGCCAAAACTTGTACAGATAATTCTCGGACACCCTGTATGTATGTATATTATATATATATATATATATAATATATATATATATATATATATATATATATATATATAATATAATATATATATATATATATATACAGGGTGAGTGAAAAGTCCCTGTGCACCTGCAAGAAGTGTAGTGAACCTGTACCTTCACTGTGTTGGAAGTGGACAGGTTCACAGGGACTTTTCGCTCACCCTGTATATATATATATATATTGGATTTCGGACAGTTCAGCAGGTCTCTATTTTCTACTATTGAGAGGGACCAATAAATATGACGTAAGAAACTCTGAATTATTAGAAAAGTGAAACAGTTTTTAAATTTTTTTAAATTTGTAGTTTAATTTTTAGTGTTTAATAGAAGATTCCTTTTTTTTTTTTTTACTAACCTTATTTCCGATGGTACGAAAGGTCTGGCGAAAGCAATGCTCAAAATGGCAGTCAGGAACACGAGAACGAAAGTGATTTGCCTGAAATTTCAGATTAAGATTATTAAACGTGTTTTCACATATACAGTATTTGCCATGAACACAATTGACTGAAGTGTACTTTCATTGTAAAAAAAATTTCTGTAGTATTTGAAAACGAAATATATGAAAACAGTGAACCGAGTGAATTTTAATCTACTCTTAACTTCTGGATTGCAACTATATACTATAATTTAAAATGTAGAAATGGAATAGTATATTAATGGTCTTCTATTACTTCTTACTCTGGGTGGTCTTGCCACAACGAAAAATTCTTATATTAAAAATACATTTATTACAAAACGAAATAAAAATAAATTCAAACCTCAAAAAATTGATAAGAATCAATACCTCGATCACCTGAAGATCAGGGCCCCCAGCCTTCTTTAGTTAGCTTTATAAGGCTAACTAACGAAAAAATCACGACCAAACCTAACCAATCGTCAAGAGCGTACAGTTGACCCAACGATTGGTTAGGTTAGGGTCGTGATATTTTCGTTAGTTAGCCTTATAAGGCTAACTAAAGAAGGCTGTAGGCCCTGATCTTCAGGTGATCCAATTCCTCTAACGAGGCTTGAACCCATATCTTTGTTGTCTATAAACGAGCAATCTCTGATGCTGATTTCCATGCTCATTCTAGTACTTTATTTGGTATTATTATAGTATTACACCCGTCTAACGTCCAGCAATTATTATATATTCATTAGGTAGATTTTTTAATTCTAATACACCTTTCCTCTATAGCATTTCCGTCGCAAATGCTTCGTTTTCGAGATATAAACGTTTTTCGGTGTGTATCTAGTGTGTGTTTGTACGTTCGTTTGTGTGTTCGTGTGTGTTGACGTCACATGTCTGCCCAATCAGAGCGCTCCATCCATTTCGAATTTGAATTAGTTTGCTACTGGAATGGCTTCGTGTGACATGTGTTCGTTCGATTATTACCGCTGTATTGTCGCTTTCTATTAAAATTTAGAAAAAAGTGTTGAGTTTCTGCGTGCTCACGGTGTTCTACCGACAGTAGTGAAGTGTCCACATTGTAAAACGGAGTGTACATATCGTCAAGACCAGAAACTGTGGCGTTATAGAAAAGTTACGTTGTGCTTAAAACGAAGGAAAGACGGTACTGTGATTATTCTGTCTTAGATTTTAAAGGTAATTCCCGTTTTTTTTTTAGGTTAGGATAGGTTACATTTAGTTAAGTTAGGATAGGTTAGGTCAGGATAGGTTAGGTTAGGTCAATTTTGAAGGTGAAATTTGTTTTTCCTATGGTTTTTGATGTGTTTTGAATGAATCTGACCTTCAAAACCGTCGGAAATGACTCGTTTTCTGTGATTTCCCCCACATTGCCGGCTGGGGGGGGGTATCTCAAAAACGAGTCATTTCCGACGGTTTTGAAGGTCAGATTCGTTCAAAACACATCAAAAACCATAGGAAAAACATAAATTTCACCTCCAAAGGGAGATGGGTGTAATACTATAAATTTACCCTTTATTTGAAGAGCTAAAACTACTAAAGCTCAAAGATGTAATCCAACTGGCACATTTTATCTTCATTTACGAGTGTAAGGACAAAATCATTAACTTACATTGAATAAATAAATATTTTGGAACTCGTAAAGAAATTCGCTCATATCAGACTACAGTAGAAATGGATCAAAGCATGTTATTCCTGTTTAGATTGTCTTCATCTAAAAAATTATCCATTTTCATTGGACAAACTATGGAATGATTTAAATGCTGATGTAAAAAATATTGTGAACGTAAATTTTGGGGTCATTATGCAGAAAATGACATGACCTGAAGTTGAATTAAAAAATACATTTTTCTAGTGTATTTTGGTGTGCTCTGTTCAAATATAACCTTCATTTCTTGTGCAAATGAACAGAAATACGTGTTTGGGCCATGCAATGACAACTGTATTTCTGTTCATTTGCACAAGAAATGAAGGTCATTCAAACAAAGCACACCAAAATACGGTGCTAGGACAGTTTGCCTACGGACAATTTGCCTATGGACAGTTTGCCTACTGGACATTATGCCTATGGACATTATGCCTATGGACACCATGCCTATGTGGTATATTTATCCTTACCTTATTTAACTTATTTAACTTATTTAACTTCAGATTCATGCAAAAGAATTAATTCAAAATTAAAGGTGTTGTTGCCCTTAATAGCATAAATGTCTGAAAATATATCAAGTAAGAAAGGGAAACAGAAGTTTTCACATAATGGATATTTGTATGTGTTTGATAAATGTAGCAAGCGCGACCCTTCGTTACTTTTTTGGCGGTGCGAGCAAAAGAGTCAGTGTATTATAAGGTGTGTGTATATAATATGGGTACTTTTCTGTTATCTGCCCCCTTGACGATTGGTTAGGTTAAGTCGTGATATTTTCGTTAAAACTAACGAAAATATCACGACTTAACCTAACCAATCGTCAAGGGCGTACAGTTGACCTAACCGGGCAGTGACGATTGGTTAGGTTAAGTTGTGATATTTTTGATAGTTTTAATGAAAATATCATGACTGAACCTAACCAATCGTCAATGGGGCAGATAACGGAAAAGTACCCATATTATATATACACCTTATAATACACTGACTCTTTTGCTCGCACCGCCAAAAAAGTAACGAAGGGTCGCGCTTGCTACATTTATCAAACACATACAAATATCCATTATGTGAAAACTTCTGTTTCCCTTTCTTACTTGATATATTTTCAGACATTTATGCTATTAAGGGCAACAACACATTTTAATTTTGAATTAATTCTTTTGCATGAATCTGAAGTTAAATAAGTTAAATAAGTTAAATAAGGTAAGGATAAATATACCACATAGGCATGGTGTCCATAGGCATAATGTCCAGTAGGCAAACTGTCCAGTAGGCAAACTGTCCGTAGGCAAACTGTCCGGCCACGCCAAAATACACTTGAAAAATGTATTTTTGACTACATTTTATACAATAAAGCATAACCTAACATGTTCATGTTACGAGATTTCGTAAACGACGCATTACCACAGGAAACGTGCAAAACACCTCAGAATTAACCAGAAAGTTTGTTCTCGTCATTTTCGTTTAAACTAACGAAAAGATCACGACTTAACCTAACCAATCATCAAGGGCGTACAGTTGACCTAATCGGGCATTCAATTAACCTAATCGGGCATTCAATTAACCTAACCGGGCACTCAATTAACCTAACCGGGCACTCAGTTAACCTAACAGGTTAATATTGGTTATTTCACCTAAATATCTTCTGATCTTTTCGTATTATCATCTAGGGCACATGACGAATCAAGTTCTCAAAGTCGAAACCACACGAACGGCACGTCATAATTCTATCACAAACACCACGAAACTGAATCCAATTAGAAAAAAAAATAGCCAGAACAGAAAAACAAACTAATTAAGTCGCAGAGTAGCGAAAAAAATAGCCCAAGATTATACTAGTCAGATCAAAAATGAGTATTTATATATATATTATTACTTATTAGTATCATAATGTTCACCATTAATATGCATTTGCACAAAAAATGAGTGACAAATTTGAATAAAGCGACTAAAACTACCTCATAAAAAGTTATTTTGATTTACAGGTCCAGCCCATGTCATTTAAAATATATTGACCGTGTTTTGCACGAATCTGCCATCCGTTTCCTGTGCAAATGCATAGTTTTCGAGATATCGTCATCTTGAAAACTATGCATTTGCACAGGAAACGGATGGCCGTTTCGTACAAAACACCTCAAAATTAACCAAAAAAGTTTGCTCTCATCATTTTCATTTAAACCAACGAAAATATCACGACTTAACCTAACCAATCATCAAGGGTGTATAGTTGACCTAACTGGGCATTCAATTAACCTAACCAGGCCTTCAATTAACCTAACCGGGCATTCAATTAACCTACCAGGTTAATATTGGTTATTTCACCTAAATATCTTCTGATCTTTCTGTATTAGGCACTCACTGGCACATTTCGGGCAAGTTAAGGATGAGAGAATAACGCCGTAATTGATAAAAACATCCATTCCTTTGTCTTCATCTAGGACACATGACGATTAAGTTCTCAAAGTCAAAATCACACGAATGGCACGTCATAATTGTATCACAAACACCACGAAACTGAATCCAATTTGAAAAAAAAAATAGCCAGAACAAAACCCAACCAACTAATTACGTCGCAGAGGAACAAAAAATTAGCCCAATCAGGAAAAATATTTTATGAAAAAAGTACATTATAGCCAAAACAGGAAATATATTTTATTGAAAAAAAGTACATTTCAATAAATTTGCGCAACATAAGATATATATTTTTTTAGTCAGTTTTGAATGGCAATTCAATATATTGTACTGTTTTAACCGCCGTGAGCGGGTTAAAAGACGAATATTAACCTAAATTTGTTTAAAAACAAATTCAAATCTTGATGAATTATGGAATACTAATAAAAATCTAGGATTAAATAACTCGACAAAATTTCTCCAAATCTCTTCGTACTTCAGTTAAGGCGTAAAAATCTTCCAAATTAAGAATTATTTTTTACTTGAAGGATTGCCCAAATTAATTTTACTACGAGTTAAATGTAATGGAGGGGTTTGTGACACCTTAACTAACGTACGAAAAAAAAAGGATTTGAAATGTTAACTACTGTAAATATTGTCAACTTTGTACTGAAGGCTTAAAAGTGGAAAACAATGACAAAAATAACAATTAAATAAATAAATAAAATGGAATTACAGTACCTCATCTTGAATATTTTTTCTTCTCTGAAACCCAAGTTAGGACTATGACAATGTCAAAAGGAGAAAGTTAATCAGGACTTCGGTAGTGTCGACCTAACACTGCGCCCACCAGGTTAAGAATAAATGCTCGAAACAATATCATATTTGAGAGTACTCGTAGCATCATACAAAACAGTTGGTGAACTGCTTTGAAAATTCACAAGTGTCTCCTGTAAAAGCTAAATTAATGGTTAACAAAGATCATTAATTCAGTATAACTTTATTTCAGACTCAACAGGTACAAACATTGTACAAGTGCAGGCCAAGTGGGGGTAGGGGGGTCGAACGACTCCCCCCCTTGAGAGGAAAGGTCCGCTTTTGTAACCATAGTTATAACTTATGATGTGATATAATATACTGGTCAAAAAAAGAAACGCAATTAGCTTGCATATGGTGTAAAATTTAAGTTGTTAGTGGTATTATCACAATTTCAAGATTATGGTTAAATGTTTGTTCAAATCTTTTAAAGCCACTTAGTGCATGTTTTTAAACCTGACTAATCCCGGCTAAGACGCCATTTTGTTACAAACAATAAACAGAGATTAAATTTAATGTATTCTTTATGAAGGCATGCATTTTTTCTTTGACTTCACAGAATACACACTGCCCGTTGAGAAAACCAAACTTTTTCCCGCGACTGAGGCATGCCACGACTCTCAGAGGTCAACAGAGGTCGTGCCTTGGGCATGTTGGATGCAGGCATGTCTGCTGTCCAAGTTTCACAACGAATGCATGTGCATCCCAGCACAATCTCTAGGCTTGTTAGACGGTACAATGCCACAGGAAGTGTTCAGGACCTGCCAAGACGTGGGCGACCTCGTGTGACGACTCAACGCCAGGATCGCCACATTGTACTGCAGCACCTGCGTCATCGGCAGCGGAATGCTCGTCAGACAGCCAGAGAGACACCTGGTATCCACAACAACAGAATTAGTGACCAGACCGTCAGAAACGACTCCGTAATGCAGGACTCCGATCCCGCAAGCCTTACAAAGGTCCTTTTCTCACTGATGCAAGAAGGCAACGACGCCTGCAATGGGCCTATCAGCACCGTGACTGGACACAAAGAATGTGGAACCAAGTCCTCTTTTCTGACGAGTCTCGCTTCAGACTGTCCAATTCTGATGGCCGTGTCAGGGTATACAGACGACCAGGGGAGCGATACTCAGATGCTGCAGCAGTAGTGGAGCATGACAGATGGGGAGGACCAAGTGTCATGGTTTGGGCAGGAATTGCCTTTGCTTCAAGAACTGAGCTGGTGGTTGTTGATGGCGCTCTGACTGCCCAGCGCTACAGGGATGAGATTCTTCACCCACATGTTCTTCCATTCATGAGGCAACATCAGAATTGGTGCTCCTGCAACAGGACAATGCCAGACCTCATGCAGCCAGGATAGTGCAGGCGTACCTGCAGGGACAACAGGTGCAGACCTTACCATGGCCAGCCTTCAGCCCAGACATGTCACCGATAGAGCACGCATGGGATGAACTTGAACGGCGAGTTCGCAGACGTCAGCATCAGCCGCAGAACATCAGGGAACTGACCAATGCAATTATTGAAGAGTGGAGGGCCATCCCTGTTGCTTTCCTGCAGAGACTGTTGAGGTCGATGAGGGCCAGACTCCAAGCCTGCATTGTGGCTAGGGGTGGCCATACGCGTTATTGACTGTTTGTTATGTTAAAGAATCATTTACTATATACTGAGTCCTCATGTTTATTAATAAATCTCAAAAATTGCGTTTCTTTTTTTGATCAGCCAACCCTAGACCAGTCTAACTTCACATTACATGTATCATTTACCTGTGACAGTAATACAGGAATACAATCAACGTCATACTCAATTAAAAGGGGCATATTATCAAAACTAGTATAGGAGTACAAAATTGCCATATTGAGAACTGCTTGATTTGTATCAGGTATACATATACAGCGATCGAACCATGAGGTAGGGTGCCAACTATCACTGATATAAGTAAAGCTATCACCAGGACGACTACACTTGGATGAAAGGGCCAAGTAATTATCTTCATTGAAGGTTTTTAAATGATTACTAAACAAAGAATTATCATTAAGCACATTAGCAGTGAAATCATCAATAATAGTTGCACATATTGTATCCAACTCATCAATGATTGTATCTGTAATAACGTGGGGGTGTTAGACCCCGTTAGGTATTAAAGTTATCAAATAAACATAAAAGGTACTTACAGGTGCTTCGATTTAGATCTTCTTTCGGGCCTACCATTTGTGCCAGCGTCAAACAACCTCGACCAACTTAGTCCTAATTTACTAATTTAGAAGCTATAGCCACTACCCCTGATTGACATAATAATTAGACCACATAACCTAATCACAAATTAGTCACTTTAGAAGCATCACCAAACTAAACTTAGAATCAACGATTTCTCCAGATAGAAAAATACATGCTGTTTAAGGTCAGTCCAATAAACGAACAGACCGCGTCTTCCTGTTTAACTTTTTGTGTTGCCATTTAGTTTCCTTTTAGTATTAGTGACTTTTCCATTCAGTGACTTTTAGACTACAGTGTATAATATAGATATATATATATATATATATATTATATATATAATATATAATATATTAGGGTGGTCCACAGAATGGGGTAAAAAATCGAAATTCAATTTCCTTTCCTCCCAGGCTATAATCTGGTTCCTTTTAGCTAAAAAATATTTCATGTAAAATTTAAGGCAAATCGAATAACTTTTAGGGGTGGCTCAAAGCTGTTTTTTGTATACCATTATGCCCTTTATTATATAGTGAATAATTAAAAGAAACATTATTTACAGATACATTAACTAATGATTATTTTTCTTTCAGATAGATTTATTAAATTTACAGGTTTTGCAATGTCAAATAAACGTACATTTTACTTAATGAAAAAGTCAGAGGAAACAATCACTGGAGCCAAGCTGCCTTCCCGTGGCCAGGTCCTCCGCATGTTCCTCCACCATCATCAAGTCTTGAAGAAGGAGATCAAACCTAGTTCAGAAGCTGTTTTTGAAGAATTGCGTCTCTTCTGGGAGAGAGCCCGAATCCCTACTCAAAGGAAGACCACATTCTTCACAAAATTCAGGCTCTACACTTGGAGTGGAAAGCGATTAAGAAGAATGCTGGGAGGAAAAGCAACTCTCAGTTAGAAAAAGAGAAAACCTTTCAGGAAGAAATGGAGAACCTATTTGATGTCGCCCATGCTGATGCCTTTACCTTAATCAAAATGAAGAAGACCGGCAGTTCTTGATCCAACAAAGGAAAGCGGGACGAGTGGGATCAATGGTCTCTGCAGATATGGTGACTGACAAGGCAGAAAAGAGAGCTGCTGAGAAGCAAATGAAATTGGTAAATAGGAAGCGGAAAGCTGAAGAAGAAAAATATGCTGCTTCACAGGAAGTTATGCTAGATCAGGGAAGTTCTTCTTCTGAGTCTTTATGTGAGTCAGAAAGAGAAGATGAAGATACCTTATTAATCCCCATCTACCAGCGGACCAACTCCACCAAAGAAAAGGCAGCAAAGAATATCATATCTCCTGAATTGCTGAAACTGCATCTAGCCTTGGTCAAGATCTTTCAGAGGTGAACATCTCTTGTTCTTCAATCAAAAGGCACCGAGAGAGCATCGAAGGCAATAACCCATGCCATTAAAGGTAGCTTTAGTCCAAGTATTTCGATTGTCCACTGGGATGGGAAGTTGATCCCTAATCTACTTGCCAAGAATGAAAAGGTAGACAGACTCCCAGTCCTTCTCTCAGTTGAATCAGGTGATTCAAAACTGCTTGGTGTTCCCAAACTACCAAGTGGAACAGGGAAGCTCAATCAGCTGCAGTGTATAATCTTCTTTCCGAATGGAACATAGATAAGTCAATAATCGGAATGTTATCAGATACTACAGCATCAAATACAGGAACAAACAGGGAGCTTGCGTTCTTCTGGAACAGAAACTTGGTCGACCACTCTTCTATTTTGCCTGTAGGCATCATTGCATGGAAGTCATGTACGGAGGAGTGTTTGAAGCAGTTCATGGTTCATCTTCTGTCCCTGAGCCACTTTTGTTCAAAAGGTTCCAATCTATGTGGGACTACATTGATTTAAAAACCTTCTCTACATCACAGGATGATGATGAGATGAAGGAGCAAGTTGATCCTTTCAGAAATGAAATAATTGCCTTTGCCAAAGAACATCTGGCCACTGGAAATTTTCGAGATGACTATAAAGAGTTTTTGGAACTTTCTTTGATCTTTCTTGGTGAAAAAATTGAAAGTTACACATTCAAACGTCCTGCTGGCACGCACTATGCAAGGTGGATGGCTAAAGTTATCTATGCCATCAAAATGTGGCTTTTTCGAAATCAAATCACCCTGACTCCTCGAGAGAAGGACATGAAAACCCTTACCCTTTTTGGAGTCCTAATCTACTTAAAAAGCTGGATCACTGCTCCTATTCCATCACAAGCTCCGAAGAATGATCTGGATCTTATCCAAAAGTTAAAGGACTATCATGACCAGAAAGTGGCCAAAGCAGCTCTCAAGAAATTTGAAAACCACCTATGGTACTTATCAGAAGAGCTGGTGGCCCTTGCTCTCTTCGATCAAACTGTTGCACCAGACACCAAGGGAATCATGGTCCAGTGTATGAGGGAAAAGGAGGGGTCATTAGACTTCTCAAAGAGAAGAAGACTCAAGGAATGCAAAGCAACACTGAAATTAGAAACTCTTGCCACAAAGAACTCATTAAAGCTTCTTAATGCCCTACCGATCAATATTAGTTTTCTTGATGATGACCCCAGCACCTGGGAGGAGAATGAAAACTTCCAAGAAGCTAAAAGAATCAGGAAACATCAAAGTAGTTAATGATCATGCTGAAAGGGCAGTAGCTCTCATTCAGTCCTTCAGCGGAACTCTGACGAAAGGAGAAGATCAACTCCAGTTTCTCTTAAGTGTGGTGGATGAGCACCGAAAGAGGTTTCCTGATTCTAACAAGGCCACAATCTTAGCTGGGCAACAATGAGTGGCCTGGTCAGCCATGATACCCCGCCAACAAGCGGATAATACCCATATATATGGGGGGACCCAGAAGCCATGAATGTGGACTTCTGGGGGTAGTTGAGCCACCTCTAAATATTAACCGATTGAACCCAAATTTGCTCAGAGAAGTTTTTTGGGAAAAGGAACCTAATGAAACCCTGGGAGGAAGAATTTAAAATACTTCCATTTTGTGGACCACCCTAATATATATATATATATGTGTGTGTATATATATATATATGTGTGTATATATATATATATTATATATATATATATATATATATATATATATGTATATATATATATATATATATATATATATATATATATATATATATATATATATATATATGATACACACAAACCGTGCATGGAACAAGGAACTCTTCTAGGATAATTAAATCCACTATAGTCCGAATAAGTAATGGTAAATGACAAATACTATAGTTTTTCTTTTTCATGATGCTAGCCCGACGTGGGCAACGGGTCACTCGCAAAGAGGTCCCAAAATTATAGCTTCCCTCACCAGCTATCTGCAAAGCAGATAGGATCCATCTTTGGGACAGGATCTAGGGTTTAAAGCAGCCTAGCCCAGCTACCTTTAGAACCTCAATATAAGCAAAAGACTCGCTGCCTTCACGTCAGATTGAATACATCAAAGAAAAACGGGTAACTATTATATTTTTAGCCAAAAACCAAAACTTAAACCTCAACTGGCAGAATTGAGCGTCCACTTTTCAAGGCACATAACATGTCCGTTTCAAGATGGGAATGAACTCAGAATGGTTCCCTGAGGTTTTTTATGATACACACAGACCGTGCATGGAACAAGGAACTCTTCTAGGATAATTAAATCCACTATAGTCCGAATAGTGTTCCCCCAATCGGAATAACTTATAGGGGTTCAAGGAAAGTCGATGCATTAGGCAAACATTTCCTATAAAAGTTTAAGAAACCTAAATAAGCTTGCAACTGCGTGATATTTTTTGGAAGTGGTGCATTTTTTATTGTTTCTAGTTTATCCACCGTTGATAAATGCCTGAGGCATTTATGCGGAACCCCGAATACGAAACCTCATTTGTGACCCAAGAACACTTTTCTTTTTTAGCTTAAATCCGGCATCCCGGAGTTTTTTTAGAACTGTTGTTAATCTAGTTAGGACTGTTAGGTGTTCTTTTTTAGATGAACGTGAAATGAGGACATCATCTAGAAAACAAAGTACACAGGGAATGTGACCTAGAACTTGGTCCATTGTTCTCTGAAAAATACCCGGAGCCGATGCTATTCCATAGCATAGCCTATTGTACCTATAGAGGCCTCGGTGCATATTTATGATAGTTAGCTCTTTAGAATTTTCGTCTAAACTTAGTTGAGCATAGACTTGTGACATATCTAGTTTTGTGAAATATTTACCCCCCTACAAGAGAGTTGAATAATTCATCAGGCTTGGGTATAGGGTACCAGTCTAGAAGAACTGCTTTGTTTGCTGTTAAACGGTAATCCCCACATAAACGCACTGACTTGTCAAGTTTTAGTACAGGGACTACCGGAGCAGCCCACTTGGCGTGTGTAACTGGTTCGATAATTGTATCTTTGAGCAGTCTATCAATTTCTAAATCTACCTTCTTTCGCAATGCATGTGCAATTAGACGAGCCTTACAAAATTTTGCCGTTACATTAGGGTCTACCTCTATACAGACCTGATGGTCTTTTAGTTTGCCTACTTCAGGCCCGAAAAGAGACGAAAACTCCATTAACAATCAATCTCTGTCAGATGGATATGTGAGTGTATGAACATATGCGCGATCCTTTGGCAAAATTTTGTCAATAGGCAATTTCAAGGCATCGATTCAATCACGGCCTAGTAGAGTAGGCCCTTGCTCATCCACCACTACAATATATGGACCCATATTATCACCACTTTGCTGCTCATAAAATAGGTATTCCACTCCAATATTCGAAGTATTTCCATTTGGAGGATTACCACTAGAAATGTTATAATTAGAATTTTCACCCTTTTTTTTCTTTGTAAAACAAACTTTAGCTATGTGGCCTATTTTATTACAATTTCGGCAAACTGCTTCTTTAAAGGACAGTCCTTCTTCCAGTGGTGTTTACCACACCCAGTACATGGCTTGGAAGGTTTTTCCTGCTGTTTAGCGTTCTAATTAGTAAGTTTAGTAGTATTCGCAGCATAATTTTATTAGTTTGTCTAGTAGGTTCATTAGGTCTGCCAGGCCTAGAAATTTAAAGCTATTTACTTGTTGGGCCTTACTAGTGTGATTGTTATTTTATTTATTTTGAGTGGGTTCAGAATCCCAGCTGAGCCTTGAACGGCCAAGCTCTGAGGGGCTACTTTAACTTATAGCTTAAGTTAAGCTAGACTAAAACAAATTTACGGACTTACAGGATCTGTTAGGTCCTACCTCAGGGTTGCTAACTTGATGTGGGCCTACTTTAGGCCTCATTAGAATAATTAAGGAAAAAAACAAAAGGGGCACTATTTATGGTCTTCTTTCTAAAGCTTGCAACAACAACACAACCTGCACCATTAGGGTGTCAGTTTTAGGGAGCAAAGTGAAATCTTTAGATTTTCAAAGACTACTAGTGACCAAATTATGCATTTTTATGTGCTAAATCGAAATATGGCTTTAAAATCCAGATTTGACCCCTCCTAGCTACTTACATTTGAAGTTGAAGTTTACGAAAAATCAGCAATTTTTGCAAGTATTTTTTTTATTGTATATAACTACATTTTACATACATTACATACAATTAAAGACATTTTGATTGTATTTCAATATTAAAACTTAGAAATATAGATAGCTTTCTTGAACTTTGCCAAGGATGCTATGTCTGCCTTGCTCTTGTTCCTGGACATGAGCTCCCTACTGGCCACCTGGCCACTGATGTACGCCTCCCTCCTCTCTTGTGAGTAAACATGCTGTGCTGCTTCAGTTGTGATCCTTACACAGCTCTCTACTGACTGTGTGTGTGTGTGTGTGTGTGAGGGTCATGCAGGAACTTCCATTGGTCTATCCAGAAACTCCTTCATTGCAGTAGTGGTGAGGGAGCAGGTCAGAAGAGGCTCAGTCACGCCAGAGTTCCAGTCAATAAGCTCCGAGAGTTTGGTGGCATCTTGGTTGATGTCAGGAGTCTTCCTGGGTCTGACACTGCAGTCTCCTACCTGTGTGTCCTCATCTCCTTCACCTCTGATTTCCAGTATCCTCTTCACTGCCTCCCTCCTCTCCTCCTCCACCTCACTGAACAGCATGGCCTGGAGCACAGCCTCAGAGTGTGCATACCAGGCTGATCTCTTCACTGTAGGCATCACTATTCCTATCATCTCCTTCTTCTAACTTCTGAGCAGCTCCAGCTGGTACAGTACATGCCTGGGACCCTCCACCCAGCTGTGATTTAACTAGATGTTGAACCAGTTTGGCATGTAGACTCCCACTATGAATTCCACAATTATCCTCAGATTCTTCAGGTTCCTACCCTTCAGCCCATGTTTGGAAATCCACGATCTGCAGAACCTTAGAGCCGTTGTGACCCACCTACTGTGACAGACTGGCCCAATCTCCAGGAGAGTTAGACTCTGAGGTACCTCTCCCGATCTGATGGCAGTGATGATTCTGTAGCCATATGATTGGTCTGTGCTGAGGTCCTTGACTACCTCCTGACTGAGATGGGGTAGAGGAGGACCAACAGTGATCCTCGTGAAGTTTGGGTTGATCTCCAGCTCAGTGGCAGTGTCTAACATTTTCCCTAGGGGCCCAGACCACTTGTTGTTGCTCAATGTCTTGCCATCCAGTGCAGTCACCAGGTGTCTGAGACTCAGCTCTCCAGTGTGCAAGTCACAGACAATCCACACCAACTTCCTGCTAAACTTGGCCTCCACATAATGCATTACTCCTCCCTCCCAGCCAGTATTCACATTAGTACTGTCACCTCCTATGGACAAAAGGGTCTGGTCTGCTCCTCTCTCTCTCAGCCAGTTCACCAGATGATCAGCAATGACCTCAGCATGACTTCTCTCCTCTGCAGCTTCCTCTGGTACAAAATGCCACAAATATTTCCCACCTGGTTCATTGCACACTGCGTAGTGTTCTTCCTTAATGAGGCCAGGAAACTGCCTGTCACTGTCCTCAGCTTCCATCATCACTTTGGTGTCAACTCTTTTCCCATCAAAGAAGATGCAGGCGATGTCATTTTCCCTAATCTCTTCATCAAACTTCTTGACCAGCTCCTTAGTCAGTCTCTCCTGAGCCCTCCTCACCTTGTTGTGGTCAATCACCAGTGCTGTGTCAAACTCTGTGATAAGACCAGCATCAATCCAGGCAGCAGTGGCAATCTCTGCAGTCTCTCTCAGCCCAGTGTGATGTCTCATGCTAGCCAGAGCTATGTTGGTGATATCTTCAGTGTTGTATTTCTTCTTCTTAGCCACAAGCAAGGAAGAAGTTGTCGCAGCCTCTGGTATGAAGTCTTCGTCCTCCTCTCTCCTCCCTGCCTCCTCCAGTATATCTCCAGTCTCCTCTAACTCCATCTCCAACAGTGACTCCTCCCTCAACTCCTCTTCTTTCTTGGCTGACTCCTCTGCCTTCCTCCTCCTCTTCTCCTCGGCTTTCCTTCCCTGCTCCTGTCTCTGCAGCACTGCTTCCTGTCTCCTGGTCTCAGGGTGATCAGCTAGACCCATCTGGTGTGCCCCCACACTTCCCACCTTTTCTCTCTGACCTTTAATGAAGGCAAGCTCCTGCACTGGTATCTTCTGCTCGCTCCTGCAGCTGCAGTCAATGTGAACCTCACTGTTGCAGACAGGGTTGCACCCAAGCTCATTGCAGCTCCTGATCACACAGTGACAGGTCAGGATGTCCACTAATTTGTCAAGTTTTATCATGAACCTATCTTTGACCTCTAGCTTCACATTGCCAATGGACACCTTCACTGCCTCATCCCACAGTGCCTTCACTTTAGCCCTGATCCTGACCTCAGTGTTGATTACAGGTCCTGTGAATAGAGCGTTGGCCTTTCTCCACTGAGCCAGTAGCCCTGGAACAATGCCGTTATTAATCAGGTCATTAACTGGGTAATTCCTCCTGTGTTCCTCACTCATCTCTCTCCTCAACAAACCATACCTCAGCAGATCTCTGGCTGTGGGCAGCTCAGCAGGGGGAAGTTCCCTCCCAGTCCCCACCAAATGACTTGGGTGACAACTTGATTTGCTTCGGGTTCTGATTTCTTTCTGACTCATCCTGTGGACCTGTGAACAAAAGAAATGTCATTGAAATTTGGATAGGCCTACTGATTATGACTACATAAAATTAAGTTATTGAAATTCTTAATATCTTCCTATAAGCTCAGATAAAAGGTTGTGTTGTTATAGGTACAAGACTTAATTATTCAAAGTAATGACAATTTCATATATCTATTATATCAAAATATACAGAAAGTTTGGGTCACACATAACATTTCGAATAATTTGAATTACACAATATTTACATTACGAAGTAATCAAAATTGTCAAAAAGGAGGGAAAACACGCATTCACAATCAAAACTCCAGCATTTCTGACTATGTGAAACTTAGAAACCATACTGCACACCAAAAATAATCAAAGTTGACCACACATATCAATGGCACATTGATATACGATGCTACAGTCATATTTAAGTTATATTTCAAACCTTTATGGTTAAATATAAGTAGGTAAATGGCTTTTTTAAATAACACTAAAGATATTTCTAAGTTTGCTAGATAATATGACATCATTTGAGCATTAGTAGTTTTTGAATTGTTGACTTTACTAAAATTGACACACCCTACTGCACCACCATTGCACGATGATTTTTTGGGGGAACTGGTGCGTCCTCTCTACTCGTTTGTTGAATGCGGCACTTACAGGGCGTGATCTTATAGAGCTCTCTCTTACAATTCAGTTTGGTTGTTTAGATACAAGATTGTTGCATGCCACAAGCATGCTCAAACAATGATGGCACAAGAGCCCCAAAATGCTAGCTTTAAATTAAGTGAATTTTTCACTAACCTTACAATTATGAGATGGATATATATATATATACACCTTAACTTAATATATAAAAGCAATGCTGCATCAACCAGCTTCGTCATCATATCGCCTTGGGACAACAATGGCTCTTCCTCTTCTAGATTTTCTAACACTCCCCACCGAAGAGGCATTGTTGTCATTACCTTCTGCAAGTTTAGCCAAGCCTTCTCCATGAGGCTGGGACCCAAATGCTTCCTCTTGACTATCCATATTTTTGCTGATTTCTAAAGAATAGAGTTTTTGTATAGGTCTCTTTAATTTTCCTCCTGAAGTCTTTACCAGTGCAAACCTAACTAAATTGTCTTTGCCAACAAACAACGCTTCAGTTATGCCAAGCTTCCAGCATTGCCTTGGTCTTTCATCCCCAATTATTACCGCTTCTTCCACCTTGATACAATTTGCATTGGAGCGCTTTACATTGCCTGATGGGTAATAATTGAGTTCTGGCAAGTATTCCATCTGCCACCTCTTCCATAACTGATCTTGTAGCTCTTCAAGGTACTTGAACCTTCTGGTTAACTCTTCTTGACTGCTCTGGATAGGCTGTAAGTCTACTGGCAAATTGGGGCTTGATGTTAGTCGTTTACCACAAAGAAAATGATTTGGTGTCAATGGCTCTGCATCTTGCATACTGTTATAAACAAAGGTGATGGGCCTGCTGTTCACCATTGCTTCTACTTCACACAAAACAGTGCAGAATTCTTCTTTGCTCAAATGGGTATTAGCCAAAAGTTTCTTTTATGGACACTTTACACTTCTCGCTAGCCTTTCCCAAAATCCTCCCCACCATGGTGCTCTCTCGACAATAAACTCCCACTGTACCCCATGGTGTGAAAAGTAGGACTGGAATCCCTCCTCTTTTAGTAAAGACCAAACTTCTCGGAGTTCCTTTGCGGCCTTTTTGAAGGCATTATCAGATGATTTTATTTGGGAAACCCCTTCCGTTCACAAACCTTTTAATGGCCAAAAGAAATACATCACTACTTAAGTTGCTTACCAACTCCAAATTGATTGCTCTGATGGTAGCACATGTGAAAAGACATATATAACCTTTGTTAGACTCCCCTTGCTCATACACATAGACTGGACGTGCAAAGTCTACTCCCACTGCATCAAATAGGGCAGTATAGACATACCGTTCTCTTGGAAGTGGGGTCACCTTTTCATGATAAGGCTTTGCATTCCAACGCTTGCAAACCACACATCTATGCAAGACCTTTTTTTACTACTTGTCTAATTTTGGGAATCCAAAACTGTTGTCTGATCTCTATTATCACTTCTCTAACTCCAGCATGTAACAACTTATGATGCGTATCCAGGATCAAAAGTTCCACAAAGTGCTTCCCAGAAGGTAGCAAAATTGGATGTCTTTTCTCCTCTGGAAGCCCAGAAAACTGTAGTCTACCTCCTACTCTCAATAAATCCTGCTCTATAACCACATCCAAACCTTTGAGAACAGAATTTGTTAGTAGAACCTGTAATGGACTGCTAGTGAGCAATTTTCTCTCTTCACCAAATTTTTCCTTCTGCATATACAGGGTGTCTCAAAAGTCACTATCTATTTCGGTGACATTAGATGTTTTTTTTAAAAATGCTATGCTGGCATAAAGATATGTACTTCTGGTGCAAATTTGTGTATTTAAAAAAAGTTAATTGGTTTATTATCTTGACATGCTTGAACAATTCCTCGAACCTCAACTTCTTACAGATGGCATTCTTGACACAGAAGTTTTTCAGCAGGATGGAGCACCGTGCCATTATGCAATAATTGTACGTGATTATCTTGACAGACGCTTCCCCGGTCGTTGGATTGGTCGTGGAGGAACACAACCATGGGCAGCACGTTCACCCGATTTAACACCATTAGATTTTTTCGCCTGGGGTTTCATTAAGTCTAAGGTGTACACTGGTAGAAGAATTAGTGATGTAGCCGAACTTCGAAATCGTATTACCGATGCAGTTCAGAAAATAACACCTCAAATGCTGGAAAGTGTGTTCCGGGAAACAACTTATCGCTTTGAGCTCTGTAGAGACACTGATGGTCGCCATGTGGAGACAGATAAATAAATAGCACTAATTCTTTGTGGCACTTACTTTGAAATAAATATATTTTTTATGTCTTAAACCAGTTTTTCGTAATTCCCATTATTTTTCAAAATAGATAGTGACTTTTGAGACACCCTGTATACCACCCAGTATATATATATGCAGCACGCTGAATCTCCTTACTGTTCAGAATTCCTGCCCTTCTTGTTTCTCCCTTAATGTTGTCTATAAATCTACATACCCATGCTGTCACTCTTAACAACCTTTTCAGACTGCTAATGTCCTCAAGCCTCAATATGGGGTCCTGCTGCATAACTTAACAACTGTTCACAGTACATTTTCTCCTCTCACTCACGCATTCTTCTTCAGCCGGGCATTCTCCTACAATAGGCTGATTAGAGGGCCAATTTTCACTTCCAAGTTTTAGCCACTCTGGCCCATTCCACCACAAACTTGACTGTGCAAGATCTTTCACTGAAATTTCTCGTGTTGGTAAATCAGCTGGGTTTTGAGTGCCTGGACAATGCTTCCATTGCTTTGGATCTGTGTGTGCTTGAATTTCCTCCACCCTATTGGCAACAAATGGTTTCCATTTCCTTGCCTGGCTTCTTAACCAGTGCCAAACTATAATGGAATCTGTCCAATAATAGTTTGGAATTTCATAAAGACCCAAAGAGTTTTACACTATAACTGCAAGCCGACTAGCAATGACTGCACCCATCAATTCCAACCTTGGAATAGAAAGCCTTTTCAAAGGAACTACTCTGCTCTTTGCAGCAACCAATCTGCAACTTACTTCTTCTTCAACCGTGCCTCTTATATAAATGAAAGTTGCGTAGACTTCATCACTTGCATCACAAAAGATGTGCAGCTCCAAATTATCTGGACTATTGTTCAACTCTCCAAGGTACTATCTTGGGATTTCAATGTCTCCAAGATGTGCCAATTCTTTGAACCATTATTTCCACTTTAACACCATATGATCGGATAACTCTTGGTCCCAACCAAGTCCAATTTCCCAGAGGCTCTGAAACCAAATTTGTTACTTTATCACAAATGGAGCCAGGAATCCAAGAGGATCAAAGACCTTCGAAGCCAACCTAAGAGCTGTATGTTTTGTCCACCTTGTCTCATTCTCAGCCAGCTCTACTAAAAATTTCCCACTGAAGGTAATCAAATCCTCTTCTTGCTGCCAAACAATGCCTAGCACCTTTGTGTCCACTGCTCACAACTCTTTCATACCAGAATCCTCAATACTTTCTGCTGCATCACGTCCTACACAGGACTGACTCATAAACTGTTGTAACTGAGAATGATTGGTCTGCCACTTTCTAAGCTCCATGCCAGCCTCCCTCATTATAGCTCTAGCCTCCATGAATATTTGTTTAGCCATTTCTGTATTATCTCAACACAGCAAATCATCAACATGAAAATATTGCCTTATATGTTCAATAGTATTAGGATAGTCTTCCGAATATTTCTTAAAATGGTACTGCATAGTAGCTATCAACAGAAATGGACTAGAGCTGAGGCCAACACTGACTTCATTCTATATGCTTGAACTTTGGGTTCATTTTCCAAGTTTTTCGTATCCACCCACAGATACCTTACTGCATCTCTGTCCTCTCGTTTTAACTTTATCCTCACAAATGCTTGCTTCACATCTGCAGTCAATGCTACTCTACCAAACCTGAAACTCAGTAACAAGGAAAATAAATCTGCATTTAAATTTGGCCCAGCATCCAAACAGTTATTCAAGGACACACCACCTTTGTCTTTGGCTGAGCCATCAAAAACTACTCTCAGTTTGGTGGTAGTTTTGTCTCGCCGTACCACTGTATGGTGTGGCAGATAATGTGCCTCCTGGCTCACCAGCTCACCTTGCACCCTTTCAGCATAGCCCTCCTTTACATAGTTTACGATGGCCTCATCGTATTCATTTAACAACTCCTCATTTTTCCTTTGCCTGTGCAATGAAGTCTCCGACCTTCTATTGGCTAGCTGAAGGTTTGAGCTGGGTTTGCAAGAATCCTTCCAAGGGAGGCCAACTTTATAGCAACCATCTCTAAACCCAATACCTTTCCAAATTGCTATTTAAAACTATTCAAAACATACAGTATGAATAAATAACTCGGAAGAAAATTACCATTTTAATTTTCGAATCAATTATATTATTTCTATCACCATACAATTTACAAATGCAGTACCAGTACATGCAGGCAAGACATTTGCTTACTGCAAGATTTTCATAATTAGAAGTGTACTTTCTTTGCCTTCTCTCTAGCAAAGTGGTAAATGATTCTGATGAAATTTAAAGTACGTGCTAACTGGCTTTCAATTACAATGGTTCCCAGATCTGTCAGTCGATCTTGGGCATTGGTGGACAGCAGATAATAATTTATCTGTTTCAGTTTGACTATGATAATCTCTATAAAATGTATATTCATTAATTATATTTCCTCTCTGAATTTAATCAATTGCTTTATTAATATATTTAAATTTTATCTCCCCCTCTTTCCGGGCCGCGGGAATTTAACCCGCTTCCCCGCACTCTCGGCGGCCCTGACCACCACCCTGTGTTCGAAATAAGGCAATGTGTTTGAAGGGGACGGGGCGGTCAGAATTTGACTCAGAGAATCACCGTGTCACTCGCACATACGTAGCCCAACATTATAGGATTAAGTTGAAGTTATAATTGAGGATTTACCCATTACGAAGAAAAAAAGAGAGTAACACCAGGTGATAGTCCACTGTAATAGTTGTGAATAGCAAGGATATTACCAAAAAAAATTCAGAATATACTTGCAGAGTATATCTATCTCGATAAGTTAAAAGAAAATTCACCCAAAAAGTAAAAAAGTAGCCCAGAAGGTTTACATACTATTTTTTTTTGTAACTGTTTTTTATATGCTGTGTCTATCAGAGGTACCAATACAAATAACATGTATTTTTACGTTTCCCCTTAATTCAAAAAATAGTCCACTTATTACGAAACTCCAGAAAAATCTGTATAAGAAAATTAAATGGCCAAAAACCTGCCACCGCACCTGCAACACCTGTTCCTACTGGCCTGGCTACACATGTTTCATATAACTTAAAACTTGAAAGTTTTAGATATAGAATATTAACACACCAGATATAAATATTTACAGGGGTTTTTACAGGACCCACCCTGGTTCCCTTTGGACAGCACATTTCCATGGGTCCCATGTAGAGTTGGAGGGTCAAACTCCCCCTGACCCCCTCTTATTTCGAACCATGCCACCACCCCTTCTTTCTATTCTATCATTGTCAAATATCTCATAACCAGGAATATGATATTCTCCGAGAAAATCTCTACTCTCTGTATTTAACCAGGATTCAGTAATTGCTACCTCAAATATATATAGGGGCCTCTATTATTTACAAAATTCGACGTGAGTTATATTGGTGAACAACCAATAAATATTTATAAATGGTCTTTTGTTTCATGACAAAATATCGTGAAAACATCATGGAAAACACCTTTTACTCGAGTTTTCATTCACAGGTGTTCGTCTTCGGAACTCACAAAGAATGGACGTGTACACACACACACACACATACACACACACACATACAAACGCATATATATATATATTAGGGAATAAGAGGACGAGGAGATGGTACATGTTTATTTAAGGACGTTTCGGAAATTTCAATTTCCGTCATCAGTACTAAAAATTTAAAACCAAGTGTAAAAAGTGAATAATTATGATGAACAGAAAAAATTTATACAATATATTTATATAAACGTATAATATTAATAATATATTTACAGTACATATTACGTATTTAAAAATAAAAATAAAAAGTATATAAAATATAAGGAGGGTATTTCCACTCGAACATCGCGACCTATATAGTCGGGTAGCCAGATGGCGGTTTTGTGGTGAACTTTTCATTTAAGGTTATATAAGCTTTTTTAGCAGTTTTGTGTTCTAAAATATGTGTAGAATTGAAAATCAATGGGTACTAGGTAGGGGTAGAGGGGTCTCTGAGGTCTCCAAAAACATGGTTTGAGAATTTGAGGAACCATTTTCTCCACTTGATGTGCTTTTTTTTATAGATCTCTCTCTCTCTCTCTCTCTCTCTCTCTCTCTATATATATATATATATATATATATATATTCCAAATGCTACTACCATCTTCTCCCGCCAAGTTCAAAGGACAAAGGACAAGTTTCAAATGACAACAAAAGGAATGGGAGAAAAAAAATATGTACCCAAATAGCAAACAAAACACAAATAGCACACAAAATTTTTTCAACACTCGCACTTTGTCAAAGAATATTTTAGTACTTCCATTTTTCCCGGGCTTTTTAGGCATTGCTAATGTACTTAAAGTTTTGAATATTAATATAGTTTTTCATATAACAATATTGTGAAAAATATCGTAGTTAAAAATAGCCCCTACCAATAACTCGGGCATTATCTATAAAATTGGTTGTAAACAATGTGATTCCTTTTATATTGGTCAGCCGGGAAAGGATTTGCACGTACGCGTGTAAAACAGCATCAATATTCCGTTAGAACGGGACAGTCGTCCAGGGTCATTTTTGTCCATTTGTCAGTTACCCCACCGTATTGATTGGAATAATGCTTCAGTTTTGTTTCATTCTAGCAACATTGTTAATAGAAATATTCTTGAGTCTGCTATTATCCAACGTACAAATAACTTTAACATGAGCCAAGGTCTTTTTCCACTTGATCCTGTTGTTTTGAATTCGTTCAGAATGGATTTAGACAAGAAGGGCAGAGTGCTAAAACTTTGGTAGTTTTCCCTTATAAATTTGTATACTCCTCTTACAATTTTTATTTTTCATTCAGGCATTATCTACATACATTTGATCTTGTGTTGAATTCGTTCAGAACGGATTTAGACAAGCAGGGCAAAGTGCTAAAATTGGTGGTTTTCCTTACAAATTTGTATGCTCCTCCCACAATTTTTATTTCTATATTTATTATTTTTTTTTTTGTAACCTATACATAGTCTCGAACTCTATTTACTTCAGTGTTCCTGAGGTTGTCATTAGACGAAAGCGCTTGAGCACCATTCTGTGTTTCCTTTCCTTCGTGGTTTTATTCATCATATATATATTTCACGTGTGTGTGTGTGTGTGTGTGTGTACGTCCATTATTTGTGAGTCCCGAAGACGAACACCTGTAAATGAAAACTCGAGTAAAAAGTGTTTTCTGTAATGTGTCCACGATATTTTATAATGAAACAAAAGACCATTTATAAATATTTATTGGGTGTTCACCAATATAACTCACTTCGAATTTTGTAAATAATATAGGCCCTATATATATTTGAGGTAGCAATTACTGAATCTTGGTTAAATAGAGAGAGTAGAGATTTTCTCGGAGAATATCATATTCCTGGTTATGAGATATTTAACAGTGATAGAATAGAAAGAAGGGGTGGTGGCATGGTTCGAAATAAGAGGGGGTCAGGGGGAGTTTTAACCCTCCAACTCTTCATGGGACCCATGGAAATGTGCTGTCCAAAGAGACCCAGGGTGGGTCCTGTAAAAACCCCTGTAAATATTTATATCTGGTATGTTAATTATCTATATCTAAAGCTTTCAAGTTTTAATTTATATGAAACATGTGTAGCCAGGCAGTAGGAACAAGTGCAGCAGGTGCGGCGGCAGGTTTATGGCCATTTAATTTTTTTATACAGATTTTTTTAAAGTTTTGTAATAAGTGAATTATTTTTTAAATTATGGGAAACGTAAAAATACATTTTATTTGTATTGGTACCTCTGATAGACAGCATATAAAAAACAGTTACTAAAAATTGTAGGTAAACCTTCTGGGCTACTTTTTTTCTTTTTGGGTGAATTTTCTTTTAGTTTATCGAGATAAATACACTATCGAAGTATATTCTGAATTTTTTTGGTAATATCCTTGCTTTTCACAACTATTACAGTGAACTATCACCTGGTGTTACTTTCTTTCTTCGTAATGGGTAAATCCTCAATTATAACTTCAACTTAATCCTTTTTCTTGGGCTACATTTGTGCGAGTGACACAGTGAATCTCTGAGTCAAATTCTGACCCCCACCTCCTCCAAACACATTGCCTTATTTCATTTCGAACACAGGTTGGTGGTCAGGGCCGCCGAGAGTGCGGGGAAGCCGGGTTAAATCCCTGGGGCCAGGACGCCTAGGGGGCCCGGAAAAAGGGGGGATAAAATCTAAAAATATTACTAAAGCAATTGATTAAATAACAGATAGGAAATACAATTAATGAAAATACATTTTATAGAGATTATCATAGTCAAACTGAAACAGATAAAATATTACTGCGGTCCACCAATGCCCAAGACAGACTGACAGATCTGGGAACCATTGTAATTGAAAGCCAGTTAGCCATACTTTAAATTTCATCAGAATCATTTACCACTTTGCTAGAGAGAAGGCAAAGAAAGTACACTTCTAATTATGAAAATCTTGCAGTAAACAAATGTCTTGCCTGCATGTACTGGTACTGCATTTGTAAATTGTATGGTGATAGAATTAATATAATTGATTCGAAAATTAAAATGGTAATTTTCTTCCGAGTTATTTATTCATACTGTATGTTTTGAAGAGTTTTGAATAGCAATTTGAAAATGTATTGGGTTTAGAGATGGTTGCTATGAAGGTGGCCTCCCTTGGAAGGATTCTTGCAAACCCAGCTCAAAAATTCAGCTAGCCAATAGAAGGTTGGAGACTTCATTGCACAGGCTAAGGAAAAATGAGGAGTTGTTAAATGAATACGATGAGGCCATCGTAAACTATGTAAAGGAGGGCCATGCTGAAAGGGAGCCAAGTGAGCTGGTGAGCCAGGAGGCACATTATCTGCCACACCATGCAGTAGAGGCACATTATCTGCCACACCATGCAGTAGTACGGCGAGACAAAACTACCGCCAAACTGAGGGTAGTTTTTGATGGCTCAACCAAGGACAAAGGTGGTGTGTCCTTGAATAACTGTTTGGATGCTGGGCCAAATTTAAATGCAGATTTATTTTCCTTGTTACTGAGATTCAGGTTTGGTAGAGCAGCATTGACTGCAGATGTGAAGCAAGCATTTTTGAGGATAAAGTTAAAACGAGAGGACAGAGATGCAGTAGGGTATCTGTGGGTGGATACGAAAGACTTGGAAAATGAACCGAAAGTTCAAGCATATAGAATGAAGTCAATGTTGTTTGGCCTCAGCTCTAGTCCATTTCTGTTGGCAGCTACAATGCAGTACCATTTTAAGAAATATTCTGAAGGCTATCCTAATACTATTGAACACATATAGCACAATTTTTATGTTGATGATCTGCTGTGTTCAGATAATACAGAAATGGCTAAACAAATATTCATGGAGGCTAGAGCTATGATGAGGGAGGCTGACATGGAGCTTAGAAAATGACAGACCAATTTCTCAGTTACAACAGTTTATGAGTCAGTCCTGCGTAGGACCTGATGCAGCAGAAAGTATTGAGGATTCTGGTATGAAGGAGTTGTGAGTAGTGTGTGTGTGTGTGTGTGTGTGTGTGTGTGCAGTGGCGGTCCTAGCTTACATGACGCCCTGGGCGAACCTCACCTTCAGCGCCCCCCCCCCTGTTCGCCAACACACACACATTCGAATCCCCATAAAATAAAGGACAGACATAACTCTTTCACAAAATAACTTTTTATTGGACTAATTGTTGGAACTTCAGAACCAAAACAAAGACTCAAATTTCTGAATTTTACAAATCCTTCATCACTTAAATAGAATAACTCACTTAAGAGAATGTAATTATGATACTATGAACAGGAAAAATACAAATTAAATTGCACAACTGCCATAAATAAACTAGAGAATCAAATTTCTAAATTGTACAAATGCTCTATCACATAAATAGAATAAGACACTTAAGAGAGGGTAATTATTATGCTACACTTTGAACAAGAAACAAAATAAATTGCACCACAGCACAACTGCCATCTAAAGCCTGACTCTTCTTACCTTCCTTGATGCAAAGTCATTGATCTTTTATTATTTATTTTATTTTATTTTTTATTTTTTTTTATTTCTTTATTTATTTATTCTTATTTTTATTTTTATTTTTTTTTGCAGGCGCTCATGCCGCCCCTCCACAAATGCCGCCCTGTGCGGCTGCCCATATTGCCCATATGAGGAACCGCCACTGTGTGTGTGTGTGTGTGTGTGTACGTCCATTATTTGTGAGTCCCGAAGACGAACACCTGTAAATGAAAACTCGAGTAAAAGGCGTTTCTGTAATGTGTTCACGATATTTTGTCATGAAACAAAAGACCATCTATAAATATTTATTGCGTGTTCACCAATATAATTCACGTCGAATTTTGTAAATAATATAGGCCCCTATATATATATTTGAGGTAGCAATTACTGAATCCTGGTTAAATACAGAGAGTAGAGATTTTCTTGGAGAATATCATATTTCTGGTTATGAGATATTTACAGATTTTTTCTGGAGTTTTGTAATAAGTGAATTATTTTTTAAATTATGGGAAACGTAAAAATACATTTTATTTGTATTGGTACCTCTGATAGACAGCATATAAAAAACGGTTACTAAAAAAAAATAGGCAACCCTTCTGGGCTACTTTTTTACTTTTTGGTTGAATTTTTTTTAGTTTATCGAGATAAATATACTCTAGAAGTATATTCTGAATTTTTCTGGGAATATCCTTGCTTTTCACAACTATTACAGTGGACTATCACCTGGTGTTACTTTCTTTCTTCGTAATGGGTAAATCCTCAATTATAACTTCAACTTAATCCTATATTGTTGGGCTACATGTGTGCGAGTGACACAGTGAATCTCTGAGTCAAATTCTGACCCCCACCTCCTCCAAACACATTGCCTTATTTCATTTCGAACACAGGTTGGTGGTCAGGGCCGCCGAGAGTGCGGGGAAGCCGGGTTAAATCCCTGGGGCCAGGACGCCTAGGGGACCCGGAAAAAGGGGGGATAAAATCTAAAAATATTACTAAAGCAATTGATTAAATAACAGATAGGAAATACAATTAATGAACATACATTTTATAGAGATTATCATAGTCAAACTGAAACAGATAAAATATTATCTGCGGTCCACCAATGCCCAAGACAGACTGACAGATCTGGGAACCATTGTAATTGAAAGCCAGTTAGCCATACTTTAAATTTCATCAGAATCATTTACCACTTTGCTAGAGAGAAGGCAAAGAAAGTACACTTCTAATTATGAAAATCTTGTAGTAAACAAATGTCTTGCCTGCATGTACTGGTACTGCATTTGTAAATTGTATGGTGATAGAATTAATATAATTGATTCGAAAATTAAAATGGTAATTTTCTTCCGAGTTATTTATTCATACTGTATGTTTTGAAGAGTTTTGAATAGCAATTTGAAAAGGTATTGGGTTTAGAGATGGTTGCTATGAAGGTGGCCTCCCTTGGAAGGATTCTTGCAAACCCAGCTCAAAAATTCAGCTAGCCAATAGAAGGTTGGAGACTTTATTGCACAGGCTAATAAAAATGAGGAGTTGTTAAATGAATACGATGAGGCCATCGTAAACTATGTAAAGGAGGGCCATGCTGAAAGGGAGCCAAGTGAGCTGGTGAGCCAGGAGGCACATTATCTGCCACACCATGCAGTAGGCACATTATCGCCACACCATGCGTAGTACGGCGAACAAACTACCGCCAAACTGAGGGTAGTTTTTGATGGCTCAACCAAGGACAAAGGTGTGTGTCCTTGAATAACTGTTTGGATGCTGGGCCAAATTTAAATGCAGATTTATTTTCCTTGTTACTGAGATTCAGGTTTGGTAGAGCAGCATTGACTGCAGATGTGAAGCAAGCATTTTTGAGGATAAAGTTAAAACGAGAGGACAGAGATGCAGCAGGGTATCTGTGGGTGGATACGAAAGACTTGGAAAATGAACCCAAAGTTCAAGCATATAGAATGAAGTCAATGTTGTTTGGCCTCAGCTCTAGTCCATTTCTGTTGGCAGCTACAATGCAGTACCATTTTAAGAAATATTCTGAAGGCTATCCTAATACTATTGAACACATATAGCACAATTTTTATGTTGATGATTTGCTGTGTTCAGATAATACAGAAATGGCTAAACAAATATTCATGGAGGCTAGAGCTATGATGAGGGAGGCTGGCATGGAGCTTAGAAAATGACAGACCAATCATTCTCAGTTACAACAGTTTATGAGTCAGTCCTGCGTAGGACCTGATGCAGCAGAAAGTATTGAGGATTCTGGTATGAAGGAGTTGTGAGTAGTGTGTGTGTGTGTGTGTGTGTGTGTGTGTACGTCCATTATTTGTGAGTCCCGAAGACGAACACCTGTAAATGAAAACTCGAGTAAAAGGCGTTTCTGTAATGTGTTCACGATATTTTGTCATGATACAAAAGACCATCTATAAATATTTATTGCGTGTTCACCAATATAATTCACGTCGAATTTTGTAAATAATATAGGCCCCTATATATATATTTGAGGTAGCAATTACTGAATCCTGGTTAAATACAGAGAGTAGAGATTTTCTTGAAGAATATCATATTCCTGGTTATGAGATATTTACAGATTTTTTCTGGAGTTTTGTAATAAGTGAATTATTTTTTAAATTATGAGCAACGTAAAAATACATTTTATTTGTATTGGTACCTCTGATAGACAACATATAAAAAACAGTTACTAAAAAAAAATAGGCAACCCTTCTGGGCTACTTTTTTACTTTTTGGGTGAATTTTTTTTAGTTTATCGAGATAAATATACTCTAGAAGTATATTCTGAATTTTTCTGGGAATATCCTTGCTTTTCACAACTATTACAGTGGACTATCACCTGGTGTTACTTTCTTTCTTCGTAAAGGGTAAATCCTCAATTATAATTTCAACTTAATCCTATATTGTTGGGCTACATGTGTGCGAGTGACACGATGAATCTCTGAGCCAAATTCTGACCCCCCCCCCCCCCCCACCCCTCAAAACACATTGCCCTATTTCGAACACTGGGTGGTGGTACAGTGTTATATGTTGAGTCGCACTTAAAACCCATCATTAAAAAAATATTGCAGAAATTGATAATATAAATGTGACGTTTGTTGAAATTAAAGACAACTCACGAAAGAAATTAATCATCAGTTTAGTATATAGGCCTCCGTCTCAAACTGTCGATAGTAATAACAGACTTCAGGAACTAATTTTAGATGTAAGTTGCGAACATGATGCTACAATTATGGGAGAACTTAATTTATCTTGCAGGGATTGGGGTAGTCCTTTACAGTCCAATTCGGTGTTAATTCAGGTAAAATTAATCGTAATAAAACTGCTAGTCCAAATAAGCTCTATCCTACGGTACTTAAAGAAATGAACTGCGCAATAGTCTCTCCTCTCACATGTATACTTAATAATAATAATATAATAATGAATAAATCGTTACAGTCTGGAGAGGCTCCGTTCGATTAGAAATTTCCAAACATTACGCCAATATTTAAAAAATGGGACAAATCACTTGCGGAAAATTATCGCTCCTTTAGTCTGACTTCAGTAGTTGGTAAACTCATGGAGACGATCGTTCGGATAATTAATCACTTAAAAATGAATAAATTAATCAAAGATTCTCAACACGGCTTTCGACGTAATCGTTCTTGTCTTACTAATCTGCTCAATTTCTTTAATGATATTGTAAATATATCTGACGAAAGTAAAAAAAATAGACGTTATATATTTCGATTTTCAAAAGCCGTTTCATTAAGTGCCACAGAGGAGATTATTAGCTAAACTTCATTCTCACGGAATTAATGGTAATGTTCTGAAACGGATTAAAAAATGGCTTAGTGGACGTAAACAAAGAGTGGTCATTAATAGCAAAGCGTCTAAGTAGAAGAGTGTAATAAGCGGCTTGCCTCAGGGACCAGTTTTGGGACCAGTTCTTTTTATTAGGGTTCTTATCAGGGTTCTCTCCTGTCACTCGCTCTTTTCGTTTTATTTCAATGTTCTATTAAGTCGCACTTCCTGTCCTATCCACTCCTATGCCGATGATTCCACTCTTCAATTCTCCGCCCGCTTCGCAAAGCGTCCTTCTCAAAAGCCACTCATTGCATGATTCGCATAGTAATAAACAGAATTATTAAATATCTATAAAACAATACATACATATATGTGTGTGTGTGTGTGTGTGTATATGTATATAGATAGATAGATAGATAAATAGATAGATAGATAAATAGAAAGACAGATATAGATAGATGGATAGATAGATAGATAGACAAATCTATGAAAAAAACACCAAGTGGCGAAAATGGTTCCTCAAATCCTCAAAACACGTTTTTGGAGACTCAGAGACCCCTCTACCCCTACCTAGTTTGTGGAGTTGTAGAGAGAAATGCTCAAGGGTGCCAGAGTGGCACCCATTGATTTTGAATTCTACACATATTTTAGAACACAAAACTGCTAAAAAAGCTAATATATCCTTAAATAAAAGGTTCACCACAAAAACACCATCGGCTACTCGACTATATATCCTCAGTGTTAAACCAACCCTTAACGACTATAGTTCCGCCTTTAACCTAAACATAGCCAGACAAATTCTGATACCTTACTGACCACTGGAAAAGAAATCTGCTATCACTCCGTTTGGCTCCCCAACATTTCTAATATGGATATTCGAGCATCTAATCATTCCCAACCTTCGTTTCAATTAGCTCATCACCCCGGTAATAACCTGGTAAGACACTGCTTTTAATTTTTGGTCACCCTTTTAACCTTTGTACACTTTGACTGTTGTTTTACCCTCCTATATTTTATATACTTTAAAAAAAAATACTTAATATGTACTGTAAATATATTATTAATATCATACGTTTATATAAATATATTGTAGAAAGTTTTCCTGTTCATCATACTTATTCACTTTTTACACTTGGCTTTAAATTTTTAGCACTGATGATGGAAATTGAAATGTCCGAAACGTCTTATTTTATGCGAGTTCGAACGACGGTTCAAGATCGACCTGCGGTCAACCCATCTGCAGCATCCCGCCTTATTTGCGGGATTTGGTGAAGGAGGGAATTACTGTATGATCTCCTCCTGCCCTCGTAGCCAGCCACGCATGGCTGGTCGAGGACTTTGCACAAAAATCTGTCCAACTGGTTCTTGGAGTTATTCAGGACGGTGTGCTGGAGAGTCCTCACTTCTTTTGGTAGGGCATTGAAAAGCTTTGCGCCTCGTATTTTGAGGGTATTCTCCATCCTCATTTTCACGGCCCCTTGTCTCACTGCAGCTGGGACAGTACAAAATCTGCCTCTTCTTTCATTCCAGTTTGTTTCTATTTCATTTCTAAGGTTAGGGACAAAACTCTCAAGTATTTTCTATATGTATATTATTGTGTACCGTTTGCGCCTTCTTTTGAAAGAGAGTAGAGTTTCAGGGATTGTAGTCGAGACCAGTAATCTTCACCTTCCGTTTCCTCTATCTCAGACGTAAAAGTCCTTTGTATAGCTTCAATGTTCGCAATGTCTCGTTTTCTGTATGAGCTTGTGAGTACTGAGCAATACTCAACTATTGGTAGGACTAGACTCTTCCACAATTTGATGATGTCCTGATTTTTCTCTTAAGCTTGCTACGTTTTCTTTTTTGTCTCTTTGGAACATGCTTCAGTAATATAGGTTTGGTTTCAGTCTCCATTATACATAGTGTAGTATTTGTTCTGGAGTCTTCTCGTGAAGTAGCAATTCCCAATTTACTTCCTTTAAATCTTTATTTACACTTTCCTAATCTACTTTCTTTGAATTTATGTTTAAGCCTTCAAATATTCCTTCTGCCTCTCTGAGGTGCGTTTTCGGACCTCTGAATGCTAACTTCAATTGTATATCGATTAGGTTATGGTCGGAGAAATTTGTGTGCGTTACCTTTTTATTTATTATTATCTCATTATTATTTGTCAAAATTAAATCCAAAACGTTCTCTTTTCTAGTGGCTTCACAGATTTCCTGGGTAAGGGGCCCCAATGTTCCCTCTAAGGTGTGCGCGTGTGCGCGCGCACACGCGTTGTGAAACCCGCGCACACAGCAAAATAAAATGCGCACAGGCTCAAGCGTATCATGAGTCACGACAGTAAATGAAGTAGTTTCAAAAATATACCGTCACACAAGGTTTGACCATTTGCATCAACATACTCTATAGTTTCCTGAAAATGAAGTAAAAGAATGGTCTGCCTTTGATTGTTCGGCTATTTTACAGAAAGACTTTGACTTTGGCATTGATCATGTTAAAGCTTTATGTGCAAAATATGCAGATTTTCTTGGTGAAAGTTCTACCATAATCGAACAGTACAATGATTTTAAATTTGCTATATGTGAGAAAATAGAAAGTAAGCTGGTTAAAAACTTTGATGATATGGTGACATTCGTCCTCCAAAATGAACAATTTTGTGACCTTGCTAAGTTGATGGATATTGGGGGAACGTTCCTAGCATCTAGTGTGGACTGTGAGCGTGGCTTCAGTTTAATGAATTCTATAAAGAACAAATTAAGAAACCGCTTGAAAGAAAATCATTTGGACATGCTCACGCGAATTAAAAGTTACCTGAATGATGACGGATGTATTAATCTTCATAGAGTTTATTTGGAATGGGCAAATGCTAAAGATCGTAGGGAGAAATCATAATCATACTTAAATGAAAGGCACTTTCATTTAATGTTATTTTGATTATATTTTATTTTATTGAATTTTATTATTTTTATTTTATTCCTATTTCGTGAATGGATAAAATCATGTATTAATCTTGATAGTCTATTTTAAATTACTAAATGCTAAAAATTGTTTTGAGAAATGATAACTAAAATAGTCATTTTCAATTAATGTTATTTTTAATTTATTTCTTTATTTTGTTGAATTTTATTTTACTATTATTTATTTTATTCATATTTTTAGAATGGATAAAATGTTTTCTGTTTTAAGAATATATGATATTGTAAACAGTTTTTTAATATCCATTTAATAGTACCGTAATGATCAAGCTATCACCTTATGGAAATAATATTTATTAAGTATTTAATATTTATATATATTCAATTTTGACGATAATAGCGCTCAGAAAACTTTGCACAATTTTTCACCATGAATCTAAATGTATGCACAACGAAAATTTCTTGCGCACACGGACTAAAAAAAATTAGAGGGAACATTGGCTAAGGGTGTAATGTTCCATCATATCTAATAGCATTATTGATTGGATTCTATCATCTTTTGTAATGTTGCCATGAAACTTCTCAACATATATGACTTCGTCACTTTTCTTCCATGTTATGAATTGGAAATTAAAATCTTCTAAAATAATAATTTCGACTGTGCTGTTTGATTTGCTTACCTTCACCTCGCATGTGTATGTCTTTTTTTACGTAGATACAACACCCTTCCCTTCGTCTAGCCACTCTGTCTGCAATGTATATGTAAAAATGAATAATTCCTGTATGATCTTTATAGTCAATTATTAATTTTTACATAGGGAGTTATTTGTTGTTCGATTCATACGCACATGTACATACGTCCACATGTATTCTTTTCATTTCCTTTTCTTTGAAATTAATTGATTTCGCGCAATCTCATAAATATTTAGGCGAGTGTTCGAATTCTGCTAATCATCGCGGAAGCAAATAACTTCTGAAATAAAAATAAATCTCTCGCTCTAATGCAAATTTATAAAACAATTATCACGTGTTATATATACTGCAATTAATTATAAAAATTTATAATGTAATTAATCTACTTTAATTAAGCGATAGTAATTTAATATAATGTAATTAATGTAGGCCTACTTAATAATGCAATTAATGACATAGTAAATGTACTTCAATGAAATTGTAATTAACGATAATAATGAATGTGAATTACTTGGTGATTGTAATATAATATGTAATAAACCAAAATTACACCGCACTTGGAGTACTCTCTATGTCCGACCGACGTTGTGTCGCCATGTAGGAATGTATAGTCAGCGATATTGTTATTTTTTGTTCGTTGGAATAAATTTTGGAGTTGCTTCCTGGTTGTCAATAATTGGTGACTTATTCTTTTCAAAATTTTTAATAATTTTTTAGATTAGATGCATTCTCTCTTCGTTATAGAAGATGAAGTCATGTCTTGCCTTAGCCTTTTAATTTTTTCCATATGCATATCTTAATATAAGATGCATGATTCAATTTCCTTTCTAATTAACTCGGCGGATCAGGAAAAACAGCAGGTCTAAAAATATGCGGTTTAAGCTAAAACATGACTTCTTCCTATATCCTTTTATCTGTTAGCCGTTGTCATAACAACAAAATTTACTTTATTTTCAAACATTGTGCAAAAATAATGCAGCTTCTTCAACCTTTAATAATGATGATGTTAGTAGAATCGGGGTATATAAACCCAAGTAAAATCTTCCATGTTCATTCAGAAGCTAATTCAGAGGCTGAGTACTACCTGTACATTTTAGCAGTAAATTACAGTAAGAAATAGTCTTCATCTTTTCCTTCGAGCCTTGCTCTCTTCAGAAGAACTTAGTCATTAAACTACCCGGATAAGTTACAAGAAGAATCCGGGAATCTTCAGAGAATTTAGTAAGCCTCCCTGAATCCTCCGAGCCACTATAGAAGAACTCGGAGAGTAATATAAAGAAAACTACTGCAAGTAACAATCCGTTGCTGCCACCTAACCAGAACCCCGTCAACTTCGAACCAACCAAGGCCATAGACGGAGGGGTTGACATATATGTTGTAGTCCAGTACTGGTATTCCAGTATTCTCGATGCAGTTTTCACAGCCTTTTTCGCATTTATGTAAGTGTGTTTCCGTTAGGCATATATCTATGCTGGTTTCCGTAGCTAAACTTTATAAGTATTGTAATTTGCAGTCTGCATGGTCAGTATAGAAGCCTTGTATATTTATGTTAATACATTTACCGGGTTTCTAATGTTCGTGTTCGATTTTCCTAAATAATGTTCGTTTCCTAATCGATGTCGGTTCCTGTTTGGTGTTATTGTTTGGCCGCTGCATTTGGATATTGGAGTTGCGGCCCTTGATACCACTGTGGTTGTTGTATTATTAGTGGGTGGTGTTGAATAAAAGGGGGATGTATGTAATGTTGTGGTACATATATTTGCGGCGTTCTGTCTTTTCTTGTTAGAAGGCAAGCTGTGCTTTTATTATCCTTATTTCCTTTAAAAAATATATTTCACTGCTCTTGTTATTACTTCTATTTCGGATATGGTCTGTTCTTTCCCGTTCGCTTCTTTGCGTACCCTTTATGCGAAAATACGGGCACTCGATGTTTAGGCATTTTTTCTCCGTAATTGACTCTCTTCACATACAATGGTGGAAAAAGTTGCAGTTCGGTCCGTACCTGCATCTTCCATTCTTCACCATATAGAAGCATTTTGGGGCATTTTTGAAGTAGTTTGAACCATATTTTGCACGACCTGTTTTATAATATTCGCAGATGGCCCGTCGTTTAAATTCCCTGTAAGTAAACCTGTAAATAAACTTATCTCCTCATCTTATATTCCTCACTAAGTTACGGTTCTCCAAGAACAAACCCTTCAATCAAGTTATGTATATATACACAGGGTGTTATCAAATTATGTTTCTTAAATTAGTATACATATTCAGGACGTCAAAGTGAACAAAAACGTTCCTATGAACATAAATCCGCAATCGCTTCGTTTCTGAGGTACATTGAATGTGAAATGTGAATTTTGTTAATATTTAATTGTTCGCAAAGACAATGACAATAAATGACCAGAAAATCAAAATTACATTAAGGTATTGACAGAGGATGTTTATTTACCCAGATGATGCAATTATGAACTCAGTTATGTATAATTACATTATTGTAAACTAGTTGACCCGTGACCCAATTTTCATAAATGCAATCAGCCAACGTAATTTAACTATGGAAATTATATTAAATACTCTGTCCACTGATGATCTATGGGTATATAATGATTTTTGCGGTGGTGGTCAGAAAATATTGTAAAATTGGTGGTTTGGGCTTCCACTGATGCGTTACTAAATAACTTTTGTTCGAATGAAAATAATACCATTATTTTGAGTAAATGTCCAAGCAAAAAAGAAAATTCAAATTTTGACATGAATTTAATTTTGATTACATTGTATTCGTGGTTTTTTGTTTGTTTTTTCTGTTTGCGTTTTGTCATTTTAGTATTCTACGATGTAAGTACGTTTGTATTGCTTGTTACCATTATCATATCAGTATCGTTTTCATTGTTCATGTCTTTAATGAACATCGGTTTTATGTTTGGATGAATGTCTCGCCTTAGGCTGAATCCACTTTCACATGTCAATAAAATCTACTACTACTGTATCTATTTTTGTGGACAATCCTAAACAGTAGCAAATATTATTGGGAATAGTCACAAACCATCGCACAGACCTTGTCTCAAGGTGGTCTTGACAGAACCCTACTGAAAAGAACTGGTCCCAGAAGTGGTCCCTGAGGCACGTCGCTTATACACTCTTCCACTGTGACGCTTTGCCATTAATGACCACTATTTGTTTACGTCCACTAAGCCAATATTTAATCCGTTTCAGAACATTACCATTAATTCCGTGAGAATGAAGTTTAGCTAATGCTCTCCCTCCTATGTGGCACTTTATCAAACGCCTTTTGAAAATCGAAATATATAATGTCTACCGTTTTACTTCGTCTCGTCAGACATATTTACAATATCATTAAAGAAATTGAGCAGATTAGTAAGACAAGAACGATTACGGTACGTTGAAAGCCGTGTTGAGAATTTCACCATTCCACCATTCAGGTTTCATATTTCGCGTGTCTCTTTTTACATAATGGGCTATTACTCGATTATAAATGTTTAAAATAATTAAAAATAATTCCATATGCTATTCATATCATCGCGCGAAGAGCCTCATCCTAATTACTGGTCAAAAGTTGCAGTTTCATGTTACGAAATTTAGTTCTTTTAAAACCAAAACGTATTCCAGGCTCTGCGAATTATGAACATTAACTTTAATTTCATATGTTTTTCGCTTATGTTTACTGGTGGAGAAGTAGTCTCCTACAGGTCCATTCGTCTAGGTCTGTACTTAAAACTAAATGTAGAATATTGCGTTCTCTCGTGGGTTCCTTGACCATTCGCAAAATGAACTTTCGAGCAAACCCTCGAATAGACTGTAAAGGACTACCCAATCCCTGCAAGGTAAATTAAGATCTCCCATAGTAATTATAGCATCATGTTCGCGACTTGCATCTAAAAATTAGTTCCTGAAGTCTATTATCACTATCGACAGTTTGAGACCGAGGCCTATACACTAAACCGATGATTATTATTTCGTAAGTAGTCTATAATTTCAACAAACGTCACATTTATGTTATCAGTTTCTGAAATTTTATAATGATTAGTTTTTAGTGCGACTGAACATATAACACTGTACAACCGCCCAGTGTTCGAAAGATGGAATGTATTTGGGGGGATCAGAATTTGACTCAGAGATCACCGTGTCACTCGTGCACATGTAGCCCAACAGTTAGTGATGGGCAGCATCTAGATACATGTATCGCCGATACGTATCGATCGATACTTTTGTATCGGTATCGGTATCGCTTTAGCTACTTGACAAAAGTATCGATTTATCGGTATCGCTAAGGTCAATTTTCTTAAATGTATCGAAAAAAATCGATACTTCGATACATCGATACATTAATAAGAATTTTTAAATATTTAAATAGATGTTATAATATGACACTACTGAGTTTATTTATGAATATACAGAAATAATAATATTATTAAATATTTATTTAATGACAGTACTACTCTACTGGTCACGTCACACAGTACGGCGCAACGTTTTAAACACGTTTGTACTTGTGTTATTGAGATTAATTAACCATAATATAGAAACGCTCATAATATAGAAACGCTCATAATATAGAAACGCTCATATAATGAGCTTGATTTTCTCCAGGAATACCTAACCGTACTACAACCCATTGCAACAGCACTTGATAGGTTGCAGTCCGACAAAGAATGTTTTTACGGTTGCCTGCTTCCGACATTGTTAGCTGTAGAGAAGAAGCTAGAGCGTTTTGAATTCGGAGGCATTGCGTCATTGTCAGCCACTTCTCAATGCAGTCACAGTAGGGTTCACTAAGCGGTTTGAAAAGTTTCTGTGCCTTGATGCGTCGCATGAGTGTAAAGCAGCAATACTGGCATCGTCTTCAAATCCTCTGTTCAAGTTAAAGTGAATGACAATAAAAGGCAAATTTAATACTAACATTGTCAAAATGAGGGTTCAAGAAATGTTGGTTAATGCTGTTAAGAGCCTCAGCGAGCAGACCCCCCAGCAACAACTAAGTGATGCTGCATCTGACGGAAGTGCAGATGATTTCTTCTGTTATGAGTCTGCTTCCACTAATGTCTCTGCAACCCAAGATTCCACTGAGATGGAAGTTTTCAGTATCTGGGTGACGGAAGTCATTCTCTCCAATCTCTGAGGCAGTACCCAGGAATTCTACGGGTCTTCCTGAAGTATATAACACACCACTACCATCCTCTGCTCCTGTAGAACGGTTGTTTAGTTTGGCTGGTCACATTCACGCTCCAAAAAGGAATACTGTCTGACCAGATGTTTAGCCAGCTGGTATTTTTGAAGGGTAATAGTAATTACTTTTAATTGTTAGTGTAATATTTTCAGTCATTCATGTATCCTACAAAATTAAAACATACTTTCATTAAATAAAGCAATTGTTTTTATTTACATCTATAAAACCCATTAAAATGTCGTTGATTTTACTTACAGTGCGTACAAATTACTAGTATAAACAATAATATCTAATACCTACATATTAAATGAATAATTATAAAAATGTACCGGCGATACATGTATCGGCGATGCATGTATCGGTATCGCTTAAGACATCTAGAAAGTACCGGCGTATCGGTATCGCCTAAGGCGTTTCATTTCATGTATCGATGTATCGGTATCGCTTTAGCGATTTTCATGTATCGATGCCCATCACTGCCAACAGTATAGGCTTGAGTTAAAGTTGTAATTGAGGATTTACTCATTACGAAGAAAGAAAGTAACACCAGGTGATAGTCCACTATAATAGTTGTGAAAAGCAAGGATATTAACAAAAAAAATTCAGAATATACTTCCAGATTATATTATCTTGATAAACTAAAAGAAAATTCACCAAAAAGTAAAAAAGTAGCCCAGAAGGTTTACATACTATTTTATTTAGTAACTGTTTTTTATATGCTGTCTATCAGAGGTACCAATACATATAAAATGTGTTTTCACACTCCCTATAATTTAAAAAATAATTCACTCATTACAAAACTCCAGAAAAAATTGTACAAGAAATTAAATGGCCATAACCTGCCGCCGAACCTGCTGCACTTGCTCCTACTGGCCTGGCTACACATGTTTCATATAAATTAAAACTTGAAAGCTTTAGATATAGATAATTCTACTCATTTAAAAGAGACCTATGATAACATGAACTGCTTCTGGAAAAAAAACTGCTTCTGGAAAAAATTCAGTATCAAAATCACAGATGGATATTGTGTGGGGATCTCAAAGTCCTTTGCATGTTACTTGGGCAGCAATCAGGATACACTAAGATGCCATGTTTCATCTGCGAATGGGATAGTCGAGCACGTGACCAACACTGGAAGAGGAAAACTTGGCCTCCTAGAGAGAATCTTACCCGAGGATCAAAGAACATTTTACATGAACATCTAGTTGAACCAAATAAAATCCTCCTACCACCCTTGCACATTAAGTTAGGCTTGATGAAGCAGTATGTAAAAGCATTGAATAGAGAAGGTGAGTGTTTCAAGTACATTTGTTCAAAATATCCAAAGATTAGCCACGAGAAAATAAAGGAAGGTGTTTTTATAGGTCCTCAGATTAGAAAGTTATTGACAGACGATCATTTCCTGAACACAATGACCAATAAAGAAAAAGAAGCATGGCTTGGTTTCAAAGATGTTGTTGAAAACTTCTTGGAAACTACAAAAGCCAAAATTATGAAAGACTGGTGGAAAATATGCTTAAAAGTTTTGCGTAGGCTGCAACATGAGCCGAAAGTACTCTTTTCGCATCTTGACCGTTTTCCCGAAAATCTCGATGTCAGTGAGGAGCAAGGGGAACGATTTCACCAGGACATCAAAACCATGGAAAGAAGATATCAAGGAAGATGGCATACATATATGATGGCGGATTACTGCTGGTGTCTGCAACGAGATCAGCCTAACGCACAGCATAAGAAAACATCAAAGAAGCACCGGTTTAGTCGTCATTAGTCAGATCTACCTTCGTAGTCTTAAGTCTTTGGAATAAGTCCTGAAATGTTTGCAAGTAAAGAAGGTAAATATATTTTGTTTCTTTCAGTTATTTTTTTATTCTTTCATAAACAAGCAATATGCTTGTCCAAGAGCTAGGAGCTATTTAATTCTGCTTAATTAGGTTTTACTCTATCACCTAAAGATTTCGTGCTACAAGGGGTGTTGTAATACCTCATCTGTCCCAAAATGTTAACCACCCATTGATGGGAGGGGAGAGAGTATTTTGCTGGGAACGGGACTGGTTGTTATATATATTTACCCTACATTATTATGTAAGCGTTACTGTAGTCCAGTGGTTCCCAAAGTGTGTTCCGCGGAACCCCAGGGTTCCGCGAAAAAATTCAGGGGTTCCGCGAGCTAAAGTTTAAAAAAAAAAATATTTATTTAAAAAAATATAAATTACTCATTTTCAAAAAATAAGTCTAGCGAAGAAAATATGAAATTTTGCACGAAGGAAAATAAAGCATAAGTATGGTTTGAGCGAAATATTTAGAAACGGCAATAGGCTTGAACGAAACATTTCGAACGTAACAGCAGCGCCCTCTGTAAGAGTTGCCAATTTTTTTGGCCATACTTATCATGTTTTGCGTATTTGATTTACTTTTTAAAAGGAAATTTCCATAAATAGCAACTAAATTATCATTAATGGAAAACATTTATTAATATTAGTACATAATCTGCATGTAAAATGATGTAAACTGCGTTTGGAGACGTAGCCAACATGTTTTGAACTTGTCATAATCTATTTCTATAGTAGTCGAGGTACTCGACTCGAGCATGCGTTATCAGTTTGTTTTGTAAGCTTTGGAAGTGAAGTGATCTGAGGTGGTTATACAAAAGGACTTTATTAACTGCAGCAGAATGCGCAGTAAAAATATCAGTATTTTCCTAATGTTTACATGGGATATTGTGCATCTGTTTACAAGACGCTAACAGGTCTAAGTGAAGCCTAACGAATAATTAAAGTGCAGAAGATTGTGCAGCAACGTTGCTTGCCTCTACCTACTAGGCCTACTTAATAAACACTTCGTTAGTGCAATCTTTGAAATCGTTGTCCTCTGTGAATTAATTTGGTTAGAACTTTTTATTATTCATTTTTCGTAATTGTAATATTTCAAAATTCGTGAAAATTAACCCTTCAATGGATCGATGGTTAAAATATGGGTTTCGTAAAAAAACTGAAATTACTAGTAATGCAGAAACTAGTGAAACAAAAGCATCTATAGAAGATACAGAAATTGCAGAAGCTGCACAACCACCAACTTCTAGTGTGATTAATCCACAAAAAAAGAAATCTGCTTCCTCCGATTCTGTGCAGACATCTATGAAAAAACGTAAATATGATCCTAATTATTTGTTATATGGTTTTACTAGTATTGGTGACGAAGAAGCCCCAGATGCCCTTTGCTTACTTTGTAACAAAATATTAGCAAACAGTTCTTTAGCACCAGCAAAGTTACAGAGACATATGGAAACAAACCATCAGACTTTTAAAAATAAAGATATTTCTTTTTTTGAAAGAAAACTTGAAAGTCTGAATAGCTCTAGAAGTGTCTTATTAAAAAATGTAAAACAGACAATGAAAATGCAACAGAAGCGTCATATAAAGCATGTTACCGCATTGCTCTTGCTGGTGAGGCACATACTATTGGTGAATCACTTATAAAACCTTTATTAAAAGATATAATATCTTGGTGTTTAATGAAGATTCTGTTCAGAAAGTTGAGGCTGTATCTCTTTCCAACAATACGGTGTCAAGACGTATTAATGATATTGCTAATGACATTCAAAATGAACTTATTTCACGATTGCGTGTATGTGATGCTTATGTATTACAAATAGATGAGTCCACAGACGTTGCTGGACTAGCAATTTTACTTGTGTTTGCTAGATATGACTTTAATAAGAAAATTGAAGAAGATTTGCTTTTTTGCAAAAGTTTAGAATTGCATACCACAGGAAATGATATATTTAATTGCATTGATAATTTTATGAAAACGCATGATATAGGCTTTGAAAAATGTATTTCAGTATGCAGCGATGGAACAAAGGCAATGACAGGAAAATTAGCTGGCGCTGTAACACGAATCAAGAATGTTGCAAAAAACTGCAACAGTAATCACTGCATTCTTCACAGATATGCATTAGTGACAAAAAGGATTTCAGCTTCATTAAAGATAGTTTTGGACGAAGCAGTGCAGATTATCAATTTTATTAAATCTCGGCCATTGCAATCACGAATTTTTAAGGCCTTGTGTGAAGATCTGGGTAGTCTTCATAACACTCTACTTTTACATACAGAAATTAGGTGGCTCTCACGAGGAAATGTTCTTGTGAGAATGTTTGAATTGAGGAGAGAATTGTTGTCTTATTTTATTGATCATAAATTTAGATTATCTGACAGATTAACAAATATGGCATGGCTAGCAAGGATTGCATATTTAGCAGATATTTTTTCAAAATTGAATGAAACATGTCTATCTCTGCAAGGGAAAGAAGTAAACATGTTTCAAGCGCAAGATAAAATGGTATCTTTATCACGTAAATTGCAGTACTGGATCTCAGATGTGGAACAAAATACTCTTGACTGTTTTCCGCTTCTTAGTGACTTTCTCCAAGAATCCGAAGTGGAATTAGATGTTGAAATCCTCAATGATATTAAAAATCATCTCAACAGCTTATCAGAATCTCTAATTGAGTATTTTCCAGATTTGAAGAACAAAGGCCATTACTGGGTACAGAATCCATTCAAAGTTAAAGAAAAGCCAACAGGATTTCTAGCAGTGGATTATGAAAATTTAATAGAAATTACTTCAGATACTCAGTTAAAGGCCAAGTTTGAAGAAGTTCCGGTAGCTATTTTCTGGTGAAATTTAAGTGACGAATATCCGGAATTATCAAAACGAGCCATACGAGTGCTATTGCCATTTGCAACAACATATTTGTGTGAATCAGGATTTTCAAGATATGCGAGCACGAAAACAGAATATCGCAGCAGACTGGATGCTGCACCAGATATGAGAATTCAATTATCCAACATTAAACCAAATTTCCAGAGGATACTGGAGTCTAAGAAGCAGAAGCATTCTTCCCATTAGGTATTCATTTCATTTTTGTTAAACTAATTATGTACAAATTTACAAAAATTAAGGTGTTTTTTTTATTCGAATTTTTTAATTTATTTTTTAATATAAATAAGTTCTCTTTTTATCCCACAATTTGTGGTTTTTAATATTCTTGAATATAGGTAGGGGTTCCACGCTTTTTTAAATAATGTCAAAGGGTTCCGCGGCAAAAAAAGTTTGGGAACCACTGCTGTAGTCTATAACAACAAAATTTATGGTTTAGCATGTGCAATCCGATGTTGGTCTCGATAAGATGGTTCACATTTGGGGATAAATGGGGATTTATGACACACCCTGTAGTAAGAAAACCATACGTGATAGGGAAAAATTAACTATATTTTTTAGATCAGCGCACTCAATTATATAGAATCACCAACTAGTTTGTAAAAATCGATCGTCAAGTTTTCAAATGTGTACTGGTCTAATTAACATACCAGATATAAATATTTACAGGGGTTTTTACAGGACCCACTCTGGGTCCCTTTGGACAGCACATTTCCATGGGTCCCATGTAGAGTTGGACGGTCAAACTCCCCTGACCCCCTCTTATTTCGAACCATGCCACCACCCCTTCTTTCTATTCTATCATTGTTAAATATCTCATAACCAGGAATATGATATTCTCCGAGAAAATCTCTACTCTCTGTATTTAACCAGGATTCAGTAATTGCTACCTCAAATATAATAGGGGCCTATATTATTACAAAATTCGACGTGAGTTATATTGGTGAACACGCAATAAATATTTATAAATGGTCTTTTATTTCATGACAAAATATCGTGATCACATTATGGAAAACACCTTTTACTCGAGTTTCTATTCACAGGTGTTCGTCTTCGAAATTCACAAAGAATGGACGTGTACACACACATATATATAATATATATATATATATATATAATATATATATATATATATTGTGTGTATATATATATATATATATATATATATATATATAATATATACTTATATATATTGTTGTGCGCAACCCCTTACTTTATGTGGTGCACACCCTTTTCCGATTGCACTTATTTCTTACGCGCGTGTTCGTTTATTTCAGGATGACTCTGCCTATCCACTAGGATGGCCCTTTAATTTTATACGCATATTTTCCCTCGGCTTTCTTGAAACCCACTTTGGATTTCAACCTTTCAATGTTAATTTACCCTCAGCTTACAAGAGAGGCTTATTGCAAGGTAGCATAAAAACGACACACTCCCTCTTATAAAGGTTACTTAATTTCACTCCAATTAGTACATAAATTCAAAGAAATAGGCTGATGTACGATTACAAATTTTGTTTAAAAAAAAATCAAATTATTCATTTAAAGAAAATGTTTGCAAGTATTTAAGTCTCAAAAACCATTTATACAGAGGGTTTTTTTATTTGCGTGTAACTTTAAGAACCACGGCACTAAATTCAAATTTCGAAATCTAAGGAGAAGTTGAAAAAATGGTTTACTTACAAAAAATTTGGCAAAGTTACTCTCAACAGTTCGGTGCGAGTTCCGCAGATTTTTTCCAGGAAAAAAGTCCGTCAAATAAATTAGCTTTCCTCGCACAATAACTGAATGGTTATGCACTAACTTCCCGGGTTTCCACGGGACCCACTTCAACACACGATATTGACTCTTCCCTGAGGAAACCTAATATGTCGCAAACTTAAAGTTTAACATTTAATGAGAACAAAATTAAATTAAAAGACATTCTACAAAGTTCTTTTTTTCCCGGTCGCTAACAATAAAGCTCCTACACACAAGTTCGCGTAAACCAAGGCAATTCAAATTTTTAAGTACAACGTGAAACAGTTTTAACTCAACTTAGAAATTTCCAATCACGCCACAGATTTCAAGGAGTTATTCCTACAAGCCACTTTTCACTTTGAAGGACGGAGCTACAACTAACTTAGAAATCTAAGTTATACCTTAAAATTTCAAGGACTAACCTATCAAAAACATTTTCATTACATAAGGTCGTCCCTACGAAAACTTTCATCCATACATAAGTAAAGAAGGAGCTTTTCTTTTCCCTCACTGGGTGTTCCAAGAATCATTGCCCTTTGATTGGACATTGACATTCCCTTCCAAAAACAAAGCTCCTCCTTTTCCTTAAAATCAACTTAAAATAAAGTTCTTTCTTCGAAGCCACTTGGTTTCTCAAATTTATGACCAACGTCATGGTCCAATTTAACAAGTGGATTCGAAGTCTGTCTCACAAAAGTTTAACCACGAAGCGAAAAGAAAACAAACCATTTTACATCTGAACTCTGCCAGCTTGTTTTCCCTTCTCTTTGTAGCTATGGCCGCTCCTCAACCCTGCCATAAATCTCTCCCGCAAGGTTGTCCTGGATTATACCATTCACGTGAGAACACAAAAATGAAAATCGAACGAACGTTAAACAATCTGAAACATTTTTATTTATTTATTTATTTATTCATTTTATTTATTTTTTTTAACCTTGTAACAAGAAACCTATTGATATTCTTCAATAACCATAATCTAAACTACCTTGCTTTAGAGATTTAAACAAAATCTTAAAACTAAAATTTCTGCTCCTATTCTCGTAAGAGATTTCGGCACGCAAATTTGCCGTCACAACAATATATATATATATATATATATATATATTAGGGTGGCCCTTATTTTTCGAAATTGCAAATTTCACCGTCTCACCCGCTCAATATATTCCATTTGACAAAAAACAAAATGTACAAAATCTCAAGTAATTATAAATATTCTTATTGGTCCCGCACAAGGACTCAAATTTAGTTAATTATTGAAACATAAATATATGAATTTTTTATTAGCGTTCCATTATAAGGGCAAATAACAGCAGTTAAATGGAACGCTAATAAAAAATTCATGTATTTATGTTTCAATAATTAACTAAATTTGAGTCCTTGTGCGGGACCAATAAGAATCTATATTATAATAAGAGAGCTGTCCGTCTGTCCGTCTGTCCGTCTGTCCGTCACACTTTCAGAAATTGTGAGAAAAAATTGTGAGAAAAAAATTCAGAAATTGTAAAAAAATTTCAGAAATTGTATTACGGGCGGAAATGTGAAGCTCAAGATTTTCATGACTGTGTTCTTTTCTGTAGTTTAGCAATGGGGGAAAGGTGGGGGTGGGGGTAATGGGGGATAGGTGGGGTAATGGGGAGGGGGTTAGCCCCCAAGTTGTATGAATGGGGGTGAGGAGGTTTTGGGAGATACCAGATTCAGAAATGTTGACACAATGTGAAGCTCAAAATTTTCACGGCTGGGTTCTTTTTTTGTAGTTTAGCCTGTCTAGTTTAGCCTGTCTAACCGTCAGCGAAGCGGCGGGAACTGTACTAGTATTTATAATTACTTAAGATTTTGCACATTTTGTTTTTTTGTCAAATGGAATATATTTACTTTAATTTTTTTTGAAGGGGGCTGGCACCTTGCAAAGGATTTACTTTAATTTTTTTTTGGTTACATATATATATATATCGCATCTATTTTTCTGAGTTTCCCCATTAACCCCACCCCCTCCCCCATTATCCCACCCTCCCCCATTTTGTGCCAAAATTATGATTAAAAATGAAGAAATGGGAAGAACTGTACCCTTAAAAGGGGGGCGAAGGATTTATGTTAGGGAATTTTTTTTTTAGCATGGGCACTGCGCAATAAAAAGACGCATCGAATGGTGAAAACCGCATTGTTCTACACCAATTGTAGCGACCTGTAGGTGTGCGCAAAAAAACTGTTACATTATATATATATATATATATATATATATATATTATATATAAGGCTTCATTTCTGAAATAGTATATTAGATTGAGGGGGTGAGACGGTGAAATTTGCAATATATACCGTATATAAATTATTTCACGAAAGTAACACGTGAATAATATTTATGATGAAAATAACCACGAAGGAAAAAGGAAACACAGAATGGTGCCCAAGCGCTTTCCTCTAATGACATCCTCAGGAACACTGAAATAAATAACAAGTCCGCGACTATATATAGGTCACAAACGTAATAAAATAGAAAAATAAAAATTGTAGGAGGCGCATACAAATCTATAAGGAAAAGCGTCCAGCGTTTTAGCACTTTGCCCCTCTTGTCTAAATCCGTTCTGAACGAATTCAAAACAACAGGATCAAGCCAAAAAAGGCCCTGGCTAATTTTAAGATTATTTGTAAGTTGAATAATGGCAGACTCAAGAATATTTCTATTTTCAATGTTGCTTGAGTGAAATAAAATTGAAGCATTATTCCAATCAATATAGTGGGATAACTGACAAATTGACGAAAAGGGCACTTGACGACTGTCCCATTCTAACGGAATATTGATGCTGTTTTACACGCGTGTGCAAATCCAGACGAAATGAGTGGTCCGCCTTCAAAAATTTACGCATTGCCAAACGTAATTTTGTGACCGTTATTCCCCAACCGTGGATCCAACCTTTGTGTGATGAAATTTACAAAGAGTTGCGGAGAACAACTTCACTTCGTAACATTTTGGATCGCAAAGTGAAAAGTCTCATTCGAAACAGTCAATGGAGTAAAAAAGCAAGCTAAAATGTGTTTGGGACCTTTCTTCGAAAAACATTAGCGACAATGCAAAAAACCCTTGGAATTGGTATGTCCAGTAGTATGGGCGAAAAAGGTTAGAGTGCAATGCAATTGCAAATGGTGATCAATGTTGGAAAGGGGGATGTTGCAAGAGGTTATGCAACAAAGGGGGTTATGCAACAAGGGGAGTAGTTATCCCCCAAGCTGCAATGGAGGGAAACTCCCCCAGAAAGCTGGGGGAGTTCCCCTAACCTCTTTGGGGGGAGAAGGTGGGACGGCCTCACCCCCCAAAGTGGTACACCTAACCTAAGAGAGGGAGAGAAAGGAGGAGGGTCTTTGGGGAAGGTGGGGCGGCCTCACCCCTCAAAGAGAAACCTAACCTAAACCTTAACCTAAGGAGAGAGGAGTGTTCGCCTGGCTTCTGCCAGATACATAATGAGAGTTCATCCGAGCGCCAGCTGTCTTATAAGCTCCTAATCAGCCAGTTGGCTTAGAATGCTTCTTAGAGGGCGTAAATGGCTTGTTCAGGTGTACATTACTAGGGTTGAGTTGTCAGATTGCGCTATTTATTTAATTAAAGCATATATTCTTGACAGTTGGCATTATCCGACAGTTGGCTTAATCCGCCAGTTGACGTAGAATACCTAGAAGGCAGGTGTATATATTAATTAACTTTTCAGCAGCCAGATTGCACTATTCAGATATTCTTGACAGTTGGCTTAGAAATCCGTCAGTCGGTTTTTAGAAGGCCTAACCAGCCATTTGGTATACATATAATTAAATAATAATATCGTTTATATATACATACAACCAAAAGAATTAAATAAAACACCATTACATCATTCTGATTATTTAGACGAATTATTGGATTCAATTTCACGAAATACTTAGAAAATAAATACACAATCCTATACAAACGATGGAATATATATGATCAAAAACTAAAATAAAAAATAATAGCATAAGAAATACGAACAACGAATATATATATATATATATATATATATATATTATATATATATATACAATCCAAAAATAATAATATACAAAACGTTGGAGTATAACCACCAATATAACTACAGGAAATATAAAAAAAAAAATATATATATATATATATATAGTTATATTAAATAATTAAATATATTGAAAATAATAATATACAAAACGATGGAGTATAATCATCAACATATTAGTACAGGAAAAAAAAATATATATATATACTATATATACACACAATTATATTAAATAATTAAATATTGAAAATAAATATACATCAAAATACATTCGTTCTACTGCGCTTAACTAAAACACTAAACTCGCACGTAATCGAATCTACAGTCACATCATTATTGCTTTGTACTACAGTAAATACGATTTAACATTATTTTACCGCTCAAGGTGTGCGGGCGCATATACTCGATGTAAATGGCCTTCATATCGTTCATACTATTTTTGTGCCCACTTTACATTCGGTTGGCAGTTATCTTTAAACACGGATAGAATACAATCAAAAGCACGCACAAAGAGGGTATCGTTAGCACCACATCATTATTAAATACAAGTTTATAACACTCCTTTCCAATCGAGGGTTTTTTCTTACCGACCCGAGCTTTTCAATCGTGAACTCTTCTTCACAACGCATAGCGGCAATTGAAATAATCTTCCAAGTCGTAACGACAGTGCTCATTATATAAGGTACAATTCTTCAGGGTGAACAGTGTAGGCGAGCTCTGCCCTGTACCGCTCAAGTCCTTTGTACCAAAGTTCATGATATTTCGAAGAGTCTAAACCTTTTAAATAAGCATCCAGCTCTAGACCATTCTAGCCCTGTTCATTCCTACATTCGATAAACCCGTCGAGCAGAGCGGTGTATGCGTATTCAAGAACCGTGTCAAAATAAATCATATCCGTAACACGCGCGTCTAATATAGGTTTCAGCTTGCGGAATCCGACGATTTCAAACATTCTGTCGAGGATGAATCGGTTTCGCGTAGGGACAAGAACGTTATTATCAGATGCATTCTTCCACATCAGTCGTATATCAATGCATGGCTGATCGTTATTTATACACAACGTACAAACAACGGCATATGAGGGGCTCACTAATCTGTTCTCTTCTTGTACCTACACCTGCAGGTATTTTATAACGGTCCTCACCCCACTTCTCAACTATCACGAAGACTCTATTATCTCTCAACACTTAAATAAATAACATTACGTTTACCAGAGTTTGCTTGTCTACAAATCGTTTAAGTACATAGTAATGGCACGGTTTCACGCCTGAACACGCGCAATGACTTCGTCACGGACACATCGTACGCGGCATTGAGAATGCTTCTCAAAGGAAGTTCCATCGTATTCGAGGAGTGCACGTCCAGTCGGTTCAAGCTCTGGAATGACTATGAGCCACGGGTGGGCGGATCGGCTCGACGGGGGAACGAGTCACACCATAAGCTGTTGAATCGTGTACGGATTTGTTCTAGCATGAATCATACGAGTACTTGTAGCCATTATACCGGGCAATTTTCCGACACATGGGGTAATTTCAGTTTTAATGTTTTATGCGCACTAGACGTTCTCCACACATTAACAATCCGTGCACTATTTGAGAAAACATGTGACCGTATTTATCCTTTTTGTTTAACAATCGATACTAGTCTCTAAATTCTATTAAAAACCCACACAGTCCTTTAGCCACAACCTCACTGCGAACCTCGTCATGGTATATATGAATGTAGTGGTAAAAGTACTTTAGCTTGTCCATGATGACAAGGTTCACATTCTCAGCCGCAGGGTACGCGTACTCGGTATGATGCAGCATGACATAATACCGCCTGTCACACCACTCATCAACAAGACTCATTATCCATATCCGTTTCTTCTCTTCTGCACGCGTTGTTTCTTTTACCTCACAGTATATGTACGCTTTTATACAGTTTAGCCCTACAACGTAGTCCATTACTTCGTTTGTGCTGCGAAATCCGGCAATACTCTCGCCAGAATATCCATAGAGTGTTTGAACATCTTGTCCCTTCGCGCGATTCAATGTAGCCTTAAAGTCTCAAAGGAGGGTGGGGTAGGTCGTCTTGCAGTATTCACCACATCTTCCGACTTTACCGAATACCACTTCATAAACGTCGAACACGCAATATCAAAAGTAGCCATCACTATTTTTTCGTCTACGTGAGAAAATACACGTCTGAGCTCCAGGGTTTGCAGAGGTCAACTGAGCACGCAGGGGTAGAGATATGCCCAGGTAGTAGCAGGAGTCACATGACCGAGCTCACAGTGGGCGGAGCTTAGGATTGTACACACGCACGCACACAAAGGAGAAAATGAAACCCTAATTGAAACAAATATACGTAATAAATAAACATATCGTTAACAATACACACACACACACACACACACACACACACACACATATATATATATATATATATATATATATATATATATAAACAATCAAGGATTAAGGTATCCAAAGGGTACGGTATCATAGGTACCAGGCACCTGGTAACGTTTCCTATAGGTGTTACGGCATACCTTCGTGCCCCTAAGTTCCTTCACACACCCCAGTTTCTGCGCCCGAAAATTGTGGGTCCCCACAGTCAGTTGGGGTGGATGGTTGCCTCATCTTCCAAGCACACTAGATCCTTCAACGAGTCAAAGTTAACGACTCGTCGGTTCGCATGGTTAAGCGTGATACCCTTAGCCTTCACGATATATTTCATATCCTCCCCACCCTCACCCGTACCCCATAAGTTTTTGGCCCTGTTGATACAAATGAGTCAGCGTATGCACCATCACCATACTCATCCTTGATCTCGTCAGTTAACTCTCCGAGGAATTCCCCAATAGGAGGCATGTATTCACCCTCCCTCTGTGAATATTACGCTATCTGTGTCAGCGTACAGCACCCTCCGCCCAAGAGAGTGCAGTAGTCCCCAAAGCTTGATGCGGGCGTAGGCCGTTGTGAAGCTGGCTACAGGTATGTTTGTAACCCGTGAGGTATCTGTGGCCAGTTCGGTGATGTTGTACTTTATTATGTAAGTATTACCTACATTCACGATCTCCATAACCTCTTTATCGGGAGCGTTGGCATAATCCCAGACTTCACTATAACTTTGTGCCAAATGAACGTTCCCTTTGCCAGTATTCTGTGCAAATTTCCCCAAAGACTGTTTAGACACAACTTTGCACTAAAGCGCTTGCCAGGATTCTTAACAATTTGGGAACGGTCAAGCTGTATACCTTCACGGGCACGGTAACGCTGAATATAAGCCGTTTTTCATCTTCGGTATCAACTCCTCGCGGATACCCGATGCTTCTACCTTATCCTTCAAAAAAGCGTTTATATATGGCGTGAAAAGGTTGGGTAGCTTCTGAAACCTCCACACCTCATGTATCTTCAATATTCTGTATCCATGGCGAACGGCTAGGTCCAGCTCAGGGCTTGTATATACACATCTTACGCTGATTGGTTGTATGATTACAATCCCGTTGTTCTCCTCTGCGCACTTCACGCACAGGGGAAACATGAGCTTGTGATCTATAACGACGGGTAAGATCGGCATCCATAAATCGCGAGGGGGAGCACGTCTACGAAAGAGAGTCCAAAGTAGCGCTCACTCAAGTTAGCTGAGAACTCCTCGATGGTTGGCATGGTGGGCCCACCAGTTTTTCAGGTGCACCTACGGGGTACGGATTGTTCTTCATCACGTAGGGATATAAAGAACAGAAGTCGTAGTAATGGAGTTTCACGCCCTCCGTAGGTGGAAAGTATAGCTTGAATGGGTTTGTACGCCCTCCGAACAAGCTATCACGCCGCATTTGAGGGATCCAACACCATTGAACGTTTGATGGCCCTTATTTCTTCACGGTACTGGCTCATCTGTTTCCATCCGTGCATCATACTCATGCTCCCACGCGATCTTGTGAGTGAACTGGGAGCCTATAAGTTGATCGCGGTTACGGGTCCATGCGAGGCTGTCGGCGGGGGATCTTCCATGGAGGTCCCCTGTGACGGCACACTCAGGGCGTGGGCATCCATGCCACCAGCAGCCGTTAAAGGAGTACACAGTCTTCTCACCAGTGGTTGGATCCTCACTTAGACCATCAACCCAAAAAACACGACCATTGACCTTAATGGGTACTTCCCCTGTTGCGGGCGTGTTTTATGTATACCCGGTCTGTTGCTGTAGGTGTATGAGCCAGTAAATAGCCTTGTGCCCATAACTGCGGGGATTGTTTCTGTGAATGACGGCTAAGGTGTCTTTAGGCATGAACACCGTAAAACATAATGAGGCGATCGTGGTTGCGACTTGCAGCGGATCGCATTTGAAACGGGCTATGTACATCCTTCTAAAGGCCTGGAAACATACTCTAAGCACGCGCACATCATTCACGCAATAACGTCACATTCATCAGCTATATTGTATGGACTAGTTTATTAAAACTGTTGTAGTAGCGGTCAAAATCTTCACGCTCACTATCACTCATGTTGGTGTAGTTAAAGTAATGTTTGGGTGGAGGTAGTCCTACGTAATTTAAAGTTTCGTAGTGAGGAATGTGTAAGGGAAATACCTTTTGAAACTTCAGCGGCTACGCCCATGACCTTGGGTAGCTTGCTAATTTACAAGGTGTGAATAATGTCTTTAAACTGAATTACCTCTTATCTGCATTTGTATAGTTTGTTCCCTTTTCAAGGGGTCGCCTGTAAATATCTCCGATGACTCGTGTTCAAGCAATCCTTATAAAGGAACTGTGTGTCAAATTTTGCCCGTTATGGGCAAGAATATACAAGTCATTTTTTTAACTTGTCCGCTAATTTGACAATATAGGATACAAAGAGTTTCACAGGGCTGTCGTGTGCATCGTTTTAAAAACGTTTGTCCGTTTACCACATTTGTGACACTCATCACACTCGATCTCCATGCACTCATCACAGATAGTCTGACTTACAGTAAATGTGGAATAACCTCTTTGGTTTCAGCGTTCGTGTATGTTTCTATATCGTAGTACACGGTTATACAAGGGCTATTTTTAGGCTTAGCATCTTTCATATAACATACATGCTTCACTCCATCCGCCTTATATTTTCATGACATGTAGAACAGTGAATTTCATCATTTATGCTTGAAATTCCCCAATTATCCATCATGTGAAACATACCGCACTTACAATCTCATTTTCCTGCAAGTGCCAATTGATTTATGGAGCTCAAAGCATTTATTATTGAAAAATGTACGTCTACACACATTACATTCCCTCTTCTCAGCTTCAACTACACGACTTTCACATTTGGGGCTTTTACACTGCTCACATACCATGTAGCATCCTTACAATGTTTCACTATATCATCCAAACTCGAGACATCCCTTACACAAATCATGATGCCTTCCATATTTTCGACTTTTATCATAACTAGCGTAGAGAGTCCTTATATTACGGATGGGGAGATACGATGTTCCTGACAATCCTAAAATAAGTAGAGGTCTTGTACGATCTCACACAGCTTTTAAAAACATACACAGTCCTACGACGATCATCCATTCTAAATACAACTATACGAACACTCATTTCCTGCTCTACCCTTCTCAGCTCTTCAGGACCCATATTACACTCAAACTCAAGCTTACAATCTGAAGCCAGTTTAGGGGCACGCTGCACTACCGTAGGCAGCCAGATATTATAGCGATTGTATTTAGCACAGTGAACATATGAGCTAAGACTATTGCTATAAAGCCGCAACCACGATCGACGTTTAAATGTTTTCTGTAAATAATCGGAGAATTGAAATTAAGAGTATAAGGTGTGGCACTATGACCCGCAACCCGGAATACTCTATCAATATCTGTCGTAAAGTTGTCCATGTTGAAGGCTGTACTACTTTGAGAGACCTGCATTATACGACTCAAGATATATTCTATGTCTACAGTTGCAAAGCGTCTGAATGGTATTGCTACCCAAAAGTCATCTACATCCCCGTCATCTGCACCGAACCTGAAGGACAACCTCGTCCAGACTTCACGTTCGTCGTAGTCCACAATACGTTCAACTACGCGTCGCAGTCCAACACCGTTGCTATACATGGATCCAGGGTCAACCCTGACCACGTACCGATTTCTAGTCAGGGCAGGGGTGGAGGTAGCGGTGCGCACCAACTCGAATGTTATTCCTTCCTCCACAGCACGAGAAGCTGCTGCTGGTGTGGAGGAAGTACCCGGAACTGAACAGGAATAAGGGGGTATATTTGAGGAAGGTACTATTATGGGGGTTGTGTCGTAAGACGTAGAGGGTTGGGGCTCTATTACTGGGGTCTAACAACCGGCGCAATCCTGGCGCTTTATACCTGACGTGGTGGGTTCTTCATCATGCTTCCGCTTTGAATTATCGCGTGCTACAGGTATCGCTGGTGAGGGTTCGTCAGCGGGGATGAAGTCTGCAGCTACACGGTCATCGGGGCCATCTGTAATATCGATGATGGGGGCTGTACATCTTCGTCATTCACGGTTCTGTGGAAGAAGAAAACAAGAATATAAGGAACAGCACTTAAATTTTGTTATATTTTGTCAATGACCCACTTAGGGGTGTGACGTGTTAGAGATGGAATCTGTAGAAAAATTCAGGTTCACAAGCCCCTCCACATGTATTATATCCGGCCCTAGAGGATGTGGTAAAACTGTGTTTGATTAAAATCATTAAAGATAAGGGGGAGATGTTCTCAAAATTTGTGCATAAAGTAATATGGTGTTATTCGACGTATCAATCAGTGTTCAACGAGTACCAAGATGATATTTTGTTCCACAAAGGTGTATATGACGTTAATTCGTTATAGGGAAATGAGCATACAGTCATTGTAATTGAGATCTCATGTTGGAAGTGGATAAAGCGTTTGCCGAGACATTTACAGTGTTCTCCCACCATCTTAACATAAGCGTATTTTTCATCAATCAGAATCTATTTTTCAAAAAATAGATAAATGCGCAATGTGTCGTTAAATACCCAATATTAAGTCTTATTCACAAATTGGGGTATTAGCCAATCAAATGTTCCCGAATCAGCATAAGGAGTTTCTGGAGGTTTATAAAGAAGCTACAAGTTGTGGCGTTACGGATATTTGCTTTGTGACCTTCACCCGCGAAACACGTTTAGGGTGCTTCTAAGAACAAATATATTCCCAAACGAGCCTGAAACGGTATATATTCCAGAATGACAAATAGGCTGAAGAAATACCGTGAGTTAATAAAAATCTATCAACGATTGCCCCGGGCACTGCAACAGATGTTTATTAAAAATATCGACTCCGACTTTTTAAAATGCATCTGTGAAATGTCTTAATGTTATAAAATGTAATGTACCAATGAAACCCCCTCAGAAGGCTCGCCTACGTCGTTACAAGAACATAATGCATACGCTCGCTCGTAAAAGTCAAACTGTAGGGAAGAAAAACGAGTTATTGTACAAAGAGGGGGATCATTCTCCCCATCTTATTTTCAGTTTTGGGACCTTTACTGACTAGATTAATACGATGAAGAAAGTGGTAGTGCTTCTGCACGAGATGTATGCTTCATTGCAAAGTTCAAAGAATCCAAACACGGTTCTAGAACCCCATAAAAGCAGACTTAAAAGAATGGAAAGCGACTTCTTAGCCCTATTAAAAGTGAAAAGTCACCTGATGAGAAAAGGATCTTGTACCAAGAGGCTCTGCAGGAATTTCTTCATGAGTACGAAGATTATAAGAATCCGACAGAGCTCCCCGTGGTTATTAGGCACAGCGCGAGCAACGATGAGCATGTCGACATAGGACCTGGGTCCGACGTTAGAGATGACCAACCAAAGAATAACGGAACGCAACACATCGAGCATGTATTAAAAAGCAGTCTCCCACATACATTGAGGAATAAAGACTTAAGTCTTTATAATCTATTGAGTGAGGACCCCATCATACAGTGGACCGATACAGGCGAGGTCATTGTTGAAGGAACAAGGGTACAGGGATCGAATATCGTCGACATTGTCCATGATCTGGTGAGAAAGTGGGACAGGCCCTCACCAGCAGGATGGAAGCATATTAAAGCAAGACTACAACAAATAAATGTCCCCAAAACATTGATAGGAAATCTGAATAGGTTAAAAGACTTGGAACAAGTCTCGCATGTGTCACAACTGAGTACGCCATCACCCCCAAGAGTAGCATCTCTGAAGAGGAGAAAGAAGAGACCAAATGGCCAACCTTATCCACGTGTCTTTAAAATACGCAAATGGCTAGCCTATTACGAAAACGCTATTATGACATTTATAACCTAGCCTCCTATGGCAGTATTAATAGGCTGTACAGAGGTGTTTACAATGATGGAGTAGGGAAAAAAGATGTTGAGAGGTTTTTGCGGGCGCAGGATGCTTAATTTAGGGTTATAACGTTTTTACAACTTAATATTCCTGTACTTTAATTCGATGAACTTTTGCCTAAAAACAAAGAAATGAACTTTCATTTTAATATCTTTTTAGAAAAGGTCACCCCGAAATCAAAAAATCGATTATTGCATACGTAACTTTATTGCATATTCCATGTAATATAATAAAAGAACTCACAACATAATCGTTATAATACTTGTACATATATTACTGCTTATTGCTTAGAATAAACCGAAGTTGCAGTTTGTTTTTGTTTCTGCAGGCAGCATACAGTTCCTGCATAACTTTGATTGCACGTTCTGCACACTGATTACTTCTTGGTATCTTGAGTGGGGATGGCTCCTGCTTCCAGTGATTTTCCAATGAGTTCAATGCTTTTTTGTAAGGTTTCAATATTTCTGACAAGTTCTTGAAGTCATTTTCATTGTACATCTGATTAGTAAACCAATATTCTGCCCAGTTGTATGAAATGAATCTGCATACCTTCTCCAAAGTCTTCCTTGTTGTAGGTATAAGAATAAATGCAAGGATAGCTAGAATGGCTCTTGAATGCCACCTCGCATTGCTGATGTTTGGAATTTTCTGAAAGTTAATCAAAGGAAAATTCCCTTTTTCTTCAAAGAATCTAAACACCCGTGTTAGATGGTACAAAAACTTAATATCATCTCTCCATCCTGATTTCTCGAGGACCTCTTCTGTTCCATTAACAAACTGTGCCTTTAGTTCCTCATAATTCTTCACCAGTTGGGATACAAATGGATATTCGATGTTTGGAGAACTGGTGTTAGCACCAAGATCTTCGTCCATTACCAAACGGAAAATCCTGTCCAGAATGTGATGCTGACAACTGATAAATTGTGGTTTGCAGATACCCTTCTCTGAGAACATTCGTTGCAATTTGACAACAACTCCACTCTTTTTCCCAGTGTTAACACTTGTTGTATCAGCAACGATCATCTTTATTGCATTCCATAAGGTGTATTCATCAATAACTTTTGCAATTCCTTCAGCAATAGTTTCAGCCTTGCCATCTTTCAGACGCAATGCATCCAATTTTACTTCGGTTCTTTCATTTTTAAGTACCACTACTTGATACTCATTTTCCTCAATGCGCTTTCCATCAAAATGTAAAGACCACTCTTCCATCTGTAAATTTTCAATCATTTCCTCCTTCAATTTAGCAGCCTCTTTGTATGCTGACTTGTAAATTGCTGCTTGACTTGGTGTTGGAATGTCAATACCATCAAGTGACAACTGTTTGCATATTTTAGCGGCTTTACTTGTTGATACTCCTGTGGATGTCACCAAGTTGGTTGCAACTTTACTTTTGTTATGTCTTCTGGTTGGTGGAGTAATACTCTCATCTTCATCTTCATGCTCGCTCTCTTCAGATTCAGTACCACTACCACCAGATACATGATTGTAAGATGTTGATGATGATTCAGCAGGCAATTTTCGTCTCTTTGAAGGGTGAATCGTTTCTTCACTTGCAACTTGACCTGTAGAGTACCCCACTTCTCCTTTGCTTTCCACTTGAAGGTGGTACAGTCGTTTGTCTTCCGAGGATAACCATTGGCCATTTACTTTAGTGATATCAAAAAGTTCATTCAGGGCATCATATTTTCCCCTCCTGACACATTCATCATAAGTCTTCATCACCTTGTCAAGTTTTGCTCGTATTACTTGATCTGACACATGCGGAAAATTCAATTTATTCTTCCATAATTTGTAACTTCTTTGGAAATTTCCACTATTCGCTCCTTTCTTCCTTTGATTTCTGTTCCAAGAAACTGGTACCGTCCAATGATTTGGATTTGGAGTGGCATTCTGCATTTTTCTTCTAGTGAAGATTCTTCTAAAGGCACACTTCCTCTTCTTCTATGTGACTGCTGGAATCTCACCAGATTATTGGTCCAGATATCCTTGTTCTTCTGTATGGTAGTATCACTTTTCTTGTGTGACATTATATTGCTTCTGAAACAGATATAAAAAGGTATTAAGTTGATTTGTTTGTTTGTTTATATATATATTATATATATATAATATTAATATAATATATAGAAATAATATAATAATTAGAGGGCGGATTTTTAGGTGAAAAAATATGACCAAATATTTATTTTTTAGGTGATAAAATTTTGGAAAATATTTTTAGAATATCCATAGAACGTCTCACGAAAATATTTATCACCAAATATTTTGGGCTCTATATATTTTTTGAGTTTGACTCCCCTCTACAAAACATTCTGGATACGCTTTTGTTTACGTGTTAAAATGGAAGAAAAATTCAACAAATTATTATGGTTAATAAATTTTAAAAATGTTCTGGAATGTTCAAGAGTGCAGAAGCGAATTCCACATTTCGCTACGTTTTTTAATTAAGCGAACATATTACAAATAATAAAAGCTTACCTGAAGTTGAGTTGAACTGAACAGTTGAGTAACTATTGCGCAATACTGGACACAAGTGATTCGGTTGATTTCATTTCGTGCTTTTATACAATTTGCGAGTGCATGAAGAACAATGTCGTGTGTTCTAGAATTTTTTTGTATGGGTGGATTGATATTAGTCATCGAATTTGAGCACCGGAAGTGATTTTTCGGGCGATCTCACGATATATTAGCGTACTGAAAAATTCGAAAATATTTTTTAGGTTAAAACCTAAAAGTCCGCCCTCTAATAATAATATATTTATATACTTATGAGTAGTAACGTAAATATATGGTTATAGTGATTCAAACTTTTGATTTGGGGGTGACCTTTTTTAAAAACTGAGAGGAATTAGGGTCTTTTTCATTGTTTTTAAGCAAAAGTTCATCGATTTATGATACAGAAGATCTTTTATTTGAAAAAAAGTCTAAAAGTTATAACCCTAAATTATTGCTTATACACTTCATAAACCTGTGAGAAAAAGGTTTAAAACGGCCAAGACAACCGCGGCTTCGATTGACTATTTGGCAAGCGGATTTAACAGACATGCAAAGATATTCAGTGTATAATGATGGCTACCGCTACATCCTATTCATAATAGATGTATTCTCTAGATATTTGTGGCTAATTCCTCTGAAAAATAAATCGCCTGAAACAGTTGCTAAAACTACCAAAACGCTGATGTTGAAAGAAAACAGGGTTCCTGGCTATTTTTGTACAGGTATGGGGAAAAAATTTATAGGCCGCGCTTTTCAGAACATGCTGACAGAGTTTAATATCAGTTACTACACTAGCAATTCTATACATAACCTCTTTAGCTGAAAGAGTTCAACGTACCATAAAGGAACGCAAGCATCGCTATTTTACCTATAAAAACACATACAGATATATAAACATTCTGGGATCATTGGCCTCGTCATACAACCAACCGTTCACACCACCGTACGATTGGCACAACACCTAACGAAGTTTTAGAAAGAGGTACGCGCCCAGAGTCTGATGTGAGAAGAGGTGGAGCACCGCCACCACACTCTACACGTTTCAAAATCAATGATTATGTAAGACTATCCCGTTCGGGAAATAAATTCGCGAAGGGATTTGAGCAAGGATGGACACGTGAGATTTTTAAAGTTAGTGCTATGAGACCTAAAGGCGAGATAATGATGTATTACGTGAAGATTTGAATGGGGAAGAAATCGCAGGAGGCTTTTACCGCGAGGAGTTGCAGAAAGTGTCTTTTAATTTAGGAGAAAATGTGTTTAAAATTGAAAAAAATTTAGGCAGCAAAGGTTCAGGAAAGAGGAAAATGTACCTGGTGAAATGGCTAGGGTACCCAGAAACCTTCAACACCTATATAAAAGCTGCTGCAATAATGAAGCTTAAATAGTATGCAACATGGCGCCTAACCACTTCTATGTCACACTCCCGTCCTCTTCTTCTCTGTCTGTACATCCTAACAACACCCTGGCCAATTTTGTAACAGAACTCCCTGGGCCCATTGAGTTGGAACGTGATTCGTACGAAGTTGGTGTTTGTCAATTCTAGCTAGCCACCAAATTTTAACTCTTGAAAATGAACAGATCATATTTCTGGTCCTTAGAAGAGTCGATGAGTGTGAAAAATTAGGCATAACCTTAGACAACATGCGATCAGTCTGTTCGGTGAGGTACAGTACTATAGTACAAATGTAACACTAGGAATCGGTCATTATGACAGCCACGGACATTGTGACGGGGTTAAACAAGAGTCTTGAAAAGTCGTACCTGACGAACGACTTACTTTTTGAAGTCGTAAACATAGACACGCCTGCACGCACGTTGAAGTTAAAATCAACGCTTAGTAGAAATATTAAAGACAAAGAGCTGTTCACAATTGTGGCCGAGGGTCGAGACACGTTTCACGAGGCACAACATGACTTGTCCAGCTTAATGTATCAGTTGAAATTGGAGAAATTGGGTGAAAGCTATCCATCCCGAGACATGTGCTATATTTACAGCAATATCGTGGAGCATCAATTTGTTGGGAACACCCAGGCGCGCCTGCTGTGCATTGTACAAATTCCCAACCATAGAGGGAAGAGTTTGAGCATTACATATGACAAGCCCCATTATGTGAATGTTGCGCCTAATCTATTAACCGATATCTCAATATACTGTATATAAGAACGATTGAGGGAAAAAATTTCCCTTTCGGTGATGGGAGCTTAACAGTGAAGCTACACTTTCGTCGCATTCAGTTATAATGATCCGAAGGCCTTTCACAGTCTATCGAGGGGTGAGATATCAGCGTAGAAGTGGGCTTGGCTCCATTTTTTTCAACCATACTATGCACGGCTGTCCCAATGTTGAAGAGGGGTGCTAGATATCTCGGGAGGAAGGCGTTACAATCAGGTTTTAACGCGGTAGAAGACATAATGGGTGGAACTAAACCTAAAGAAGCTCTAAAAAAACACTTAAAACTTATACGGGACGAAATCATCAAAGAGGGAAAGAGAAAAATGCGTGGTGGCGGAAAGAAGAAGAGGGCTGTCCAGAAGAAGGGGTTACAACACGTGGAGCTAAACGTAAAAGGACATAAAAAAGAAGTGTTCTAAGCGTATGAAGCCTATGGCTGATCATTTTTTTTAACTGATATAAGCTGAGGACACTGTTCTCACGAATCATAGGCTGATTACTAGTTGTCGAGAGAGGTGGCACTATTTCTGACTCGTCATGGCGCGTTTTATCCATCCCTGTAGCTCACAATGTTGTAAATCGGAACTGTCCCTCTTTGATATGCCCCTTACACAGGTTTCTATTGAGCATAGCGACTTTATTACAATTAACCCATTAAACACAATTAGTTCACCGAGTGCCCCTATAGAACTCGTGATACTCAGCTCAGGCCCATACTTTTTTGATCCAAGCTGTATGCACATGTACACTAAACTGCGTATAGCCCATTCAGATGGAACGGACTGCGATGATAGTTACTCTGCATACCCTGATACCAACTTTCTACACTCCATATTCAGCCAGTGTGAAGTGCATTTAAATCAGGTTAACATCTCGGCAGGAACGGGTTATTATTACCTACGAGCCTATTTTGAAAATGTCTTCAACTTTTCAAAAGAAGCAAAGGATACCTTTTTAACTGCCGAGGGCTATTATCATACTAAAGACGGAAGTAGTATAAAGGATAAATTAAAAAATTCTAAAAAGAAGATATACGAGTGTTTTGGACGTCTACATACAGACTTCACATTCTAGGAGAAACTGCTTATGAATGGGGTGGATATGAAGTTAAAGCTCACCCGTACGAATCCTGAGATCTGCATAAATCTGGGACCTGATCAAGAAGAGGGCGCAAAGAAAGTTGTGATTCACGTACGGCGAGTGAAATTAAGTTCGCCGAAATATGTAGAAATTGAAAAATATTTAATACACGCAACAGCAAAATACCCAATTAACAGAGTACAGATCAAACTATACACAGTGCCCGCCGGGTTGACCTCGAAGCAGCTAGAAAACGTGGCCCTGGGAGTTCTACCTAAAAGGATATTAATTGGAATGCAGGATCACGCTTCGACGAATGGAAAATATAAAAAGAGCGCCTTTAAATTCGAGAATTTCGGCCTTAAAAATATGACTCTATACATAAATGGCGTTGCATTGGGGGGACTATGATTACGGACTACTCATCAGACGCTGTATTCCCGCTCTGCGCGAGAGCTTATAGCAATCTGGCCCATATTGCCAGTAGCTGTGACGAGCTTGGGATTGGCGTAACGCAGAAAGAATTTGTCGATCAGTTTAACCTTTACCCATTTGTATTACCCCCGCCTTATCTGCTAGTGTAAATACACACTTAAGTCCACAACAAAGTGGGAACATCCCAGTCAGATTGGAGTTCGCCGACCCTATAGACGCGCCTATTAGTGTTACTAGTATACCTCGAATCACAAGCTCTAATAGCGCTCGACCGTTTCAGGAACGTTGTCACAGACTTCTAAAGTGGACGCGAATACACTCCAGAGAGTAATTAAGAGTGACCGAGTCACACGCTCCAAATTTATCGGTGTGTTTGCGAAGAATGAAGCATTGAAATTGCCAACTACGAGAGATTGGTGTAGTCTTATCGTCAATACGGGCAAATTATAATCACAAAGCAGATATCCTGACAGGTTTCAAAAGTAAGATTAGCTGGATGTGCTACGCATCATCTGCCAGCACCGGGTAACGAGCCCGGGACCGCAAGCAAATCTTAAAAGTTTTAGTAATTCTAAAATCCTACCTGTAGAACTTTCTATAAATTTTTAAGTTATCAGTAACAAGCGTGTAATGAAATTTCACTTTCAGATAATAAAATTCACTGTCTAAATGACGTTATCAGGAAGGAAGATTACCTGGGTGTGCTATGCATCGTCTACCTGCACCGGGTAACGAGCCCGGGACCGCAGGCAAATCTTAAAAGTTTTTAATAATTCTAAAATCCTACCTGTAGAATTTTCTATAAATTTTCAAATTATCAGTAACAAGCGTGTAATAAAATTTCACTTTCAAATAAAAAAATTCACTGTCTAAATGACGTTATCAGGAAGGAAGATTAGCTGGGTGTGCTACGCATCGTCTGCCTGCACCTGGCCTCGACCCCTGGGCAGATATCCTTTCACTTCGTTTTATTACGGCTTTTTATAAATTATAACACTTGCACTGAATGAAACGATATATATATATATATATATATATATATATATATATATATACCGACCTTCCGCTTAAATCACAAACTAGTTTTCAAAACGCATTTATATGGCTTTTTATAAATTAACTAACACTGGCACTGAATGAAACGATGTATATAGCCCGAATCACAAATTAAATTACTTACATTTCAATGTCGTCTTCAACGGATGATTCTTGCACTCAGTCGCAAATTTCTGCAATGCTTTGTGTTGAAAGTAGGGCGTTCCGGTCTGCCGCAGCGAAAAGATGAAGTGTAGCCCCTGCATAGAAATCCCCATCTTCAAACAACTGCGGGTAGCCGTAAAGCTGTTTTGATTGGCTCATGGTGATATCTGTGGTTACTCGCTGATAAATACAACTGTTGTGTATTCCAGATGAAAATGCCCCCTTTTATATACGCGAATCTAATTGTAAACACCCCCAATTACCGAATCACGAGTTTCCTATTGGCCGTCGGTGAAATTTGGGTGGGTCATAACGTATAAGTGCTACTATCCACCAACCAAAGGTCCTGGAGCTCCGCCCACTGGAGTGTAATTGGCTGATCCGTGAATTCTGGGGCGTGTAAGATATAACTTACCCATTCCAGATATTTCTTCCAGAAATGATTCGTAGAGAGAGAGAGAGAGAGATAGAGAGAAAGAGAGATAGATAGAGAGAGATCGAGAGATCGGAGTATGATAAACATCCATTTTATTACCTCAACGTGTATGTATATATATATATATATATATATATATATATATATATATATATGGATTCCCCGATATACGAGGGATTTAGCGACGTTGGAAGATAAATTTGGAAATCGGGGACAGATCGCTTCGGTTTAAAGTTTATGGTGTCGAGAGATTGGCGTGTAATAAATATCCATTTTATCTACCAACTAATTGTGCCGATATATATATATATATATATATATGAAGGGTTTTACAACCATCTAAAATATTTTTTTTTTTAATTAATCGTGGAGCGGATGTTTGATAAACATCTGTTTTATTACCTTGCCTGTGGTGTATATATATGAGGGATTTAGCGAGATTGGAAAATAAATTTGGAAATCGGTAAGTCCCTCATATATATATATATATATATATATATATATATATATATATATATATATATATATATATGAGGGATTTTACAACCATCTAGAACTGAAAATAAAAAAAAATTTAATTGCGGAGGGGTTATGGAGAGAATGGCCGTATCATAAACTTTTGTTTTATTATCTTACCTGTGGTTATATATATATATATATATATATATATATATATATATATATATATAAATGTAAAAATGGACAATGAATAATCAATATTAATTTTTACATAAGAACCAAAATCGCTTAACGCGAGTTTGGATAATAATTTTACTCGTGGCTTCCTATTTTTGATCGTGTCAAAACCCTACGATCTACTATACCTATGGTTTAGTCGTATCCATTTTTATTTGTTATAGAAGTTATTAATTAATTATGATTGTCTTGCATCTCACCCTCGTCCCTAGATTATGCATACACATTGCATATAACTCTTTGCCTCTAATTCGTTCTTGTAAATCTTCCTAATAATGATTTGTATTATACGTACAAAATTCAATAACTATGACGTCATAAAGTAACTTAATTCTCTTCACGTTTTCCATACCTTGAACACTGAATCACGTGTTTAGTATTTGGACATCTTCCGTATTGAATGTATGGTAAATTCCTTAATAATAATAATAATAATAACAATAATAATAAAAAGAAAAAGAAACTTCATTCTCTATACATCATTAATTATGTTGTTTCCTACCTATTGTCTACTGATACCTATCAACCTATCAGTCCATATTTTACGCGTCTCTATATTACGCACACAACCTATTGGATTATGTACATGTAAAATACGTCCACATATATTTTTTTTTTATTATTTTTTTTTAAGTGCGTTCAACCCTCACAAGGCATTCATTAGGCTTACAGTAGTTAAATGCTCAAATTCGCGAATCAGCAGAACCGAACGTTTCTAAGATAAACATCCCCTTTCGCTCTGATCCAAATTTATAACATGTTAAACATATTATAACATATTATGTATATAAATCTATATCATGTGTGCCATGTACTTTGTATTATATTTCTAACATCTTAATTGTCTATTAATATGAAACACTAAAAACAAAACAAAGCTATAGTAACTGTTTAATTGTAATTAACTAATACTTTAATTAATAATAACGACGTAATGTACTTCAATGAAACTATAATTGAATGTAATGACTTTATATATAATGTAAGAATGTACTTTAATAGAACTGTAAGGGACAATCATAAGCGAATGGGAAGTAATCCATAATCGAAATCATAATTGTAATAAACCCAAACAAAAATGTACTCAGTCATGTACTTCAATTGTACTGTGTACGACTATGAAATGAAATCGCCTTCAGAAATGAAGACGTGGCAAAAAAAAATAAGATTAGTTTTTATTTTATTTTTTATTTTTTTAAATCTTTATTGGAATCTTTCAAACACCTGATCGTGTTTAAAAGGGGGGAAACTTAACCTCCAACTGCCATCCCCCAACATTCAGGCATATTTTATACATGTATTTGTAAAATGAAGGGACTTCATTACGAGACTCTGCCTTGGTCACTGCTAAGAGACTCCCCTGGTTAGCAGCCTTGCTACGGGGAGGGGGGCAGAGGCCCCTTGCCTCCTTAATATTTTTAGATTCCGGCCTGAGCTATGGTCGAAAGAGGTCGAACCTCTACCCCTGTAAATTCAGAGCAATAACTGTAAATTTTTAAGAAGTAAATTTACAGTAAGAGAAACTTTTTATTTTCCCCCTCGAGTTGGGCTATCGTCAGAGGAACTTAGTAAAGTCGATAAGTTATAAAGTATCAGAGAAAGAATTAGAAAATTATAGAAGAAAAGTATCAGAAGAAATATCCGTTGCAGCCTCCTAACCAGAACCCCCCCGTCGAATCCGAACCGAATCCGGGCCATAGAAGGAGGGGTTAACATATATATATATATATAATATATATATATATATATATGATGAATAAAACCACGAAGGAAAGGAAACACAAAAAGGTGCTCAAGCGCTTTCGTCTAATGACATCCTCAGGAACACTGAGTACATAAAAGGTTACGGCCTATATATAGGTTACAGAAAGAAAAAAAAATAAATAAATAAATAAATAAATACATACACACAAAACATATATATATATATACATACATATCTACACACACACACATATATATATATATATATATATATATATATATATATATGCAATAAACGGAAAAGTAAAAATAAAAATTAAAAATTAAAGGATTAACAAAGAGGCATACAGATTTGTAAGGAAAAATATCGATTTTTAGCACAAGATCAAATGAATTATAAAAATACAAATTTATACTGGAAATCTGCCCGGGTTTTAACACTTTGCCTTTTATAGTCAAGTTTCGATATATATAAAAATAAAATGAAAATTAAAAGTTAATAAAGTAGCATACAAGTTTACCAAAGATTTAGCGTCCTACCCTTTTTATCTAAATCTGTTTTGAAGGAATTCAAAACAACAGGATCGAGTTGAAAAAGACCTTTGCTTATGTTGAAGTTATTTGAAAGTTGGATAATGGCAGACTCAAGAATATTTCTATTAACAATGTTGCTAGAGTGGAATAAAACTGAAGCATTATTCCAATCAATACAGTGGGATAACTCTGACAAATGGACAAAAAGAGCACTGGACAACTGTCCTGTTCTAACGGAATATTGATGCTGTTTTATACGTGTGTGCAAATCCTTTCCCGTCTGACCTATGTAAAAGGAATCACATTGTTTACACCCAATTTTATAGATAATGCCTGAATTATTGGTAGGGCTATTTTTTACTATGATATTTTTCACAATATTGTTATATGAAAATACTACATTAATATCCAAAAGTTTAAGTACATTAGCAATGCCTAAAAAGCCCGGGAAAAATGGAAGTACTAAAATATTTTTTGACAAAGTACGAGTGTTATTATTGACACGATAGAAAGTTCGTTTTGCCTTGTTGAGACAAGATTCCATAAACGCAGATGGATAACACAGATCACTTCCAATACCGTTGATTTTTTCCAATTCGGCATCGATGTATTCCGGACTGGCGATCCTAAGGGCGCGGAGAAACATTGATGAAAAAATGGCCTTCTTAGTGGGGGTGTCATGTCCCGAGTAAAAGTGTACGTAGGACAAATTGTTTGTTGTTTTCCGATAGATACTAAACTTAAAACCTGGGCTTTCCCTATGTACACGCACATCCAAAAATGGGATTGAATTGTCTTGTTCCACTTCTAAAGTAAACTTAATGGAGGGGACTTGATCATTTAACTGAAGGAGGAAGTTATCCAGGTCACGATTCATGGGCCAGATACACAAAATATCGTCGACGTACCGCAACCAAGGGATGCCAACCCCCAGGATTCTCGGAATGTAAGTGAAGAGAGACCAACGCACGAAACAGAACAAGGTTAATCAAGTCCTCCAAAACGAAAAGATCCATATATATATATATATATATATATATATATATATATATATATGGGTCTGGGTAGTAGTTGGATGGGAGACCGTCCTCCGCGTCCAGACTATGTAGCGACCCGTGGTTCGGATCCCAAGGCTGTAGGTTCCTTCCGTCATATGACCTTAGATGTTGCGAAGGAGGTTAAACAACCCTAATAAAAAAAAAATTATATATATATATATATTACACAAAACTCAGTAAGCAAACCAGTTCATTTGAATTACATGTTAAATATGAGGTTCATGACAATGAATCTTACACCTTAAGTAATTTAGACTCCTAAAATCAGGTTTTACTGAATACTTGCAACTAATTTCTTGTTAGAAAGAGCGTAAAATGTGTTATACCCATCTTGCATCTAAAATCAAAGAATAAAAAATTGCTTTAAGGTAGTTGATAAATACCGATAAACCAAAGTTTTTATTGCTTTTACGAAAGAAAATATAAAATAAACAAAATAGATGTAAAAAATAAGTGTGTTTTATATGGCTAAATGTTGTAGAGAAACGAAAACTCAACATTAACTCAACTCGTCACATTATCTGTACACTGAAGATGATCTCCCATCCAACTATTGACCAGAATTAACGTTGTTTAATATCGCTGAGAGACAGTACACTGCGTTTTGAAAAATGTAAATGTTTTTGACTTTGCATCTTTGACGATTTCGACCCGTGTAAGTATTGAATAGATTCCTATATATCATATATACATATAGTCGTAAGAGTAATTTTTTATATACTGTATATACAGTATATGATCACAAACATGTTAAGACAATGAATTCTCACACATATACTGTATATCATTAAAATTAACTTTAATGAGGTATGATTAGTCTTTGTGCAGGAGAAAGATCTAAGCTCCCCCCCCCTGTATGCTCGATCAATGGCCACGTGACTCCTGCTACAACTTGGGCATATCTCTACCCTGCGTGCTCAGTTGACCGTTGCAGTCCCTGGATCTCAGACGTGTATTTTCTCACGTAGACGAAAAATAGTGATGGCTACCTTTAATATTGCGTGTTCAACGTTTATAAAGTGGTATTCAGCAAAGTGTGAAGATGTGGTGGATACTGAAAGACTCCCTATTCCACCCTCCTTTGATACTTTTAAGGCTACATTGAATCGTGCGAAGCTTGATGAACAAGAGGTACAAATACTCTACGGCTATTCTGGCGAGGGCATTGCAGGATTTCGTGGTACAAACGATGTATTGAACTATGTTGTAGGACTAAACTTTATAAAAACTCACATATACCGTAAAGTGAAAGAAACAACGCGTGCAGAAGAGAAGCAACGGTTATGGCTAGTGAGTCTTGTTGATGAATGGTGTGACAAGCGATATTATGTCATGTTACATCATACCGAGTACTCGTACCCTGCGGTTGAGAATGTAAATCTTGTCATCATGGAGAATCTTAAGTATTTTTTCCACTACATTAATATATATCATGACGAAGTTTGTAGTGAGGATGTCTCTAAAGGACTGCGTGAGTTTTTAACAAAATTTAGAGAGGAGTATCGTCTGCTAAGCAAAAAGGAAAAATATGGTAATATATTTCTCTCAAATGGTGCGCCGGAGTGTGATTAAAATGTGTTTAGTTCGTGAAAGTCCCCACCCAGTGGTGTAGTGCTAAATAAAGAAGTGAGGGAACGCATTTTGAAAGTGTTACTCAGATGCGGGGGGGACAATGGCGAGCGCGGCGAGCCCATACAGCTGGGGGTCCGGGGGCACTGTAAGCCCACCGGGAAATCTTTTGAAATATGACCAATTTCAGGGATATTTTGAGGTCATATGCACTGGATATTAGGATATATTCCAAGGTTGAAGATGCAGTATTTCCAGTGTCATTAGATATACGACATCCAGTACGATCAATAAAAATAGCTAACAACTGGAATGATTAACTAAAAAAAAGTTAACAACTGGTACGCCGTGGTGACTGTTTCACCAGATCTTTATAGGTTAGTATTGCCTCAGTCGAAGCTAAAAGAAATGAAACAGTTAATGATTCTTTCTCATATTTCTTCTAGGGGGGTGGGAATTAAAATTTCATGACGTTAGAGATTTGTAAGTTCGGATTTATTTGAAATAGTGAGGGAACGCCGTTCCGTCTACCAAAAAAAGTAAGGGAACGCCGTTCCCACGCGTTCCCACAGCACTACACCACTGTCCCCACCGTTTACCCTGAAGGACTGTTTCTTTATATAATGAACAGCTCTCGTTATGACTTAGAAGATTATTTCAACTACCGCTATGAATTGTGAAGAGTTCACGATTGAAAAGCGCGTATCGGTAAGAATAAACCATCGATTGGAAAGGAGTGTTTATAAACTTGAATTTAATAATGATGTTGTGGCTAACGATGACCTCTTTGTGCGTGCTTTTGATTGTATTCGTTTAAAGATAACTTGCCAACCGAATTAATTGTGTGTGTGTGTGTGTGTGTATTTCTCCTGTACTATTATTTTGATGATTATATTCCAACGTTTTGTATTTCTTATATTATTATTATTATTTTATTTTATATGTTCTTCGTTCGTATTTCTTATACTATTATTATTATTTTTTATTGCATATATTCCTCGTTTATATAGGATTGTGTACTTATTTTCTATATATTCATGATATTGATTCCAATAATTCGTCTAAATAAACAGAATGATGTAATGGTGTTTTATATATATATATATATATATATATATATATATATATATATTATATATATATATATATGCTTACTTACTTTAGGTTACTTTAGGTATGTCTAGAGTTTCATGCTGTGAATGAACTCTGAAGCTATTCTTTTTCATTACAATTTTGCATAAATCTTCTTTCACAACAATTCTGGAAAGAGTTTCTGTATTAGTAGCAGAACACAATGTGCAATGTATACATGAGAGAGATGGAGTTACAATGACAAGAAGTACCTCAAAAGGCCATGCGTCCCATACCGTGGAGGTGCCACTAGCAATGGGTGCCAGGAAAAAATTCCTACACCTCAAATAGTGTGCAAGATTCGGTCTATCCTTTTCTTGAACTGACCCACAGAGGAACTACTCGCAACTTCTGAAGGTAGCCTGTTCCACGTGTCACAGTACTTATTGGTAAGGTAAATCCCACAAACAGAGAAAGAGAGAGAGCGGGTTATATCAGGAGGCGATTTCGGAAACATGGAGAGTGTGCTCTCTCTGTACAATTCCCTGGTTCGGCCGCACCTGGAGTATGCTGTGCAGTTCTGGTCAATCGTAACACCGATATAACGGACCCACGCTTTGGACATTGAGGTACTGATTGATCGCCTTCACGACTAATGGTGTCTTTATCTGTTCATTCTCTCCGTAGATTTAACTTCAATGATCACATCTCAAGGTGAATGAGTGAATTGTTCACTTGCACGCTCTGTCACGACAATATTTTTCATTAATATTTGAGAGCATACTACTCGATCCTCACTTTTTTCCTATTTTGGTTAGGGAAATGGACATATAATTTGAGCGGCGGCAAGTCATTACAGTACAAGGAGAATCTATGGTCTGAACCATAGGCCAGGTTAGGTTCAGGAGCTAGCATGCTGGATCGAACCAAAGCCTCACCGCCAAAGTCAGACACAGAAATGATGAGTTGCAACATTAAATGTACATGGTTCCTGCATATTTTAGCTGTCAGTTGTCACTCTTATTTGTATCTGTACAAGTTTGTTTCCTCTTTTCAAGGGATCACCTGTAAATATCTTCAAGGAACAGTATTAGCGCCACTACTCTTCATAATCCTGACATAGACCATTACCAGAGACAGCGCAGTAACATCCTTTGCTGATGACACAAAGATAAGAAGAAAAAATAAGAAATCTAGATCTCTACAAGCAGAATGTTTTTGTAAAGATACAACAGGATTAAGTCATTTTTGTACAAAATGACGTATAATAAAAAGAACAGTTTCAGAGCTCATCTGGGTTCGAGACCCGGCAACGGCAGCTGGCGCGCGGTAAACGATCATCCTTCCGCACAGTTGGTTGGTGGAAAAATGGATACCCTGGGTGACCTAGTGGTTAAGACGCTGTGTTGCTGGTGTTTCGGATTCCACGTTAAACTGAAGGTCTAAGGCGGAGTAAAAAGCTTGACCTTCGTCAGAATGAGCAATTCGGGGAGATGCTAATCGAAGGTTACCAATAAAGTAAGTAGAACTTTTTTAGTGCATGAAGGATGGGACAGGGGGTAATAATGTAGTAAGTTTTAGGAGATGTCGCTTGGTTTTTATATGAAGTTTAACACTGAGAAATTTCAACTGCTACGGTACGGAAAAAAAGTAGGAACTAAAATCAATGGAGTGCAAAAGAAGATTAGACGCATGGTACAGAACAAGCCCCGATGAGTCGGGTGTACCTACGTGAAGTGGAGAGTAAAAGAAATCAACTCACTACTTCACCAGGCCAACTCGAGAGGAGGGGCGATAAGCTTGACCTTCGTGAAATCACCACACGTAAATAATAATAATAATAATAATAATAATACAAGAGTTAGGACAATTGTATGCATCATTTGGGTTGAGCGCTGCGCCTGACCGGTTGTCTGTTAAACTGATGCAAACCCTTTAAGTTGATTTCTGATAATTATCATTTTTAACAGTGATTCCGAAATAGAATCAATAATGTGTGTGTGTGTGTGGGTGGGTGTGTGTGTGTGTGTGTGTGCCGTCCTCACATTCTATTCCTGACAAAACTCTCTCTCTCTCTCTCTCTTTGAAAAAAATTTATTTATATATATATACAGTATATACAGTACACTAAAGATTAGTCCAGCAATACTAAACAGTCGTTCACAGGCTGCAGATGCAGAAAGTGGCGTATTTAGCCATAGGGATATATCCATAAGTGATGGAAATGACTTCAACATATCCATACGGCTGTTAATTGTATTTGCCAAATACAGTGGACAGGTTTGAAGAAGTCGTCTTCATCTGTCGAGCTGCTGTCGAAGGTCTCCAGATTTTCTCGTTCTTTCTGAGTTTGAAAAAGAACCGATAACCTCCGACATACTCCACATCCGATTATTTATAGGCTACAGCTTACTACTCGAGTACACTGACTTCCAATTTCTAAGTCTACAGTACGAGCGGAGATGGAGAGGAGCGTGCATGCGTGAAACAAGTGACGTTATCAACTTATCAGCTATCGAAAAAGCCGATTGGCTCCCTTAAAATGCTGAATGACTCTTCTGATTGGTTAATGAAACCCAAATGCTTTGGTAAACAAAATGTGGAATAATCCGGTTTCGGTGTCTTTCACCTCTCAATACCTGACATTGAGAGGTGGCAGATTGAAAGCGGGTTTTTCCAGAATTTGTTTACCAATTTTGAATGAAATTGTCAAGCATACAGCTGTTTTGTTACTTTGTACTTTTCAGATTTTCACAACATTGTACTTAAATTAAAGTACAAAATTTTTCCCAAAATTATACTTAAGTTAGAATAAAAGTATTACAAAAAATGTACTTTCTAAAAAGTACATTCTCGAAAAAGCTACTTAAGTACAGGTACTTAAGTATATCTACTTCACAACCAACTACCCACCTCTGCTTAAATACCTTTAGGAAAAAAAACTATATGTGGAGACCTGGCTGGAGCGATTATGTGGCTGAACTTCATAATGCATCCAGAGATACTTTTTTAATGTGGTGTGAACAAGGGAAGCCAATGCAAGGCCCTGTATTACAACAAAAACAGAGGGCTAATGCCAGGTTCAAGTATGCATTACGGTGCATAAAAAAATCATGAGGATGAGTTAAGCAGGGATGCTCTGGCTAGAAAGCTTGCCAGTAAGAATCCAAGAAATTTTTGGGAAGAATTAAAAACAATGAATAATTAATAATACAATGTCTCTCCCTGTAATATTGAAAATGTAACAGACTGAGAACATAGTCGAATTATGGAAGGAACACTACAGTGAGTTATTTAACTCTGTACATAAGAACAGTAATGTTAATTGTGATGCTACCTACATTCAGTGATGGGCAGTATCTAGATACATGTATCGCCGATACGTATCGATCGATACTTTTGTATCGGTATTCTCTCCAATCTCTGAGGCAGTACCCAGGAATTCTACGGGTTTTCCTGAAGTATAACACACCACTACCATCCTCTGCTCCTGTAGAACGGTTGTTTAGTTTGGCTGGTCACATTCACGCTCCAAAAAGGAATAGACTGTCTGACCAGATGTTTAGCCAGCTGGTATTTTTGAAGGGTAATAGTAATTACTTTTAATTGTTAGTGTAATATTTTCAGTCATTCATGTATCCTACAAAATTAAAACATACTTTCATTAAATAAAGCAATTGTTTTTATTTACATCTATAAAACCCATTAAAATGACGTTGATTTTACTTACAGTGCGTACAAATTACTAGTAAAACAATAATATCTAATACCTACATATTAAATGAATAATTATAAAAATGTACCGGCGATGCATGTATCGGTATCGGTATCGCTTAAGACATCTAGAAAGTATCGGCGTATCGGTATCGCCTAAGACGTTCTTCATGTATCGATGTATCAGTATCGCTTTAGCGATTTTCATGTATCGATGCCCATCACTGCCTACAGTCCAGATACAAGAGTTAGTGTATTTGAGACTAAACAGGCCATAAAATGTTTAGATTGTAACAAATCATGTGGTATTGATAGCATTTCTGCTGAGCATCTGAAATTTAGTAGTGACAGATTAATGCCTCTGTTAGCTTTGTGCTTTACAGGTTTATAATAGACTTGAATGTTACCTCTATACTAGTGATAACCAATTTGGTTTAAAAAAAAAAAAACGTACTGATATGTGTGTATATGCCTTGAAGGAAATGGTTTGTAAATATCAAACTCTAGATGTTAATGTACGAGTATTTTTGTTTCCTGGATGCCTTTAAGGCATATGATCGTGTTAATCATGACAAATTATTCATGAAACTTGTAAAGCGTAATGTACTTGGTTACTTGGTCCGTATATTAATATTCTGGTATAATCACCAGACAATGATTGTAAGATGCGGTGGGGTTAATTCAGAGCCATTCTCTGTGACCAATGGTGTCAGGCAGGGACGGATATTATCCCCCTAGTTATTCAATGTTTAAATGGACAATCTATCTGTTGTGCTGAACACCTGTAAAATAGGCTGCTATATTGGTACAATGATTGTTAATCATCTGATGATCTAGTTCTTATTTCTCCATCTGTAAAAGGGCTCAGCACACTTTTGAAGGTGTGTGAAAGGTATGGGAAGGATAACGACATAAAATATAATCCTGCTAAAAGTCATGTTATGATTATGAGGACCAAGGCCTACAAATATATAAAATTTCCTGAATTTCAATTGAATGGTATGGTGCCGTCAGAAGTGACACAGATTAAGTATCTTGGCCACATACTAACTGATAGTCTTTTAGATGACTGTGATATTCTAAGGCAATGTAGACAATTATATGCTCAGGGAAATCCAGGGTGTACACAAATTATATTTACAATTTCTCTTTCAAATAAAAATATAAGGAAACTAGGTACACATACAGTTTTTGCGCCATCTGTGAGAGTAAGTAATAAAGTTTCACCTGACAGTTATCAGATGTCAGATTATTCTACAGGGTGTACACAAATTATGAAATTGGTACGAAATTCCCTGAACATGCATTTCCCAAATCGGAGGATTGGCCGTGGGGGGGGGGGGGGGGGGCATCTCTTGGCCGGCAAATTACAAGACGTAACACCCTGTGACTTTTTTTCTATGGTTATGTAAAAGACTGTATGTAAAGACCACTTGTATAATGTTTGTACCTGTTGAGTCTGAAATAAAGTGTTTGTTTGTTAAGATTAATTTTACCTATGGGTAAGAGCAGGCACGTGCAGGGGCTTGAGTCCTCCCATTTGCCCCTCCATGCCTCAGAAGTGCCCTTTTAAAAAAAATAAAATAAAATAACATCCGTATAAATGCTGTGAAGAGACTTATTTTTTTTTAGAGGGGAGGAGATGGTGCCCTTTTTGTTAACTTTCAGCACCCCTATCTGAAGTGTCCTGTGCACAGCCCTGGGTGAGAGTACCTCACTTTCAGTAATGGTGAAATCGTGAAGCTTTAAATGATCATCACTGTGCATGATTATGAAAACGGCAATATTGTTCATATTTTCGTTAGTAAACACGAAAGAGAAGAATTTATTTAAAACTTCCGTCATTTGTAAGTCATCGTAAATTTGTTCGTTGTTTTCGTCTATGAGTGGACCAATTGTCTGCGAAGTTACTTTTTTATTCCTAACATAATTATAGAATTCCTTCGGATTCGATTTAATTTGGTTCACTATATATAGCTGTAGCGTGTCAAAATGTGTGTGGTGTGTAAGGAAGTGGATCTGGTGGATTTTAGCATGAAATCTGGTGTGTGGCTGTTATTTTTTTATTTCGATTGGGTTCAGAATCCCAGCTGAGCCTTGAACGGCCAAGCTCTGAAGGGCTACTTTAACTTTAACTTATAGCCTAAGTTAAGCTAGACTAAAACAAACTTACGGACTTGGAGGTCCTATTAGGTCCTACCTCAGGGTTGCTGACTCGATATGAGCCTACTTTAGGCCTCAGTAGCATAAAATTAAGAAAAACAAAAGTGGCACTATTTATGGACTTCTTTCTAAACCTTGCAACGACAACACAACCTGCACGATGCAACAATCCTGTATCTAAACAACGAAACTGAATTGCAAGAAAGCGCTCTATAAGACTACGCCTTGTAAGTGTCACATTCAACAAACTAGTTGAAAAGACGCTGCCAGTGCCCAAACAATGATGCCACAAGAGCCCAAAAATGCTAGTTCTAAATTAAGTGAATTTTCCACTAACCTTACAATTATGAGATGGATATATATATATCTTAACTTAATATATACAAGCAATGCTGCATCAATCAACTTAGTCATCATATCGCTTTTCGACAACAGTGGCTCTTCGTCTTCTAGATTTTCTAACAATGGTAAAACCGATTTGGGGCATGACACAAAGTAAACAAAAAACTTCCTTCATTCTACCATGGGATTGAGTGTTGTGTCGCTAAGTTGGAAATGCTGTTTGGGCACATCATAAGGGGAGCTTTAAATTGATTAGAGTGCAAATAAATAGATGTGAGTTAACTAGCAGATGACCTTCGTAAGGACAACAAATTTACATAAAAAACAGATGTCAGTTGAGATATATGGGGCATATCGAGCTTCCCGGAAACCAACTCCCTGTATCTGTGACAAAGATCCTGATTGGCCAAAATTGGTTACGTGAGACACAACTGATCAATGTAAAATTGCCACATAACCTAGGGCAATATACAAGGGTGGGCTAAAAAGTAATACATCCACTTGAATAATTCTGGATTGTGTAGAGGTAGCCAGATAAAACCGGTTTTATGTTGTAACTTGATATCCCCACCCCATTCCAGATTGTGTAGAGGTAACCAGATAAAACCAATTTTGTGTTATAGCCTAATATAGACTACACTCATTCTACACGTTGGTTCAGTATCGATTACAATGGGAAGGAGTAAAGACGTTTGCTTCAAGCAACGTGCCATAATTGAATTTTTGACCGCGGAAAGTGTTGCTCCCATAGACATTAATCGGCGAATGCAAGCTGTGTACAGCAAACAGTGTGTTGATGCGAGTACAGTTCAACGTTGGGTGAGGCAGTGTAAAGAAGGAGAAGCAGGGCAAGAAGATTTGCGAAATAAACTGCGAAGTGGAAGGCCTGTAATGGTAACTGACGAGTCTCATTGGAACTACATTGACAAACTGATTCGTGGAAATAGTTGCATTAAATAAAATGAAATTGCTGGTGCTCGATATCTCCAAAGAGTGAGTTGGACACATTATCAGTATTCTTCGTTACTGAAAAGTCTGCGCCAGATGAGTGCCTCGCATGCTCACTGCAGAGATGAAAACTGAGAGACTACGCATTTGTCAAGAAAATCTGCAGTGCTTCGAAAATGAGGGAGATGAATTTCTGCATAGCATTGTGACAGGAGACGAGACGTGGGTCCACCATTTTGACCTTGAAAATAAACAGCAATCCATAGAATATCGGCACAAAAATTCACCGCAACCAAAAAAATTCAAAGTTAAAATATCGGTTGGAAAAGTGACGACTATTTTTTGGGATATCAATGGTGGTGTTCTTGAAAACTTTATGGAAAGAGGGACAGTAATCAACTCCGCACGTTATATTGAAACATGTTGGGTGCCTGTCAGAAGGTTCTGACAAGGTTGGTGCAGCAGAAGCTACAGGGCTACAAAACAAACTAAGAGTCCTTAAGATTTGTTGTTGATCTTCATATTGTAGAACAAGTTCTTAGTGCTACCAACAGTCTGTCAGATCAGCTTCAGTTACATGATATTCTAATTTCTGAGGCATGTTCTCTCGTTGAGTTGACCAGGAATGAATTACTACTGATAATGAGAAATGATAATGCTTTCTCTAGTTTGTTCGATACAGCCAAGACTTTTGCTGAGTCATTTAATATTCGTACTGGTAACAGATTTAGTAACTGTGGCTAAAAGTGAGAGAAGATCACAACAAATTCAAAAAGTCTCCTTACATCTCAAACATTTTTTCATAGTCACAACCATTGGGAAAAGTAATGTTGAGGTTCTGGCAGCACATCTTTCCATCTTACAATGGAAGCCAAAATAGATTATTTTTCCATATTAGTTTTATTTCAGAACTTGATAGAGCTTCTCACAAAACATGCCCTTTTTAACAGCTATTTTTTCCTTTGACTGTAACTCAGGAGACTTTTTAGAATTAGGGAAACTTAATTCTATTGCACACTCATATCCAGGGACATGTTTAGCTACCGTGGGGCCCACTGGTTCCGTGAGCACACATGGAAACCATAACAATATATGAATATAAATCCATACTACAATTTACAGGGTTAATCATGGTGTACAGTTTGGTGGACTCATCTGTTTTAAATATCTCCCTACAAAAAAATAAGGTTGACAGACCATATGAAAAATATGTGAAAAAAAATTTAAAAATTATACTAATAGTATATACGGTATATTTTAGTTACAATAACATGGCAGAAGGTCATTATGCAGAAAATGACATGACCTGAAGTTGAATTCAAAAACATTTTTCTAGTGTATTTTGGTGTGCTCTGTTCAAATATAACCTTCATTTCTTGTGCAAATGAACGGAAATACGTGTTTGGGCCATGCAATGACAACTGTATTTCTGTTCATTTGCACAAGAAATGAAGGTCATATTCGAACAAAGCACACTAAAATATACTTGAAAAATGTATTTTTGACTACATTTTATACAATAAAGCATAACCTAACATGTTCATGTTACGAGATCTCGTAAACAACGCATTACCACAGGAAATGTACAAAACACCTCAAATTAACCAGAAAAGTTTGCTCTCATCATTTTCGTTTAAACTAACGAAAATATCATGACTTAACCAATCAAGGGCATACAGTTGACCTAACCAGGCATTCAATTAACCTAACCAGGCATTCAGTTGACCTAACCGGGCATTCAATTAACCTAACTGGGTATTCAATTAATCATTTAATTAATCATCTAGGGCACATGACGAATCAAATTCTCAAACTCGAAACCACACGAACGGCACGTCATAATTCTATCACAAACACCACGAAACTGAATCCAATTAGAAAAAAAAATAGCCAGAACAGAAACCAACAAAGTAATTAAGTCGCAGAGTAACATGACGTCATACCACCCCCGACTACAAATACACTATATATATATATATATTATATATGAGTGACAAATTTGAATAAAGCTACTAAAACTACCTCATAAAAAGTTATTTTGATTTACAGGTCCAGCCCATGTCATTTAAAACATAAATAAATTAACCCTTCATTTCTTGTGCAAATGAACAGAAACACAGTTGTCATTGCATGGCCCAAACACATATTTCTGTTCATTTTCACAAGAAATGAAGGTTATATTTGAACAGAGCACACCAAAATACACTAGAAAAATTTATTTTTTAATTCAACTTCAAGCCATGTCATTTTCTGCATAATGACCTGGCAGAATATAAGAAATAGTTGGTAATATGAATAAATGCAAGGTTTCTTGTACCAAACAATTGAAATAATTAGCAATCTATTGCAAAATAATTTTACATTTGACAGTTTGATGACAATAATGTCCTGAAAATTGTAACACTTACAGTTAAATAAAAAAATCAACCTTTTTTTCACTAACATAGCAAAACAAAGACAAAAGGCAATCTTGCCACCTTAAAAGCACCCAGCGTATGTAGACGTACCATACATATCAAGCTTTTTATGTTGTCATTCAATAGAAAAACACACATACAAAAACACTATACGTATGAGTTTATGACGTACCTTCCCCCACAGCAACAAATCAAAAACTGAACGCTGGAAGCATTCGGCATCTTTAGGCCAACCTCTCTTTGGCACTATGGGTGAGACTTAGAGTTGTCAAATGGCACTTAACTTGTTAGGAAAATTTTGTGCCAATGTAAATATACAAAAGGCAATAATACTGTACGTACGTTATACGTAAGAAATAGTGTTGAAACTTGAAAGAATAATCAAGTAAGGAAAATAAAAAAAACATGGAGGAAATCAGTGTAAAGTGTATAAACAGCAATTCTTCAGAAGGATCAGCTATTACCTCTATGTAAAAATAAAAGTGCAATAATAATGTTATTTTCCAACCATTTTCAGTTTTTCTTGATGTGTTTCCACTTTCCAAAAACCTATATCTAATGACACAAAATCTAATCTAATTTTATATAATAAGCAGAGTCTCTTCCCTAGAGTGCGGGGCCCAGGGCACGTGCCCTAAGTGCCCTGCCCTTAACATGCCCCTGATTATAACAATATCCTAGATGCACTTGAAGGCAATGAAAACTATGATGTCATATACTCAGATTTTGTTAAAGCTTTCGACAAATGCGATCATAGTATAATAGCACATAAAATGAAACATATGGGAACAACAGGCAAAGTGGGAAAATGGATCTACAACTTCCTCAGAGAATGTCTACAGATCATCAAAATTCAAGGTGTATCATCATCAGAATTGGAAATACGCAGCTCAGTACCACAAGGTACAGCACTGGCCCCACTCCTGTTCATCATCATGCTAACAGACATAGACAGTGGAGTAAACAGCGACAGTATAATAACATCCTTTGCGGATGATACAAAGATCAGCAGAAAAACCAGCGATGCAAATGAAGTGGAGGCCTTGCAGAGGGACATGAACAAAATATACAAATTATGGAAAAACTATACGCGCTCACAACATGGTATCATATGTGGTACATTTATTTCATAATTAAATATAAATTATTAATTAATTGAATTAAATATCTATACAAAAATGCCTCGGGATTGGCGACATAGCCTATTGGGAATGAAATAATTGAATTGCCATAAGTACAAAGAACCTGTATGTATGAATCAGCCTCACATAGCAACAAGAAAACCCAATTTATTGTTTAGTCTACGAAGGAGTAGACCAAACAAAAATAATGCTAGTTCGGCAAATAATACACCAGAACCAAGGAACGGCTCTCAGGGCTGTTTATGTTACAGCGAAGCTTTAAACGCGGAGGATGTCTTTGTCCCCCCTAGAGTCCTGAGTGAATTCCTTATAATATAAAACCTAGTGACTATAAAAGGATAGGCCTATTCCTTCAGGGGTTTATATAGTGACTGCCTATATTAATTACCTTAAGTAAATTCGCCGCGTAACCCCATCGTGGCGACCCTACACCGAAAATGACCGTCACGCCCTACATCGAAACAAACAAAGACCCAGCAAAAATAAGGTGAGCAATTTCAGTTTTTATTAACATAAGGCTTTCCCAACTCCCGATGCTAGAATTACCGTAATCAATATAAATATAAAGAGGTCCTTTAAAGACCTACATATTTATAACTCTCTAACGAAAAAGCATAGGGCTTTTGTCGGTAACCCTCCACTGAAGTCTGTTGGAAATTTCCAACGGATGAGGGCACAGGCAATCAACCCATAGCCCTATATAGTTTTTTTCAAATGGTGGCCCTGTGTATGGGGAACTAACCCCTCTACAATTTACACTGACACGCAGTGGCTAGGTTTACCTCATTGGCCTAACCCCAATTTCAACCGTAACCCCACTATAGTTTTTTCATATGGTGGCCTATTCAACTGGGAACCGATCCCTTTACCTTTACACTAACCGAAAACAAAGGCTTGTTCATTTAACAGGCATAACTTATTTTAGGTCCTAAAAAAAATAGGCCCGCAACATTAAGCCTATTTAATAGGTCCTACTCTTCAAACTCAAAACTAAGCCTTGTTAATTTAACAGGCTTAACTCATTTAAGGTCCTATAAAATAATAGGCCCAAACATAAGCCTATTTGGTAGCCCAACAAATAGGTCTATATAGTAGGCCCACCTAACTTTACATTACATAATAGGCCTACCTCTTAAAGTAGGCCTTACTCTTTACACTCAAGGCCTATCCTAATTAAAAACACTAAATTTATAATTGAACCTGTGGTGTAGGTTATAAAATTTATTTCAGCAATTTAACTTACTCATTAACATCACAAAATTCGACTCAGACCTGTAACATCACAAAATTCGACTCGAACTGTAACATCACAAAGACCTAAAGCAATTGCACAAATTCAAACCTACACCCACCTAACACCTATTCGTGACCCTATTCCAAATCCTATTTGACATATAGGCATACCAAGTCCTATTTGACATATAGGCCCAACCTATTACCTATTCGAAGTCCTATTTGACATATAGGCCCAACCTATTACCTATTCGAAGTCCTATTTGACATATAGGCCCAACCTATTCCAAGTCCTATTTGACATAGGCCCAACCTATTCCAAGTCCTATTTGACATATAGGCCCAACCTATTCCAAGTCCTATTTGACATATAGGCCCAACCTATTCCAAGTCCTATTTGACATATAGGCCCAACCTATTCCAAGTCCTATTTGACATATAGGCCCAACCTATTTCAAGTCCTATTTGACATATAGGCCCAACCTATTTCAAGTCCTATTTGACATATAGGCCCAACCTATTTCAAGTCCTATTTGACATATAGGCCCAACCTATTCCGAAGTCCTATTTGACATATAGGCCCAACCTATTTCAAGTCCTATTTGACATATAGGCCCAACCTATTCCGAAGTCCTATTTGACATATAGGCCCAACCTATTTCAAGTCCTATTTGACATATAGGCCCAACCTATTCCGAAGTCCTATTTGACATATAGGCCCAACCTATTTCAAGTCCTATTTGACATATAGGCCCAACCTATTCCGAAGTCCTATTTGACATATAGGCCCAACCTATTTCAAGTCCTATTTGACATATAGGCCCAACCTATTCCGAAGTCCTATTTGACATATAGGCCCAACCTATTCCGAAGTCCTATTTGACATATAGGCATACCAAGTCCTATTTGACATATAGGCCCAACCTATTCCGAAGTCCTATTTGACATATAGGCCCAACCTATTTCAAGTCCTATTTGACATATAGGCACAACCTATTACAGACAAGGCTTGATATAAGGGTCTCAAATGCAACGTTTGAGGATCTTTACTCAGCCAAATTGATTAACCTAACCCAAAACCAAAAAAAAAACCCTATAACAAAATACACATTTACACACACACACGTACGGTACAGTATATAAATATATACATACGACTTCAAACATCCAATTCTTCTTTTAAAAGAAGAATCACAACAGATTTCATCAACAGACACATACATTCCTTGCAAACAGATTGGATTCCTTCAAAACCCAAAACCTTCCAGACCTACCTGTAGGATACACAACATTTACTCATTCATAACTACTGGTATTGACTTCATTGGAGTGGTGAATCCAAGTTTTGAAGACCAACTGGATTCGGAGGAATGCGACACACACACACACACACACACACTACTCTTTCAATGTGGCTCAAACACAACAACCTGTCTAAACATAACCAAGGATCGGAGAGTAAAAGCTTTTATTGCTGCGCTCTGATTCTGTGCACATAATTTTGTGCCAAAATTATATGGTTAGACAGTGACACGTACAAACAAACTACTCTACTCCAAAGGGCCTTGGCCTACCCTTGGCCATAGCCCAACAAATTCATCAAACGGCTGATGGCCTACCTTGGCCATAGCCCAACAATTCATCAAAATGGCTTGGCCTACCGTGGCCATAGCCCAACAAATCATCAAAGGGCTGATGGCCTACCTTTGGCCATAGCCCAACAAATTATCAAATGGCTTGGCCTACCTTGGCCATAGCCCAACAAATTCATCAAGGGGCTTGTGGCCTCCCTTGGCCACAGCCCAAACTACAGGGTCTTGTGGCCTCCCTTGGCCACAGCCCAAACTACAGGGGTCTTGTGGCCTCCCTTGGCCACACCCAAACTCCCTTGGCCACAGCCCAAACTACAGGGGTCTTGTGGCCTCCCTTGGCCACAGCCCAAACTACAGGGGTCTTGTGGCCTCCCTTGGCCACAGCCCAAACTACAGGGGTCTTGTGGCCTCCCTTGGCCACAGCCCAAACTACAGGGGTCTTGTGGCCTCCCTTGGCCACAGCCCAAACTACAGGGGTCTTGTGGCCTCCCTTGGCCACAGCCCAAACTACAGGGGTCTTGTGGCCTCCCTTGGCCACAGCCCAAACTACAGGGGTCTTGTGGCCTCCCTTGGCCACAGCCCAAACTACAGGGGTCTTGTGGCCTCCCTTGGCACAGCCCAAAACAGGGTTTTGTGGCCTCCCTTGGCCATAGCCCAAACAGCAAGGGTTGTGGCCTCCTTGGCCAGAACCAAAAACAGGGTCTTGTGGCCTCCTTTGGCCAGAGACCAAACAAAAAGTCTTGTGGCCTCCCTAGGCCATAGGCCAAACAACACAAAAACAGTACAGGATTCGAACCCCCAAGCCCTCCAGATCTACCTGTGGAGGAGTAAATTTACTCCACTAAAACTACGGGTATTGACTAGTCTGAAGTGGTAGGAGGTTTGAATACAGTACAAACTCTTTCTAATTCTCCTAAATTAAATGAACAAATAACAAAAGACAACAATGGGAACATTGAACCAAACAATTACACGAAAACACTTGGAATGCTTTGGTTTTTTAAACAGAATTCCGAACACGATGACACTCTTTGCACAAAGAGTTATAACTTAAATCCAAATGCCGATACAAAAAGACAAGTGCTTTCAGAATCATCCAAAATTTTCGACCCCATTGGATTATATTTACCAGCAACCATAAGATCCAAAACCCTTTTGCAAGACTTATGGAAAAAGAAAATTGATTGGGATGAACCACTTTCAGTGGAAGACCAACTTCATTGGAAAAAATTAGCCACAGACTTGAACAAAGTTCAAGACATCTACGTACCAAGATGTGCTGGCTACAGATTGAAATCAAACACTACACATTTTTACAGATGCCAGCACACAAGCTTACGGGTGTTGTGCCTATTTAACAAGTGAAAATGAAAGTAACTTGGTTTATTCAAAGGCAAAAGTGGCACCCTTAAACCAAAAGAAAACTGTACCACAACTTGAATTATTAGCTGTCTCATTGGGAGTTAAAACAGCAGACTTTCTTTCACAAGTGTATAAAGAAGTTGACATAACAAACATTTACTTAAGGACAGACAGTCAAATTTGTCTAACATGGGTGACCAACACAGATACAACTTCTTGCAAAAACATATTTGTGAAAAACAGACTAACAGAAATCAAAACTGCAAACACAAACCTTGGTATCAAATTTAGGTACATAAAAACAAAAGAGAATCCTGCAGACTTTTTGACAAGAGGGCTCTCTTACAAGCTGTTGAAAACAAATAAAATCTGGTATGAAGGGCCCGAATGGCTAACATGTGAGGATCTTTGGCCAGCCAAAGTAGTTAACCTCACACTCAACTCTACAACAACTGAAAAGATCACTGAGGACAAACCTATATTTGACTATCACCTTTATTCAGACCTAAACAAACTCTTGAGAATTACAGTCTATTGCTGCAAGTTTGTCAATAGCTACCTTCTCAAACACTGTCCTCAGAAAGCCTTTTCTAACTTAACAGAAACTGCAACAAAATACTGGCTCAAACAGATACAAGCTTCAGAATTTGACAAGGAGTTGAAGTATCTTAGGTCCAGTAGCACATTAAACAAAGGTCATGTCCTAAATCTGTACCTGGATACAGAGGGTCTGATAAGGTGTAAAGGAAGGCTTAACAAGTCAACTTTGACTTACAACTCTAAGCACCCAATTCTTCTTCCAAGGAGAAATCACTTCACAAAACTCATCATCAGGGATACCCACAACAAAATACACCACATGGGAGTCCCACAAACCCTGACAGAGCTGAGAAAAACTTACTGGCTACCAAAGGGTAGAACTGAAACAAAGAAAATTTTAAACACATGCATTCCTTGTAAACGTATCCATTCACGACCCTTTAAGACCCCAAGCCCTCCAGACCTACCTGTGGAACGAGTAACATTTACTCGGCCATTTGAAACCACGGGTATTGACTACACTGGAGCGGTAAATGTGAGTTTTGGAGACAAAATGGATTCAAAGGAATACAAAGTGTACATTGTACTCTTCACCTGTGCTGCCACACGTGCCATATGTCTAGACATAGTAGAAGATCTGACAGCAGAAGCTTTTATTGCTGCTTTCAGACGATTTTGTGCACACAATTCTGTACCCAAAACTATATGGTCAGACAATGCCACATACTTCAAATCTGGTGAAAGAATTATTCATCAGATTTGTGACAGTGAAACAGTACAAACTCATTTAACCAAACACAACATAACCTGGAAGTACATTCCTGTTAATACACCATGGTATGGTTCAATTTGGGAAAGAAACATACAAACTGTAAAGAACTGCCTTAAAAAGACTATTGGGACAAAACATCTACAACTTTTTGAACTCATGACTATTCTGTCAGAAATTGAAAATGTTGTCAACAACAGACCATTAACTTATGTGGGAGATGGTATTAATGAGCCAGAACCTCTCACACCAAACCACCTAATTAAGGGAGAAACAGTAAACATGTTACCAGAATCTGAACATAACAGTACAGAGGATCCAGATTGGGAAATAGGACACAAAGAACTCAACACAAAATACCAACATTTGACACAAATCAAGACTCAATTTATAACAAAATGGAGAGAAGAATACTTAACAAGTCTTAGAGAAAGACATAAACAATTAACAAAACAAAGTTGGAATGATTCAGTCAAAATTGGGGACATTGTGTTGATACATGACAAGACACCAAGACAACATTGGTCAATGGGAAAAGTCTTGGAACTCAAAACTGGTGAAGACGAAGTTACCAGGGTTGTAAAACTGAAAACAGCAACTGGTGAGACCACCAGAGATATCACATTACTATATCCTTTGGAGTGTGGGGCTAAATTAGAACCATTACCCCAAAGGATGGATCAGGATACTATTGGGGAGGAATCTCTCAATGTGCCTGATGTAACTCAGACTAAACCAGACAGGCCTCAAAGAAAGACTGCTTTGAAAGCCAGAAAACTTTTACAAGAAAAAATTAAGACTGGTGACTTATAAAACTTACACAAACTGAGCAAAGTTAAAATGCTTAATAACTTTACTTTAATCCCATAAATTTCCTATACCTAAAGGGAGTCAAACTGATTGACATAACTTTAACTAAACTTGAGAAGTTGGCCTCTTGAACTTTCATATTTGAATAGGTCTTGAGTAACCTCTCTCTCCTAAATTTCTACTTCATTCTTTTCAATCCATTTCACATGGTTTAAAACACAGTTTATCAAAAAATTTGATCTATAACATACAAATTTTTCTCCGGCCCCCCCCAGTATATGGAAAAACTATACGCGCTCACAACATGGTATCATATGTGGTACATTTATTTCATAATTAAATATAAATTATTAATTAATTGAATTAAATATCTATACAAAATGCCTCGGGATTGGCGACATAGCCTATTGGGAATGAAATAATTGAATTGCCATACGTACAAAGAACCTGTATGTATGAATCAGCCTCACATAGCAACAAGAAAACCCAATTTATTGTTTAGTCTACAAGGAGTAGACCAACAAAAAAATGCTAGTTCGGCAAATAATACACCAGAACCAAGGAACGGCTCTCAGGGCTGTTTATGTTACAGCGAAGCTTTAAACGGAGGATGTCTTTGTCCCCCCTAGAGTCCTGAGTGAATTCCTTATAATATAAAACCTAGTGACTATAAAAGGATAGGCCTATTCCTTCAGGGGTTTATATAGTGACTGCCTATATTAATTACCTTAAGTAAATTCGCCGCGTAACCCATCGTGGCGGCCCTACACCGAAAATGACCGTCACGCCCTACATCGAAACAAACAAAGACCCAGCAAAAATAAGGTGAGCAAATTTCAGTTTTTATTAACATAAGGCTTTCCCAACTCCCGATGCTAGAATTACCGTAATCAATATAAATATAAAGAGGTCCTTTAAAGACCTACATATTTATAACTCTCTAACGAAAAAGCATAGGGCTTTTGTCGGTAACCCTCCACTGAAGTCTGTTGGAAATTTCCAACGGATGAGGGCACAGGCAATCAACCCATAGCCCTATATAGTTTTTTCAAACAAATGGTCAGAAGACAACAATATGATATTTAACACCGAGAAAGTTCAGCTCTTGAGATATGGTAGAAATGAGGAACTTAAACAGACTGCATATTATGCTCCAGATAGACAGGAAACTCAGAGAAATGAAAGCCATTGACTTGGGGGTAATATGACCGATGATGCCAAATTCGAGACAAAATTAGATAGCAATAAACAAGCAAAAAGAGTCGCGTTCAAAAGGAGGGACAAGACAGTAATGATTCCCCTGCTGAGAACACTGATCATACCAAAACTTGAATACTGCTCAGTTTTGACGTCCCCATATGAAAACGAAGAAATTAATTAACTAGAAGAAACACAGAGACATTTCACAGCCAAGATTGATGGCTGCAAAGAACTCAACTACTGGGAAAGACTATGTACACTAAATCTGTAATCCCTGGAAAGAAGAGAGAGGTACACCATAATCTACATATGGAAAATGATCGAAAAACTGGTACCAAACCTAAGACTTGTTTTAAAGAGAACTGCAATTTGGCCCACCTGCAGGGAACAATCTGAATGCAACCACATCAAAATCAATGGAGAGAATACCAGTATAGTGAGCCTGCTATCCATCAGCACTATTTGGCCCAAGGGATGCAAGAAAACCCAAGATCAAATACCATTCCTGCACCCAGATCTTATGCTGATATAGCAGGTTCAGGTAAGCCCACTGGTGACAATATTACAGCAAGCAACCATGAAACCCCAGTGCCGGCCTTAGGGGTGTGCGAACCGTGCGGTCGCACAGGGCCCGCAACTTAGGGGGGCCCGAAAATTTCATAGAAATTTACCATCGACGTCAGAATGCCAAAATTGGTGTAAATTAATGTAATTTATTTGTGTAATATTGTGTAATATATATTTGTGTATTAGCTTGATTTTTCTTTTCTTCTCAGTCATTTAAAACAGTAGATAGATTTTAATGAAAAGATTTTTGTTACTTATATATACACCTGCAATTGGTTTATGTTTATTTTTATGAAATCTAGTTAATTCTTTTATGTTTTAGTATTCTTATATTACAGTACAATTGCCAAATATTCATTTGTAGTTGATTAAGTTATTTTCTTTTTTGTATATTTACAAACTTTATTTTGTGTATTTACTTTTGTTGAATATCCTAATTAAATTGAATTATCCTATTCCTAATTAAATATCCTAAGGCCGGCGCTGGTTGAAACCTCTTATGATAGTTTAAATATTTGATAATAATAAAGTAATAAGTAGTAATAATAGTAAAGGCTGTTGGTCTGTTGGTATTCTGTTACAGTTGCACTTGTATAGTTAAATTTTACTTGTTGTACTTGTTAACAATCTACTAAAATAAAATGATTAGCAATGAAAAACAATTTGACTTGTGTCATGGGGGGCCCGTACAGTATACTCTGCACTGGGCCCGAAATATCCTAAGGCCGGCGCTGGAAACCCCATTGGGGTTTTATCACCTCATGAAACAAATACAAGACATTCAAAGCTCACTTGGGCTCCTCATACAAAAGCAAATGAGAACCCCAGCAGGAACCCTACAAATGCCCTACATGTGGGAGATGAAACAAATGGCTCCACAAATATATCAATAATTTACTTAAACATCCAGGGCCTTTACCCAAACTCAAACCATACCAAAGTACCTTACCTAAAGAGCCTAGTGGAAAACACTACTAGCACAGTTATAGCCCTCACAGAAACACACCTGAACCCCATGATCATAGTGAAATTGAAATCAAAGGGTATAACACCCATAGATGTTATTGAAAAATTTATTTTATGAGATTATTTTTATTTAGGTGCACTATTAAGGCTAAGTTTACTTTAAATAGACACAGTAATTATAGAAATAATAATGGCCCATTTAGACACCGTCAACATAGCTACAGACTTTTCACTGTAGGCTGCAGTGGTTTTAAGGTTAAAATTTGGTCAGCAGCTAGATTACTAACTATGGTCAAGCTAAATTCATTGAAATTAATTTAGACTTACCACAAATGAAGTTGCCAATTGAACGTTACCCTTTCTGTTTCTAACTAGTCCATAAGTTTCATTTAGTTTCCAGATTTTAATTTTTATTTGAGTCACTATTTGGCACACTGCTAAGTTATTTATTCATGGGGGCTATTTTCCAGACCTAGGTTTTGCAGTTTAAGTTAGGCTAGGGCTGTATTGCTCTTAAGTTTTTGTTTTTAAAGGTTTAAGGTTTTGAAGGTTTTTACTTAAGTTAAGTTAGGGCTATATTGCCCTTAAGTTTTAATAGGGGCTATTCTAGCCATTTAATTATTTAGTTCGGGCTGTTGTAGCCCGGTTCGAGTTTCTTCTAGGTACCTAGTTTTAATCTCTTACCTTAGTTATGTATTTTGATTAAGCTACTTACACCTGGTTCTGGTAGGCCACTATTTAGTTAAACAGGGTTTCAGTTTTTAATTTAATTGCAGTGGTTAATATTGAGGTTTAAAAGTTGACTTTAAGTTGCCCAGTTAGTTGGGGAACTACAACAATTTTTTATGAAAAAACTAGCCCACTTGATTCAGCAATCAAAATTTTTCGATGTCTAACAAAGAGCTCAGTTTTTTGTTCTTCTTCTTTTTGTTAATTAGGGAAACCCAACTTGGTTAATATGAGTTTTATCGTACTCAGAATATCAAAAGCAAATATAATTATAAAATATTAAAGCATAATTTTCTCATCATTTTCATATAAGTCACTATGCTCGCAGATGCGTCCTTACCAAATTATGTAGATTTGAATATTATGACATTTTTGCGACATTGTTTTCCCACCCTCCCAATATTTGCCTGGTGACGTCATGAAAATATGATAATAGCTAGGCTTGGGCTATTTTTTGCTACTCTGCGACTTAATTAGTTGGATGTTTTCTGTTCTGGCTATTTTTGTTTTTGTAATTGGATTCAGTTTGGTCGTGTTTGTGATAGAATTATGACGTGCTGTTCGTGTGGTTTCTGACTTTGAGAACTTGATTCGTCATGTGCCCTAGATGAAGAGAAAGCATTAGATGTTTTTATCAATTACGGCGTTATTCTCTCATCCTTAACTTGCCGAAATGTGACAGTGAGTGCCTAATACGCAGTGCTGGGCAGCGCAAACGAAAATTCACTTGCGCAAGCGCAAATGCGCAAACCCAAACCCATACCTTGCGCAAGCGCAAATGCGCAAACTTCTCGAAACTTGCGCTTGCGCAAACGCAAACTATTTATATATACAGGGTTTTCCAAAAAAAAAAATAGGTGCGGGTTTTTTTGGGACACCCTGTATAAAATTAAATTTATAGTAAATCAAATCAAATCAAATCAAAAGACTTTATTAACAGACACACGATCCATAGATATATCAATAAAGAATAGATACAAAATTACAATGTTAAATAAATAATAATAAAAAAAAAAGAAATTACAATATTACAAAAAAAAAAACACTTGAAAGCTCCTCAGAGTCCTCCTCCAACTCCATCGTGAGCAGGTCCATGTTGCCCTTCAGGAACACAAACCTCTCAAAGTTCTCAGAGGTCAGGCTGGACCTCTTGGGCTTCATGATGTCAGACCCCTGGGAGAACACCCTCTCCACAGCTGCAGAGTCTTCCTCGACGGAGTCCTGGTCAGAGTCCTCCTGGGCGGGATCCTCGTAGAGTCGGACTCGCCAAACATCTTGAAGGCCTTCACGAAGTTGACTCCGTTGTCTGTGGTTGTACTGATGACCTGTACAATCAGTTCAAATTGTTATTTGTACATATTTAATAATTGAATAATAAATTAATTTATTTGATATTTAAATTAATAAATTTGCCATATGATAACATCGCTTCAGTCTTAAAAATTAAAATGTTTAAATATTTGTATGTCTAATTATTTGTTGACTGTTGTAAAACATGTAAAAGATGGTATGGTTAAGTACTTGCTTTCATGCTTTGTTTTTTGCTCACCTTGGCCTCAATATCAAACTTCTGGTGGACGTCCTGCATGGTGTTGCCAAGGACGTCATAGGTGTGCGCCACAGGCACCTCCCTGCAGGTTAGGACGGCCTTCTTCCTCTTGAGGTTGGAGGGCTCTATCCAGTGGGCAGTCATGCCCAGGAAGGAGCGGTTGTGGGCTGTCCAGCAGTCAGCGGTGGTGGCCACATAGTTGACCTCGCCCAGGATGGAGGTGAGCTCTGTCTCCCCTGCCTCGGCCTTCTTCTTGAGGTTCCTCATGTAGGTCCGCCTGGAGGGGAGCTTGAAGCTGGGGTTCAGGTACTTGAGGAACCTGGTGAAAGATGGGGACTCCGTGGTTTTGGCGGGCAACATCTCTTCAACCATGAACCTGTGGAGAAGTTGAAAATTAAATTCATTTTGAACATTTTCAATAAATGTATTTTAAAACATAAGTTACAAAAAAGATTAGGTATGATTGTAAGGAAAGTCTTTATCTTATCTTTACAATGAATTTTTTTTTTATATCATATAAATATTTGATATATTTAATAAATTATTTAAATTATTCTATTATTAGTGTATAAAATTAAGATTTATAATTATTATTTATTTCCTGCGCAAAGGTCCTGGGCCTTGCTATTGTTGAAGGCGGCAGATCCAGCAAAGGAGGACTCTATGCTGGCCTGGCGCATTCTCTTGGAGCCAGAGTCCTTGGTGTCGCCAGAGAGGGACCGGCCGCGCTTGGACCCACCAGTGATGGCAGCGAGGAGGTCTTTGCTCTGGTTGGGGTGAACCTTGAAAAAAAAAATTATAAATTATATTGTAATGACAGTGATATACAACAGAAGTGTTTGAATTGAGACAAAGTATAATTTATTATTTAATATTTAATTATATTTTAATAAATAATAATTTCTAAAGTTAACTACTTATCAAGTTTTTTTAAATTTAAAATTTATAAATAAACTTAAACTTACATGCTGGTAGTGGCTCTTGAGGGTGTACATGCTGATGGTGTTGAAGCTGACCTTGGCCTTGCACCTCTTACAGATGATGCTGCCCCTGTAGACCACCCTGCCCCTCTCAACCACCCTCTTCTTGCTGGTCAAAGGTCCAAAGAAGGTGTCCAGGTGGGGCCAGGGTTGTTGAGGTCCTCTTCCTCCTGGTGAGGCTCTGAGCCATGGCTGGTCACGCTGCCGGCCGGGCTGGGGGCAGAGGTGGGGCTGGACAGAGACTGGTGTCTGAGGCTGTCCATGGTTCACTAGTTATAGACAGTAGTTATAACTTATGAAGTTTCTAGAAGTTACTAGAGTAGTTAGTAGTTTGAACTCTGAAATAAAATTAAAATCAACTAATCAAACAAACGTGTTTCACTAGCGTTGTTGGTATACTGAGTGCTCACTGCTGTCTGGCGGCGCCACCTGTCTGGCAGTCACGTGTTTATGAGCTAAATCCACTATTTTTAATATTTGTTTTTTTTTCACGTTTGCGCACAAGTTTGCGCAAGAATTGGCGCAAACGCAAATGCGCAACCGAAATCACACTTGCGCAATTTGCGTTTTGCGCAAGTGTTTGCGCAAGTGCCCAGCACTGCTAATATGAAAAGATCCGAAGATATTTAGGTGAAATAACCAATATTAACCGGTTAGGCCAACTGAATGCCTTTGATGATTGGTTAGGTTAAGTAATGATATTTTCGTTAGTTTTAGGCATTTTAGGTTACTATTTCCACTTATGTTAGTTTTAGGGTTAGGTTAGGTAAAGTTAGGTTAATACCATAATACATTTTTCTAGTAATATTTGATGTGTTTTGCTTAGATTCTGACCTCCATTTCTCTTGAAAATGAGCCAAACTTCAAAATACTATAACTTTGTTGGATCTCATTTCCGAGGGAAATGGAGGTCAGATTTGAACAAATCACATCAAATACTACTAGAAAAATGTATATTGGTGTGTAAAATGACTGAGTTACTCAGTATACATAATTACCCCCAACTTCACTAGTTGGTTGGTTAGAAACAAGGGTTATTATTTTTTATTCTAAATTTAGTTTGTGGTAAATATTTGTTTTGTTTATATTTTATTTGGAAATATATGTGGTTATTTCTACACATCAACTTTTTTTTAACATTCCCCACAAGGGGAAAAAATTTACCCAGAATTATATATTGATGAATGAAAATGACTTCCTCTACAGAAAAGTTTCTTTTAGGTGAAATATGAAAATGAAAGCGTCTTTTCTGTAGAACGTTAATCCTAAGCTATAGCTATTTAAGTTATTTACAATTTTCAATTTGTGGTCTTCAGAAAGATCCACTCTGTATTTTTCTTTGCAGTTCTTCCCAAAATCTAACTGCAGCTTGTATTTGTGGTCGGGGTTGAGTAGCGGCAGTAGTAGTGTCAGGATAATCTACAGTTCCTAATTCAGAGGAGGAATTTTCAAGTTCTTCCAGGTCAATATTCGGTTTATGAGTTATTTCAAGTGGGTATAACCGATATATGTGTCTTCTGGAGAGGTGACCATTGGGTGTTTTTACAGTTATATGCCTGATTATGCCATCATCTGGGTGTAATGTTTCAATTATAGCAATCTTCCAGAAGTATTTAAGATTCATAGAATTTTCATCTAAGAGGCACAGTTCTCCTACTTTAGGTTCTTTACTTACTGGTTGTTTGTGTTGTTGGTATTCTTTTTCCCTCAAACTACTCAAATATTCATATCGCCATCTTTCTTTGATTTTATGGAAAAAATAGGTCCTGCTCCAACCAGAGTAGCCTAAACACAACCTAGGCTACGTTGGAGATGGAAGACCTAGGCCAAAGATGAACCAGCCTAGCCAGGGCCGGCCTTAGCAATTGCGGGGCCCAATTTGGACCATTTTGGTTGGGCCTCCTGGACGTAAGATTATTTCACATTAGGTATCAGGAATATATGCTATTACGCTGTATTAAAAATAAAACAATATCTATATTTATTAGCTTATATTTTGATGTAAAACGTGTTAAAACAAAACTATACTTATAAAGAAATCTTTCTTGCTTTCTGTTCTGCAAACTCTTTCAAAATTTTGTTGAAGTTTAAGTTTTTTGCTTCATCACATTCATCACATGAGCTTGACATCTGTTAGTGCAATTTCCAAATCTGTAGCATGTTTTTGTAATTTCTCCTTTGGAATTTGTTGAAATTTACTCGAAAAGCCAAATAAATCAACATGCTTGTTTTTTCAACTGCTTAAACCGTGGCTCCAAAGACTGCATTCCTTATTTTTCAAAGCTGGAGGTGGCAACCCTAGTGCGGGGCCCATGTGAGCACGGGACCCAATTTGGTTAAATAGGTTCAACTGGCCTAAGGCCAGTCCTGAGCCTAGCTATTTGTCCATAAACAGGACTTCCATACTCTTTTGTTAAACAATTACAGCTGAAATGGGTTATTATTCGTTTTTTGACCCAGTCACACCCAGCTATAACAATAATATATATTGAATAACCAATCAAAACTGAATAAGAAAATATATATATCATTGGTAATTATTCGTTTTAGTGCTTTTCCTCCTTTCTGAACCAAAACACATTTTTCTGGTGTTTTGTGGTGTGATTTGTTCAAATCTGAACTTCGTTTCTTTGGGAAATGAGCCGTTTTTGAGAAATTTTAAAATTGAAAATTTCTCAAAAATGGCTCATTTCCCAAAGAAACGAAGTTCAGATTTGAGCAAATCACACCAAAAAACACCAGAAAAATGTGTTTTGGTTCAGACCTAAACTGACCTAACCTAACCTAAACTGACCTAACCCGCATTTTTTCACAATTTCTTACCTTAAATAGCACCGTTAGGGTGCCTGTACAAATCTGCGGTGACCAACATGAATTTGTGGAGACGTTGTTGAGAGGGATATTCACAGTTAAACAAGTACCATGCAAGATACTTTGAATAGGATTGGGTTTTGTTGCCAGACCGTAATATCCAGCTCTTCACGTCTTTCTAACAACGCTCAATATTTTGAATGTGAACAGTGTCTTCCACGAACCGCTGTGAATGGTTGACTGTCCGGTGAATGTAGCCTAGATTTCCAAGTTGAGAATACGCACGCCACTCGTCGGAATAGATTGTAGTCCTAGGCCTAATATGTTGCTGGATCAGGCGAACAAGAGTTGTTGCGTCTCTCTGAGGAACCGCAAACAACAGTAGTTTTTTGGAACTGCGTTCCAAGGAACCAAAAACCCAGGTACTGCCAATATTTCTTCCCCATCCGTATTTAGACCTGACGAATTTTGACTGGTCGATCTCGATGATTTCGCCAGGCCCACCAATTTGACCTTGTTGGCCTAGCCAATGTTCACAGACTTCGAAGCAAAAACTCCTCCAATTAACCACACTCTCGGAAGCTAACACTAAATACAGCTGTGCATCTAGCTGTGTCAAACGCTTTGTCAAGAATAACCCAACGTACAATAAGTTTTGCCATAGTTTGAGGTAGGATTTTTCAACCCACGTGCCTTTCTGACGGGAAACAGAGAAGGAACACTTTTTTTTTCTGCCGTGCTTGTCCCTAGTCAATCTTGTGCAATAATATTGATCAGCAACTTCTCTATAATTACACTCATGACCACACTGCGGACAAATAACACGACTAGGTAAGAGACAGTGACTCGTAAAGAAAGCTTCAGCACCGGCTTCTTTCTTATAAATATCTTGTATTAATTGATAGTAATCCAAATCATAACCTTCGCAAATCATAATGAAAACGAGACTGAAAAAATGAGTATGCATTATCAGAGATTCAAAATGTACGGTACGTCTCTGATTGGTCGGATAAGGTCACGTGAAACAAAAACCAGTTTTAATTGGTTGTTTTGACCTATATTTCCTAATTTTGCCACGAGATGTCTCCTCATAAAACTGGAGAGGGTGACGTTCGTTAAAATTTTAAGAGCTAAATACTCGGTCAATGGCCTATAATAGCTGCTTTTTACGTCTAAATTATTTTTTTTCCATAAAAAATAATTATTATATTTCCTTGATTTTTATCAGTTTCCCTGAGGTTTCAAGGTGTCCTGAATACGAATTTATATGTTAAATTGTCATAGAATGTCTCTTATCAAAAACGAACAAAGCATTAAAACGAATATTAACCATATCATCTTGTGCAAATTTGTATAAAATGTTTTTTTTTTATTAAAATATATTTCCTATTTTTGGTGTTTTTTCAATATATATATATTGACTATTTGGTGAATATTTCTTATTTTTGGTGATTCTGGCTACTTCTGCGTAATTCAATTTGTCCTGTTTTACAAATAAATCATTTTTAGCAATTTTTCATCTGTTCAGTTTTTTTTTTTTTGTGACGAAGTATGATGTGTCAGTTATGCATATTTGATTTTGAAGACGTGATCTGCCATATTGCCCTCGGTGAAGACAAGAGTTTAGACCTTTTTTTCAATCACGGAATAATTAAGATATCCGTGACCTGCCCTAAACACAATAGTGCTTGTATTTTAAGAAAAGACCAGAAGGTCTAAAGTTAGGTGCCGTAAAAAAATCCTAAAAATAAATGTGTGTCGTTTCAGTTTAAGGGCAGGCAAAATTTAGCGGATTACCCATGCAAGGTTGGCACATGTTATTACATTATCATTTGTATAATTTAGGTCTCGGGGGTATGGGGGCTCTGCCCCCGTAAAGATCACGCATCACAAATTGATCGGTCCTAATGTTTTGCGGACAGTTCAGTACATGACACCGGTTAGGTCAACTGTACGCCCTAGATGATTGGTTAGGTTAAGTCATGATATTTTCATTTAAATTCATTAGTTTAAACAAAAATAACGAGTGCAAACTTTTCTGGTTAATTTTGAGGTGTTTTGTACGAAACTGCCATCCGTTTCCTGTGCAAATGTGTAGTTTTCAAGATGACGATATCTCAAAAACTACGCATTTGCACAGGAAACAGATGGCAGATTCGTGCAGAGCACCTCAAAATTGACCAGAAAAGTTTGCTCTCATTATAAAAAGAGACTGGGTCAAAAAACGAATAATTACCCTGAAATGTCAGCTTATTTAACCTAAATTTAATAACCGAAGGGAAATTTATGAACTTCTTACCTTGAAATTTTATATGTTTTATTTCTTGACACCAATAATGAACATTTTTATTCCGGCTTCTTTCATCTCGCACCTCCTCGTCCTGCCTATTATTCTGCTTATTCCGATCTTTTTCTTCTTCCCAAAACCATATTGTCATTTCTAGCTATGGGATCTTTTTTTCTTTTCATCCTATATTTATTTCTTCGTTTGTGTCTTTTTAATTTTTCTTAGCAAGAGTTCAAGTTCTCCTTCCGATTTATTTTTTATTGTTGTTATTTTTTTTTAATGTCAATATAGCTTATCCAAGATTAGGTAGGTCTTCCATTTTGGTATTCCCAAATTTTCCATAGATTTCTTTAACTCCCTTAAGAAAGTAGTCCAGTATTTTCTTTCTTTGTTTGTCCTCTTTTGTTGTCATGTAATCAGAGTACCTGATCACCTTCATTAGCAGCTTCTTGGGTATCATTAGTGGTTAAGAAGTTGAATTTGGTATTGTCATACCCAAAAAGCAACTTGAAAGGAGTTAGTAGGTCAGAGGAGGGATCTTCATTTGAGCTCACATAAGTGAGTGGTCTTGAATTAATTGTATTCATTATTTCAAGAACAATTGTTTTTAGTTCAGTTAAAGGGATTTTTCTTTTTAGGGAGGTATAGAGGGCTCTTTTGACTAAACCCACCATTCTTTCAGCTATTCCTAAGGTTCTGGGTGAATAGGCTGCTGTAAATTTCCATTGGATACCATGATCAGAGAGATACTGAGACCAAGAACATTTTGGAACCAATGTTTAAGGTAATCTTCAGATCTTTTGAAGGTGGATTGATTGTCTGAAATCAAAACTTTTGGAAGGGAGTAGTTTAAGGACAAATGGTAGAGTTCTCTTAAAAGGTTTTAGTAGAAAGGTCAGTGCAGATGTGAAGGCTAGTGAATCTGGTGGTGCAGCAAGTGAACAATAATAAGTAGACTTTCATGAAATCGTTATTCTCATCCTGGACAGAAATTGGACCAGCATAGTCAAGGGCAGTTTTTTCAAAGGGTTTTTCATAGCTTAAACGTTCCGTTACTAATGGTCCAGTAGTAGGAACTTCATAAGCCATGGCAAAGTATTTTTGGCAAAACAGACATTGTTTCAGAACCTTTTTAACTACTTGCCTTATTTTGGGGATCCAGAATTCCTGTCTGAGGAAATTGCATGTGGTAGCTAAGGTTGCATGACTGGCTTTTGCATGACATTGTTATGATTAACGTTGTTAAATGAGAATTTTCAGTCAGTAGTACAGGATACCTAGCAGAATAGTTAAGGTTGGTTGCATATTTATATCTCCCCATTGTTCTGACTAACCCTTCTTTGTCAATGAAGAGTTTTAGATTCTTTTGCAGCTTTGTTAGGTCCTCAACTTTTTCTCCTTTATTTAGTTTGTTGATTATTTCTTTTTGTTTTGAGAAATGTTGTTGCTGGACCAATTTTATCCAGTAGTTTGTGGCCTTAGTTTTGTAAGCTGTATGATTTTTCTCCAAAACAGCAATTTGTTAGGTTATATTTATGAGTGTGGAAGTACTTTAAATTTTCTATGAACCGTAGAACATAGGCAGTGATTCTGACCAGTTTTTTCCTGTTAGAGAATTTTTCCATGTTTAACAAGGGATTTTTTCATTTATTTCTTTACAAGTTGTTTGAGACACATTTATTGTTGTCTGTAAGGTTTCTTGGTGGGTGTTAAAAATTAAGTTGGTTGGCCATTCGGTTTCATTTCTCAAAAATGTGGGACCATGTTGGTAAAAGGGAAGAAGTTTTTGAAATTTCTTGATATTGTTCTGGTGAGTAGGTCTGCTGGGTTATCTTCTCCTGCTACATGTCTGAATTCCAGGTGATGGTTTAAGTTTCTTGTTGCTTCCTGAATGTCTTTCACTGTTTTTTTACAAAGATGGATTTCATTTTTAGAGATTTTTGAGCAATCCAATTTAAAGCCACCTGTGAGTTTGTCCAAATTATTGTTTTGAAGAACTTTTGGTAAATGTACAGTATTACACCTGTCTCCCTTTCGAGGTGAAATTTATGTTTTTCCTATGGTTTTTGATGTGTTTTGAACGAATCTGACCTTCAAAACCATCAGAAATGACTCATTTTTGAGATAATCCCCCTCCCCCCAGCCAGCAATCGAAAATGAGTCATTTCCGACAGTTTTGAAGGTCAGATTCATTTAAAACACATCAAAAACCATAGGAAAAACATAAATTTCACCTTCAAAATTGACCTGACCTGACCTGACCTAACCTAACCTATCCTAACCTAACCTAAATCACTTAGTCTTGTAGGCAGCCCAGGAATCACTATAAATCACAGAGCCAGGCCTAATGTACTTCTGAATGAGTGGAATGAGTATTCCATTCCGGTAACAAAAGTAATTCAAATTCGAAATGGATGGAGCGCAGTGATTGGGTAGACATTAATGAACACACGAACGTATGAACACACAAACGAACGTACGAACACACACTAGATACACACTAAAAAAATGTTTATATCTCGAAAACGAAGCATTTGCGATGGAAATGCTATAGAAGGAAAGTGTCTTAGAATTAAAAATTCTACTTAATGAACATATAATAATTGCTGGACATTAGACGGGTGTAATAGTAGAATAATACCGAACTTTTGGTTTTGAGTTTTCTTCTAGGTATAGTCCAGGCAATCTAGAGCAAAAATAGCTTCAACCTGGGCAAAATTGTTTCAGAAGCTTTCTAAACTGTTTCCAGCTCAGGAACCATTGCAGAATAACATATCCAAAATCCGACAAAATTGGACCCCGGGAACACCCCCAAAAATGAAATTCAAAATGGCGGACTGGCAGTTTCCTACGAAATACAATAAATTTTAATTTTGCTTTGTAGAGAGAGTTATGACGTTTTTCTTGATCAGTAAATGTTTTAAAACACATTTTCGTTTCTAAATTAACCTATATGACACTAAAAATTGTATTAGGCGGCTAGTATTAAACTATGACGTCACGTAATGTAAATAAAATATACTGTATGGAGTGTATGTGAGAATGGACATTGCTACATCTTTATAAACTTATATTATATACAACTCTTTAATTCCTACTACCCACTATCAAATCTGCGTATTTGTGCTTGTCATTTTCTTTAAAACTGTTATTATGTACTCCTTTTAAATACTGCAACACAGTTTATTAATTTGTTTTCTGTTTCAGACTGACTCGGTGTGCGTCCGCCTTCAAGAATGCAGACCCCTGAAGAATTGTGCGTGATTTGTAAGGAGAAATTGGACAGCGGACAGGAAGTGGTTCACATCTCGCAAAAAGGAGCAGATGGTATAAATGCATCCAGCCGCAGCCGTGGAAGCGATGTTGTTGCAACAGCTGGAGTAAGTGTTCACGTTGTATGTAGGAAAAGGTTTACGGATAAAAAGGCCATTGAAATAAAGAAGCGGCAGACCGCAGCCGAGGCAATACCAAGGAAAAGTGCTCGTTTTCATGAATACGCATTTTCCAGTGCTACTCACTGTTTGTTTTGTGATACCTTTGTGGACTTTTTTTCCAAACACAAACCAAAATCAGAGCATGTCAAAATAAGAACTACAGAGTTCTCCGAAACCATAAAAAGGTGCTGTGAAAGCCGCTGCGATGAATGGTCATTTAATGTAAAAGGCCGTCTGGACTATTATCTTCGTGATCTTCCTGCTGCAGATTGTGTCTACCATCACAACTGCAGCGTAAATTTTCGAAGTGGAAAAAACATTCCTCGCGCATACTCCTCCGACGATCATGATTCGAAGAAAGGGAGACCAACTAATGAAGAGCAACACCAAGCATTCCTTCAGACCTGTGCTTACCTGGAAGAGAATGATGATGAACAACTGTTGATTGGAGACCTAATTTCCAAAATGGAGGAATATCTTCAAGGAAGTCAGAGCTCTGTCTACGAACGCAGGCACATGAAGAGAAAGCTTTTAGAACGTTATGGAGACAAGATCATAATATCAGGTGAAAGTGGGAAGGCAGATGTAGTAACACTACGAGAGACAGCTAATGAAATTCTTATAGATTATCACAAAAAGTCAAAAGAATGTGATATAGATATAGAGCTACAGAAGATTTACCTAGTAGAAGCTGCTGCAAAAATAACACTGGGGAACAAAAAAAAAATTTTTCTTGGTGCCTGAGATTTTAGACCTTATTCTGGATATTTTCATGCCACTGATTCAGAAAATATCATCCATTTTGTTCTAGCAGCTCTAGTTTTTGAGATATTGCATACGTCATTACCTACTTTATTACCCTTCTGGAACGGTATTATGAGTTGCTCGTAAATCTAAATGCATCTGTATAATTAAATTGTAGCTATGATTTTGCTGATGTTGCTGTTTTGCATGTGTATTGTACATGTACTAACGTGAATTCTTTCCTGTTACAGGTGTTGACATGGCTTCATCACGAAGAAAGTGTTTAAATCATCCAGATGTGTTTTGTTTTATCTGCGGAGAGTACACGTTCATTGAACAGAGAAAAACTATTACTGATTTTGTGAAAAAAGCTTATTTTGCCTATTTCAAAGTACAACTAGGGGACCAAGATAAGCCATGGGCTCCTCATGTTGTGTGTAAAACGTGTACGGAGCATCTGCGGCAATGGACCAACGGAAAGAGGAGGTGCCTGAAATTTGGTATACCAATGGTATGGAGAGAACAGAGAAACCACAGTGATGACTGTTACTTTTGTTTGGTGAATATAAAGGGCATCAATGGACGTAACCGGAGTAAATGGACGTATCCTGACATAGACTCAGCTAGACGGCCTGTTTCACATTCAGATGAGATACCTGTCCCATCATTCAGCCATCTTCCAGAGCTCCCTCAAGAAGATGATGAATCTGCTACTGACAAAGAAAGCATATGTGGGCAAAATGACAGTGATTTCGAAGGACCGTCATCAGTTGCAGAAGGTTTTAGTCAACACGAATTAAACGACCTCATAAGGGACTTAAGTCTTTCGAAGAAATCGTCTGAATTGTTAGCTTCCAGGCTGGGAGAAAAAAATTTACTGCTGCCGGGAACCAAAATCACGTTATATCGCGACAGAGAAAAGGATTTACTGCCCTTCTTCTCAAAAGAGAACGATTTAGTTTTCTGCAACAATGTGCGCGGATTGCTGATGAAAATGGACATATCGGAATACACACCAAGTGAATGGCGGTTATTCATAGATAGCTCCAAACAGAGCCTAAAATGTGTTCTTCTACACAACGGCAACAGATACAGATCAATCCCAATTGGTCACTCAGTCGGTATGAGAGAATAGCACGGGACAGTCGCCCTAGTCCTAGAAAAGATATCATACCGAGACCACCAATGGGTGATCTGTGTGGATCTGAAGATGGTGAATTTTCTCCTGGGCCAGCAGAGCGGGTACACCAAGTATCCGTGCTTTATATGTCTCTGGGACAGTAGAGCTAAAGATGAACACTGGGTGAGAAGACAGTGGCCTCTGAGAGAAAACATGGTGGTTGGAGAAAAAAAATATCATCAAAGAAGCTTTGGTTGACAGAGAAAGGATCATATTGCTACCACTGCACATCAAACTAGGTTTGATGAAACAATTTATAAAGGCTTTGAACAGAGATGAGACGTGTTTTGGCTACATATGTAGAAAATTTCCTGCGCTGAGCATGGAAAAGCTGAAGGCAGGTATTTTCGATGGACCGCAAATCCGGGAACTCATGAAAGACCCGCGTTTCCAAGATTCAATGGACAACATTGAGGCACGTGCGTGGTCATCGTTTAGTATGGTTGTGAAGAATTTCCTTGGGAACTATAAGGCCGATAACTACGGTGAACTAGTGGAGAATATGCTCTCTTCTTTTTGTAAACTTGGCTGTAAAATGAGCATCAAACTGCATTACCTCCACAGTCATTTGGATCGTTTCCCAGATAACCTCGGTGATCTAAGCGAGGAACAGGGTGAATGATTTCACCAAGAACTAAGGACCATGGAAGAACGGTACCGCGGACGATGGGATACTCACATGATGGCAGATTACTGCTGGAGCATCCAACGCGAATGTCCTGGCACATCTCATCGCAAGAAATCTCAGAAACGCGGTTTATGTGAGATGTCTCAATGAAAGAACTTTTTTTGCCGTTCGTGTCTCAAGCTTGTTTGAATTTAATAAATATTTTTCGTACCTTATGCTTGTTTGATGTTAATACACTATTTTTGCTGACATTCATCATACTTTTGTATTCAATTGACAACAACAGTGATTGCCAGTCAGCAATTATATAATATTATATACATTATATAGAAATATATATAGATATATATCATATCTTGATAAGCAGAGCTGATGGAGAAAAACTAATGTCATTTTTAGAATCAGCGACCTCAATATACCCAGAAACAGGTCTAACATCTAAGTCACCAAAAGTTGTGTTCCCCAGTGTAATCAGAAGTGATATCAAGTCTGTCGACTCGCCTAGAAAAGATGTGTATCCATCTCCAAATGACATCACTGCAGAAAGTGCTCTTGATTACATTCCCAACAGTCTGAAATTGCTATTATCAAAAGCATTTGCGGGACAGGATGCTTCAAGAAAAATAGGTGCAATTGGGCAGAGCATTATGCTAGCAACCTGTCCTAGAGGATTACTGTGTCCACTACAGATCGGTTTGTCGGTTCAGCTACACCACAACTTTAGGTCAAGGTACCTTATTGACATTCTCCATCAGCTGGGTTACTGTTCGTCGTATGCAGAAGTAACAAGATTCGAAAGAAACGTGGCGCTGGCAAGTGGGTCTGGCTCTTTTACTGTTGATAAAAACACTGCAGTCCTTCTAGCAGCAGATAACGTCGATCATGATGTCTGCACTTTGGATGGGAAGAATACCTTTCATGGAATGGGTATGATTGCCACAATAACTCCGAAGATCAAGATCCACCCTTCTATTCACAGGCGTAATGTTGGTGACAATGACATTAAGAAGATTGCAACCGTTGACATTAGGGAATATAGACACGCGAGAAGCATGTTGAGGGACATCTCATTCCGCGAACTTCCAGTACCCACTGCCACCATAAGTCGACTTAGTTTTCTCTGGCAGATATCTTCAGCAGAAAGATCAGGTCCAAGTTGGTCCGGAACAATGCAGGCAATTCACGGTGGATCAAGTGTCTCACATCCAGGTGTGGTGTCGATCACGTTCCTTCCCATCATAGATATGTCGCCAACTGACATGACCTGCATATTTTCGACATTACTATATTTGAGCAAGATAGCACGCGATCAAAAAGTCCCATGCATTATTACCTTTGATCAGCCTTTGTTCTGGAAAGCTTCCCAAATCATCAATGAACAGAGAGACCTGCAGGACATTGTTTTAATGCTGGGATCATTTCACACACTGATGAATCTTTTGGGAGCAGTCGGTACTCTTATGAATGGTTCAGGATTGTCTGAAGTACTTCAAGAAATATACGGACCAAATGCCATGCAACACATGATGTCTGGAAAAGCTGTTTCAAGAGCGATACGTGGTCATATGATAGTAGATGCAGCTCTTAGTACCTTACTAGTCGCAGACGTTTTCCCTCGTAATGAAGATGGAACTCCTCATGACCTCCATAAGGAAGCTTGTGACCTGCTCGACGATGTTATGACTGCCAAACAGTCAGTTGAGGATGTGGAATCTTCGAATGCGAAGAAAACTGACCTACAATCTACTTCGCAAACAAGTCAACTCTGGTTGGAATATCAGCGAATGATCAACATTGCATGTTCCTTGATAACAGCAGACAGAACCGGCTCGTGGGATTTGCACTTGCAAGCTATGCTGGAGACCATCCCCATAATTGCAGCAGCCGGATATCACAATTACCTGAAATCGATATACCTGTACCTGCAGAAAATGTTAAGTTTGCCTTCTGAAAATCTAGCCATTAACAAAATGTTCCAGGAAGGTAAGTTTGTGGTAAGAAGAAGCGACAGATTATGGGCCGGACTCGGTACAGACCTGGTGATAGAACAAGTACTAATGCGTTCCCTGAAAAGCAGAGGCGGACTGACACGCGGAAGTGGATTTACAGACATCCAAAGGACAACGTGGCTCTTTTCTATGCCTCTGTGTTCCACTTATAACTTAGCAATGCAGGAATACACCAGAGTTTTGTTGGAAAGTAGTGAACAGCACAAGGAAATGAGGGGAAGTAGACAAATCAGGGACAGTAATGACATGAAGAAAGTACTTGAATGTCTGGAATCCTTATCCCCATTCCATTCTACCTCGGGTCTCTGCAACATTGTAACAAGGTTAACTGCTGATCCTGGAGTTAACGTTCATCAATTGCATTCAATCGGTACAAACATTGTCGTAAAAATGATTGGGAAACAAGCCTTTACATATTCTGACAAAGTGAAAACACTAGGATCTGCTTCTGCCCTTGTGATCACTGATGCTTCAGATATAGAAGTAGATCCTGCACTACTGTTTCAGAGAATGATGACTGTTGCCACTGGCGGAGACATGAATCTTGAAGATGTCATGTGTTACGAACTGTGTGCATATCCTCCTGCATTGTTCGAATCACGAAGTATCTTGAGGAAACCCGATAAGTCTCAGCTAGCTCATGCAATAATCAAATACACTGACACTTTATGCATGGAAGAAGTTCAAGAAATTCAGTGCACAGACCAGTACGTATTGGATGGTGGATCTCTACTACATCGTGTTTCCTGGCATCAAGATGAAACATATGACAGCATCGCCAACTCATATGCCGATTTCACTCTGAAAACATATGGAAAAGCAATCATTGTTTTTGATGGCTACAGCAGCTCTCCTACGATCAAGGACATGACCCACAGAAGATGCAGCACCAAGACAAGCAGAAATGTGAATCTCAGTCCAAGCATGAAGTTTGTTGGCCAGAAGGAACACTTCTTGGCTAATGAAAACAAGCAAGCAAGCATTTATTTCCCTCGTAGGTGAGATGTTGAAGAAGCACGGGTGTACTGTTCACAACGCAGATGGGGATGCTGATGTGGACATCGTTCGTGCAGCAGTTTCCTCATCAGAAAATGCAACTACAACAGTAATAGGGGAAGACACCGACTTGCTGATTCTCCTTCTGTACCATGCCAAGGACAGTGGTTTCAAGTTGTACTATCGCAGCGATATAAGATGGGGACCATCTCCTAATCCTGTGTATGATATTCTCAGCATTCAATTATTGTTAGGCAATGACATCTGCAAGTATCTCCTGTTTGTGCATGCTTTCACGGGCTGTGATAGCACATCCAGAATTTTTTCGATCGGTAAAGCCAAAGCATTCGACACACTGATGAAGGTGGCTGAACTCCGTTCAGTTGCAAATACATTCTGTTCTGATTGTTGCCAACACTCTGACATTGAAGCCGCTGGAAGAAAGGCAATGCTCCTGTTGTATGGCTGCAAAACACTTGAATCCACTAACGCACTACATCATCGAATGTTAGTTGAAAAGGTAGCTACAGCTAAATCTTTTGTTACACCCGAACGTTTGCCACCTACCGATGCGTCCACAAAGTACCACAGCTTTCGCACATACTTTCAAATACTAATCTGGAAGTCTACAGAAGAGAAGATCGATGCAGAACAGTGGGGTTGGTATGTAAAGAATAATTCCTATTACCCTACAGCCTGTGACAAGCCACCAGCTCCAAATTATCTACTCAACATGATCCGCTGCTCCTGCAAGACGAAATGTGCTACTTCAAGATGTGGATGCAAGCGTAATGGAATGCCCTGTTCAGCTGCTTGTGGCGAGTGCCAAATCAGTGGTTGCGATAACAACCCAAGTACCGGTAATCTATCCGATGATAGTGATGAAGAGGATTAATTTCTGTATGTTTGTGAACAGGTATCACTTCTGCAATGAACATAACTTGAAACTGGGAAAAAAATAATTGTATTTTTTATTATAAAAATCTGTAAAAAGCTATATAACATTATATTTGCATAATAACTGGTTGTGTTGTATATTGTTGAATTATTTAAAACATTACAACTGAAAGAAAAAGCATCAAATGTATCTCTATAAATAAAAGCGTAAATTATATATATTTTTTTTTCGTAGGAAACATCCAGTCCGCCATTTTGAATTTCATTTTTGGGGGTGTTCCCGGGGTCCAATTTTGTCGGATTTTGGATATGTTATTCGGCAATGGTTCCTGAGCTGGAAACAGTTTAGAAAGCTTCTGAAGCAATTTTGCCCAGGTCTAACTACAAATTGCCTGGACTAGTAGGTTTCTTTTAGGTATTCTAGGACTTTGGTTCCTAGGCAGATTCAGTGGCGTAGCTAGAGTTTGTGCTGCCCGGGGCGGTCCTTGAGTTTGCCGCCCCCCTGAAACACAACACAACACACACAACAAACATACTTAAACAAAAAGTGAAAATGACGTATAGAAAAAAACCTGTGAAAAATATTAGGACAACATGTTTACTTCTGAAGTGAAAAAATTAACTACAACATTCTACACAGTTATTTTTCTTGCTTTTCTGTTAGCAAAATCTTCGATGACATTGTCAAAGTCTATTTCGTCTGTCAATTGTTGTTCTATAGACAGTATGGCAAGATTTCTCAACTGCAAGGTGCTCATAGTAGATCTTAGGTAATTCTTTATCAGTTTTAGTTTAGAAAAACTCCTCTCACAGCTAGCAACACTAACAGCAATTGTGAGAAAAATCTGCAGCAGTATTACAATATTTGGAACCGAGTTACCAAGATTATACTTTTGAATAAACTGCAAAAGTTCAAGGGGGCCTTTCTTCCACATCTCTGTTTCGTCTTGCGTAGCAGCAACAGCAATAAAATGCTGGTCTTTTTCTCTCAATGAGGAACTCTTCCTTATCAATGTCTCAGAATTCGCTTCGCGATTGGCCACTTCCCGATCCGCCCATCGAGAAGCATTTTACCTCAACTTTCTGAAGTATTTCTTCTCGAATTCCTTCTCGGCTGAATCCTGGGATTACCATTATCATTTTACAACTAATACCAGCATATTAGTTTTGATATTGATTATTTATAAATATTAAACGTATATTTATAGATTATAACGTATTTACAGAACTTTATGGGTTATTTCCCTTTTTAATGAAATAAATGTATTTATACCAATGCTATTATTAATTAAGCACAACTAAGCGCTTAAATAGGTATGATGGTCAATAAGGCCATCTTCAAGGGAACACAATCCTTACCATTGTCGGAAATTAACGAAGTAAGCAGTGTTTTCGTGGAAAAATAAAATTGTGTCTGGCGTCTTGTATCCTTCTACTGTCCCGACATAAAAAAAAACTTTTTTTCATTGCAGTAGACCAAAAGTGCCGCCTGGGGCGGACTGCCCCCTCCGCCCCCCTATAGCTACGCTAGTTGGCAGATTGCCATTAATTCCAATTTTTTTATTTGGGGTTGACTCTTGATTTAGCATAAATTAGTTCGGATTTTCCATTTCCAACTAGATAGCAACTTACTGTATACCCTTCTTGGCTGGTATCACAAAAGATGTGGAGTTGAAGATTTTCCATGAGAGGTTTGGAATTTTCAAAAGCTTGTCTAGGAAAATTCAGAAATTCCACTTTGTTTAGTTCTTTGCAAAGTTTTTTCCATTCACCCAGCATTTCAGGTTCTAGATATTCATCCCAATCTTTTTTGGTAGATGCTTCCTTCTGCATGAAGAGTTTTAATTTAAACACTAAGGGTGTAACAAATCCAATTGGATCAAACAATGATTGCATAGAACTTAGTATTTCTTTTAGTTTTGGCTTCTGAGTTCAAGTTTACAGTTTTTAGATAGAGTGTATCAGCATTTGTGTTCCAACCATATCCTAATCCCACTACAACTTACACATGTCACCATACACAAAGACATAGACACAATAGGACCATGAGACATGTACAGAAGCATAATATTAACATATTACAGTAAAATTGTAGATGGCCTCACAAACAAAATCATGCAGCTTAGGGAATTTGTATACAAACAAAACATTCACATAGCACTTATACAAGAAACAAAACTAAAATGCATATACTGTACAAAACACCAACCATCCCTGACTTCATGGCGATCCATCAAGATCGTACTGGGGGTCATGGGGGTGGACTCATCACTTACGTAAAAGCATTAGCTACACTGATGCCACCTAAAACATTACAAATAAAATCCAAGCAGATAACACAATAGAAATACAGGCAGTTAACATTAAAACACGCTCAAAACACACCACCAAACTCATCAGCATTTACATCCTACCAGATAGTTCACCTCAGGTGTCAGCCAATTACAATCCACAGTTACACAATCTGGCCTCTCTCACTAATGTCATCTTAGGAGGAGACTTCAATGCTAAAGACACTAGTTGGTACCTGCACAACCAAAACCCACCAGAGGCACCAACATAGCCACACAACTAAACAGTCTCTTCATTCTTAACAATACAGAAGAACACACACACATACCACATCAAGCAGGATACTCAAACTCCTCCCCAGACATAATGTTCTGTTCCCCCTCACTAGCAACACACACACTGGAGAACTGAAAAACAACTGTCATCAGACCACCTGCCCATCATCATTACATGTTCTACACTGCCCCAACAGCCTTAGGCACACATAGAAATTACAAGAAAGCTGATTGGAAATAGTTAAAAATACAGTCTAAGGGAACAGTTCACCACATTAAACAGCACACCCATCATAAAATCAATACAACACTCAAGACATTTAATCAGATCATCAATAATGCAAACAAATATATACCCAAGGGCAACATTAGGAAATACAACCCAAATTACACTAGAGCAGGGGTTCCCAAATTGTGTTCCGCGGAACACTTCTCATGGTATACAAGTGTTCCGCGGAACACCAATTTGGGAACCCCTGCACTAGAGAAATAGCCCACCTCATAAGGCAATGTAACAACCTCAAACACCATACACAGAAGCCATAAAACAGCAGATACAACAGTTCAAACATTTAGGGAATTCATAGCAACACTAAACCACTCCACAGATACATCCAGGCTATACAAAACTATAAACAGCATTACCCACTCTAACAGTGGTATTCACACCTCACACACAGCTATCTGCCACAGCCAAAATAATATCCCAACATATACACAACAAGCTAACATTCTAGTTAATCACTACACAAAGCTAAGCTACTTAAACAGAGACAACAACGACCAGAAACACTCAGACAGACAAACAGCCAGACACAAGAAAACCTACACACACAACATGACCATTACACCCTTCAATACAGACCAGACCACCAAGATCATCAAAAATATTAAGAATTCAAAGGCTACCGGACCAGACAACATATCTAATGTACACCTTAAACACTTGGGCCCACAGGGAATACTAGTTTTCACAAACATCAGCACATATTCATACCAACACTGTATTATTCCTAACATATGGAAGCAAGGTAAAAATATTACACTACTCAAACCAAACAAAATCCAACAGAACCAGCTTCCTATAGACCCAATTACTTTACTATGCACACCTTCCAAAGTAACAGAAAGACTAATCTTACAAGTCACCAACCCACACGTACCACTATCACCTACTCAACATGGCTTCAGACCTCACCACTCAACCATGACGTTACTCACTAATCTCATGCAGCACATCATGGATGGCATCAACTTCAGTTGACCAGCTCAACATACACTATCAGCAACAATAGACATTAGTAAAGCATTTGATGCTATCCCATGCTTCCCTCTCATAAACAAAATACTCAACACAAACATGCACAATAACACCAAAAGGTGGCTGAGCAACTATCTTTCAGGAAGATGTCACATTTAATAGCAAGTCATCCAAAAACAAGTTTTTTCTGAATAGGGTCCCTCAAGGCTCTGTTCTCTCACCAACACTGTTCAACTTATACATGCATGACATTCCAACACCCATAGATAACAAGCTTATGCAGATGACATCACTCTAACACCCACCCACAACAACATTGACACTGCTACAAATAACCTACAAACATACATAAACAGTACCGTATACAAGACTGGCTCACACACAATAGACTCAAGGTAGCACCCTCAAAATCAACCATCACCTTGCTAATAAGTAACACAAAAGAACACTGGATAACTCCACAGCTTACACTAAACAACAACAACATTCCACACACTCACAAGACCAAAATACTTAGTCACATACAACACATCATTATCTTTTGCAAACCATATTCAGGACATTAATTAAAAACAAATGTATGTCAAGACTTAACATGCTTAGGGTACTAACAGGCACAAACTTTGGACACGCAGGAAACAATATCACTCATATACAAACAATATATTCACTCAGTTATGGACTATGCTAACCCATGCTGGGCACTAGGGTGGATCGATTTTACATTTTTTTCGATTTCCGTATTCTAATAGAGACAAAAACTTGCGCATGCATGAGAAAATAGCCTCTGCAAAATCTTAGCTTAATAGGTAATCATCTTCTGCCCCCGGCAGAGCGATGAAAATCATATTTTAGTAGTCAGCCGATCTGAAAATATGTATATTATACATTTTTTCAGATCGGCTCTTTGTCTTAAATAATGCATTTATATATTTCCCATAGCATTTATATCGTTGCTTAGGCATGAAATAACACACGCGCAAAATTTTATGACTAGGCTAGGATTTAAAAATACGTTTTTGACTACTAAAATATGATTTTCATCGCTCTGCCGGGGGCAGAAGATGATTACCTATTAAGCTAAGATTTTGCAGAGGCTATTTTCTCATGCATGCGCAAGTTTTTGTCTCTATTAGAATATGGAAATCGAAAAAAATGTAAAATTGATCCACCCTACTGGGCACCCATTATCTCAAACACACACACACACACACACACACACACACACACACACAAACACCTTACAGGCAATACAAAACAACACACTTCATATCATTACAGTCAGAGCTGGGCAGTATTTAAATACATTTGTATTTAAATACATTTGTGTATTTAGAACTGTATTTATAAATACATTGTTTTTCATGTATTTAAATATAGTATTTAAATACTTTAATGAGTATTTAAATACTCAAAATATAAAAATGTAAATACTTTTACTGGTTTAATACACGTTCTGTACTAGCATAGTACGACGCGTCGACAGTGTAGTACAGCATGGTTCATGTTTCAACGTGTCAGTTCAATCAGTTGTGTGCCACTCTTAGTCGAAAGCGGTTGATTTCTTTATCGTGTGCGTGTCATGGCTTCAACAAGCAAATCCGGTGAATCAAACAGTGATATATCTGCAGATAACAATTTAGTGCACCTTCTGTTTGATGGAAAATACTTTAAAATTAAATCTAAAGACGGTAATAAGGTAAAGTGCACCTGCTTGCTGTGTAAACACGAAGTCTCTGCTGCAAGCAATGCTACAACGAATCTGTACACTCATCTGAAGGTAAGTGTTTTTTTAGACATCAAAAAATATCTTGAAATTGACCGAATAATCGTACAAAACGGCTCTGCCTTAAGTGGGCCTGTGTAACTAACTCGTTGCAATCAATCCAATTTGCGATGGAAAATTCATTGATGAAAAAGCTTTTAAAATCGTCTGATCTATCGAGTGGTGTATTTATTTCGAAATTCACCGTGTCCCCTAAAGTAGAAATTTATCAAAACATGAATTAGTGAATGCATATGTTAAAATTTGTATGTATTTAAAATGTATTTACAAATGTATTTAAATACAATTGATGTATTTTGTATTTAGTATCTAAATACATTCGTAAAATGTATTTAGTATTTCGTATTTAAATACATTTCTCCCATGTATTTAGTATTTAAATACATTCAATGTATTTATTGCCCAGCTCTGATTACAGTATGTACTCAAACAACACCAACAGAACACCTGCACGCAGAAACAAAAATACTGAAAGTTAGGGAACATTTAGACATGAGGGGGAACACAATTAATGGACCCACAACACCCTTGCCACTGCATGTACAATCATGCACCAATGCATCACACCATTAAGGTAACACCAGAGAGATATTATAACCAAATACTCCATTCCATACCATGCCCCACAGACATCACACAGTACAGAAAACACATACACACACACCTAACCCACAAAGCACTGACATGACTCAGTCTGAATGTGGTCCTGGTGCGAAGCTGCTACCCATTGACAGGTCAGAGAGACCAGATTGAGTTAACTTAGCACAATTCCAATGTGGACATTACCCCAACTTAGACATATAAACACAGACTAGACAACTCCACAGATGACACCTGCCACCCGTGCCAGGACCACCACAAACAATTGAACGCATTATGACAGACTGTACCACTCTAGCACAACATAGAACACAACACATCACTAGTGCACTTGAACCTCTGGCCCACTCCAGAGAGGGCGATCAGTTACCTGTGTGCCGCTGGCTTGCTTGATCAGGGTGGGCTGATCGGCTAACCAACAAAAACATAGATAAAGCATTATTTATGTATGGTAAATATATAGGGCACTCCAAGATTACAGACTAATCTTTAGGTTCTATTTAATGCATAATTCTTAAGACAAATTTTATATATGCTAGTGTATTATTACAGCAGCAGAAGTGGTTGTGAGGGTGAAACCAGGGTTGTGGAGTCGGTCCAAAATTTTCCGACTCCGACTCCACACATTGTCAAAAATTTGACTCTGACTCCACACATTGTAAAAAATCTAAAAATCTGACTCCGACTCCTCTAGTGTTTCACTCTATAATTATCATAATAATAAGACATTTCATCACCACCACACTAAGTGTGAAATTTTATATTTTATATTTAAATAAATATTAATTGTATATTCTGAAAATGTAAAAAAAAAATATTAAAAAAACTTAATCTAGGGGCTATCAATGAATAAGGTTTATTGACCAAAAAAACTAAATAACCTGAATGTTAGTATTTAGGATTTAGAAATTAAGGGTGACACAGGACAGAAATTGGAGTCGGAGTTGGAAGTTTTTTACCGACTCCGACTCCGCCCTGAAACGTGCGACTCCACGACTCCGACTCCGACTCCACAACCCTGGGTGAAACTCGTTATTTTATCTTTTAAACTTTTATTAGACATTAGCACTAGTTATCTGTAGTATGCTGGCAAGCAGAGATATCTAATCTATCTGCTTATCAGCATACTGATTACATTTCATTAGAATAATTTGTGCATGTAATTTTTCAGATGTTTCAGGAAGATATTTGTGAACAGGATTTCACAGAAGTTCAGAAACCTGGAGGAGTTTCACAGTTAAATATCAATGGCAATAAAAAAATATTTCTATTTAGGATGGCTTCTGGATTGGTAAGAGTAAGCTACATTATGTACTGTTGGGTGGAGTGAAAAGTGCCAGGATCAAAATTGAGGGGGTCTAGATAGTTGTCTTTTGTCCAGGATTAAACTTTAAAACAGATTTTGGGTGGTTGCATACAAAACTGTGACTGCTACTGGCCAATTTATACAAATAATGTGTGTGCACTACCAAAATTTGAATCCAGTGACCTATCTTGGGTTCTGGACACGATAGAAAGACAATTTAAAAACTGTTTATGATGTATTTTTTACATCTGAAGCAGATTAAAACATTTGCAGAGGGCTGCAGGCTCAATAATGTATCAAAAAATCTATATTTATATTATTTTTGGCCAAAAAATTTTTACTGAAAATATTACAAATCTACTTCATATTAATCTAAAGCAGTGCTCTTCAACCTTTTTATGCTTACTGCCCACTTTTGTAACTTTTGAATCTCTGTATCGCCCACCAAAATTAAAAATGCAAAAACTCAAACTAAAAGTTATATAACCCTGCATAAAACAATAAAATTAATTGCAATTACCTTTATATTAATGAGATCCTTGAGCCACTAGTGGGCGGTACTGCCCAGGTTGAAGAGCACTGATCTAAAGTATCACTCATTAAACAAATTAATAAAAAATAATTGTCTAAACAGCTTCAGAATATTGTATTTTTGTATTGAACACTTTCATTAGTTTTCTTGATTTTATCTTTTGTTGAATAATACCATCACAACATTTAAATCCTACCACAGTTGAGGAAGCCTCTGTTACAAGTTTAATGTGACTCTCTACAGCCTGATTATGACAAGGCTGGTTGAGTGTCAGTGCTTCCTTTCTTATATTTGAGTTCTTCATTGGTTAGAGATGCTATGATAGGGGGCTCATGAATGTCAGGTGAATTTAAGTTTATCATTTTGAGATACCTTCGAGCTTCATTATTAATTTTAGACACCATGAATCTCCTGACACTACGATCTCTCACAACACTGTAGTCAGGCTAGAACTTCAATATCCTCATCTGAATCAATTATCAGGTCACCATTCATTGTTATTTTTTGTTCCCAAAATGGCAATGTTGGCATGTTAAGGTCCGGTGCTAGTGTCTCCGAGCAACTGATACAATGAGCAAACCAACCAACATACATTTTAAGGTCAAATTTAATAAATGCTGAATTCCTTTTTGCTGAATTCCTTTTTTTAGAATTGCTATGACTAAAATTAGGAAAAATAAACAAATACCCAAGTTTTTAATTTATTTGGAACAAGAACTGATATATATATATATATATATATTTTAACTGCAAACAACACAGTATAATTAATGTAAAGAATGATGCTTGTGTAGAAGAGCATCCGCACAAGATGAGGAGAAAGAATGAACAAATGAAAAATGAGGCACCTCCCAGGAATCAAACCCAGGATCATCCAGTTGCTGGTCAGACATGCTAACTACTATACCAAGGTTCTCGATCAGTCAGAAGTCGTAATTCTCCTACATATGAGTGGAATCAAATGCCCTGAGGGGGCACCTTCTCATGCCATACATATATACATTTTAACTGCAAACAACACGCAGTATAATTAATGTAAAGAATGACGCTTGTGTAGAAGGGCATCCGCACAAGACGAGAGAGAACATTTTTCATTTGTTCGTTCTTTCTCATCTTGTGCGGATGCTCTTCTACACAAACATTGTTCTTTACACACAAACGTCGTTCTTTACATTAATTATACTGCATGTTGTTTGCAGTTAAAATGTATGTATGTACAGCATGAGAAGGTGCCCCCTCAGGGCATTTGATTCTGCTTGTATGTAGGAGAATTACGACTTCTGACTGATCGAGAACCTTGGTGTAGTGGTTAGCATGTCCGACTGGCAATTGGATGATCCCGGGTTTGATTCCTGGGAGGTGCCTCATTTTTCATTTGTTCATTCTTTCTCATCTTGTGTGGATGCTCTTCTACATAAGCGTTGTTCTTTCTATATATATATATATATATAATATATACACAGAGATGGGCACCGCTACTCAAAATTGGCGAGTGTTACTGTTACTCGTTACTCTCTTAAAATGACCCTGGCGATACCAATACATTGTTACTTTGAAAATATCTTAAGATGATACTCGTTACAGTAACATCGTTACTTTCGTTACTCGTTACATTGGTAAATTCATATATCATAATTGTATATCGTAATTAGAATATTAAGGCAAGTATAAAAAGTATGTAAAAACAAACGCAACTGTTTTTAGATAAATGGAGGTTTATTTCTGACAGACAATGATAACAGGAAATTCTTGACAAAAAATATTATTTGAATAACAGAAAATTAAACATAGAAGTAAACAGAAACCTTTCAATAGCAGCTGATGTAAAATAATAAAAAACATTTCCAAAATATATTCTAGCTGAGAGGTATAGAATTAAATTTTAAATGTAGCGAGGAGCCTAGGGTTTCCTTTTAGCATTAGCTACTAATTTTTCGAACATGTTGTCAAAGATTTCCTCTCTTAGGGGCATGAATATGTCCTGCATAGCTGAAGAGAGGCTCAACAGGAGCCGAGGAAGGAAGTAGAGTATTGTACTTGAAGAAGAGCTTCTTAATTGAAGGATAGCCATCAAGTGACTGCAGTGCAGTGCTGTCATCATTGAAGTATTTCAACACTTCCATCTCTGATGCTGTGGTGTCTTCTTTCTTGATGTCAGCAGGAGCATGACCATATTCAAAGAAATCGTCGCTACTGCTATAAGCACCATCATCTATCTTAGGTGGCTCCTCAGGTGATCTGTCACTGTCACTTTCATTTTTAATTGCTGATATCAGCATGTTTTGCACCATTTTTCTACATGCCTCATTGTTTGTTCACTCGCTTATAGTGAGCCACTTGCACTTGAAGTATGGATTTGTTAATGCAGCAATAATTGCAACATTGGCATCTCTGTCAAGTTCCAGGAATTTCTTGAATTGATTTCTGAATCCACTACTTAATGCTTCTACTAATGGGTGGCTGTATCTCAATGATGATAAGCAGTTCTGATCTCCTTGAAGGTGATCCAGTGCCACAGCCAAGGGCTTTATCACAGTAGTGTATTCTTCTAGGTACTCAATCTCCGACTCCTTGAATGCGGGTAGCTTTAAAGCACACATGAGTTCATTCAATTTAGCTTTATTACTCAGAAGCAGTACAAGACTGTCATGCAGGCTATTCCACCATGTAGGACACGGGAGTATCAACTGACAGTTTAATACACTGGATATTACTTTGGATGTTTTTGGTTTACCCTAACAATTCCATAGGGCGGAACATTTGCCCATAGTCGAGTGGTGGATCTTTGAGACTTGACCCGTTAAGGATTTTTTCAAATCTGTTGTACAAACAAGGCTAATGGTATGCGATGCACACCTTTTGTGGCTTAGAAGAAGAATGGTATCATCTGTAGAATTGGTTTCTCTTATTTCTATTGATTCTGCAGGTTCATCTTCTCTTGTTTCATCTTGGCATTCATCTTGGTCTTCATCATCACACACTTCTCTAGGAATTTTAAGGTTGATCCCATACTCCTTGAATGCTTTTACAAAATTTGCACCATTATCGGTGACTGTGGCTATAATTTTCTCAGGGATAAAAAATTCTCTTCTAATATCATTGAGCATTTCTGCTATTCGGTCAAATGTGTGGCTCCCTGTGAATCATTTACACGCAAGAGTAGCACTGCATCTTTCCAAGGTCTGCTGATCTAGCTATAAAAAAATATTAAAGCATAAGACATGAATTTCAAATTTTATGCAGTGTAAATAAATCATTTACATATTATGCGATATTTTTTCTACTTAAATATACAGTATTTGTAATATTAATAATAATTTCCAAAAGATAAAATATTTGTAATATGAATAATATTCTAAGAATGACATACCCAGTGTGCAGTTACACCCATGAAACTTCTGTTTTGTGGACCATATGTCAGCTGTGGTACAGATATACCACTGCTCAGAAAGTGTTGCAGAGATCTTCTCACGAACAGAGGATGTCATGTCATTTAATCTGTGACCAAGTGAGCGTCTTGATAAAATTTCAAGTCCTGGAGCAATATCTGTAATAAAAATTATCGACTATGAGTCCAAATGAAGAAATCAAAAAATATTAGCTGGTAGCTACAATCAATGGAATGACTACACCGCCAAAAACAATACATCATTTAGATGTAGCACAGAAAAGGGGTCTTTGTGTCATGACTAAAGTCCGGATTTTGCCCTTTTTGCCTTTTTTATTCCTGTGTATAGATTCATAGGCTTCTTTTACAGAAATCCATTTCGGACTGTGGGATGTATATAATTAAATGTTATAGTGCCTATAAATGCCTATTTTAATGGTCAGTGCCTAATTTTAAAATATGTGCCTATATATATATATGCCTTTTTTAATTTTATTGTACTAAGTAAAGCAAAATAACTTTTTTTTTTTTTTAAACTTGTAGGCCTAAATAGGGCAGGTGATGGAATATATATATATGTAAAAAAATAATAATCAACATTACAATTAGAAAACAATGAACACATACCCTTAAATAGATCCTTGAATTTAGCATTCTCTACAACAGAGAGAGGTAGCATCGTATCTACGATGAAGTCCACAATCTTCTTGTCAAACTGTGACTGGCTAACTGCACACTGCTGCTTTCTTCCAAATGGCAAGTGTGTTTGATGGCATCGCTGCTTGCTGGTACCCGGGTGCTGCTGCTGGAACTCTCGTGCTGCGGTACTCATCAAAGTCCTTTTCAAGTTCGGAATGGCGGTGCTGTAATGAAGAGTAATTGTTTACGAATGGTTGTTTGAAATATATACTACACACAAACTGTTATATATAGAAACAATTTCATAGTAATGTTCAAACTTAATGTGAATGTTTCTCACCCCCCACAATATTTTGTTGCACACTTGGTATAAATGCTGGCTATGGGATTGAATACATACATAAATACATAAAATGTTTTAACATGCATGGCAACAGGCCCAAAGAGGCCCTTCGAGGCCATGCACGGAAATTGACCTATCATACCAATATGTTTGATTCCTATTACTACTACTTGTTACTATTAACATTACTATTGTTATATAAATTGCTATTGTCCCATTATTCACATTTTATTTTTTTTATAAAGTTAGAGCATATTATCAAGTTATATATTTATTAATTCATTCTTTCTAATGTGTTAAAACTACAGTATAAGGATCACACAAATCAGTTTATTTCTAATTGTTGAAATAAAAATACACACCGTAAAATTTAACATTTAACATTTTCAAGTAAGAGTTGCCTATTACTAATAATATGGTCATATTATCTAATTGAAATTGGCCGAAAACCTACTCAGCCAAAACACATGCCATGCTTTAGTAAGGAAGCCACGTATGTGTCATAATGTGTGTGTGGTTTTTTTTTTTGTGGGTTAGTGATGATATATCAAGGCCAGATTGAAGGGGGGTATTAAGTGTGCCCCCTCCCCCAAAATTACTACATAAGAAATAGATTGCATATAGGAAATAATTTCGTTTTTAACTATTACATAATCTTATTGAGATTTTATATGCAAATGCATGTTGATACATTGCTAAGCTCTTGAAAATGGTAAATTTATTTACATTTATGCTGACTTATTGCAATTGTTTGTTCGAATCAGTATCTCAGGTTGTAAATTATAAGTGCAGCTGTTATTGTGTTGAATACAAGTATGAATTGGTCAAATGGTATTTTAAGAATGCGATATGATCTCCAATGTTGATCTGATTTGAGGTCTCCAATTTCCATCTGGCCCTGATATATGTGTAATTAAGGTAAATACCGAGCAAAATGTTTGCTACATTTCAAGATAACGTAATATTAGATCTGATCTGATATTATATTATATTATTATACAGCATTAAGCTATATACAGTAGCTCCTTACTACTTGGTAATGCGACTGTTATTTGTTATTTCGTATAAATTGGTGAAATTCATGTGAAAACATTTGTTTACAAATTACACGCTATATCTTACGTGTAAACATATATAAATTATAATAAATATACATTAGATTTTACTCAGCTTTGTGTTTTTTCAAATTAGAACAAGTAGATATATCAGCACTGAGAACAACTTGTTCTTTATTAGGGCACAAGAGACAGAGGCACTTTAAAGCATTGCCGTTCCTTCTAACGATCGAGAAAAACTTCTTCGATGTAATAAGCTGTGATTTTACCCATCTATGTGCTGAAACATCTTTGAGGAAATCAGATGTGTCATCATCCTTCGGAGAAGCAGCTGACAAAAGATATTCCATGTTTAACAACTTTAAACAAAGGAGATGCACACTGCACGAGTGCTACACTATAACTGAGCTCTACTGGCAACAAGACAGATGCAACGTGACAAGGACTGAACAAGTTCTAACAAGTATGAACTGTATGATACGCCGCCGAAAAATGTATTTGTACTTTTCACACAAAAAACAGTATGTAATGAGTAACGGAAATTCTCGTTACTTTTGCTAAAATTATTACGGGTGTTACCATTACATCGTTACATTAGAAATCTTGCTAAGGCAATACTGATACTCGTTACAAAAGTAATGCCTGTTACTTAAGCCATTACATGTACCGTGGTACTGCCCATATATATATTATATATATATATATATATATATATATATATATATATATATATATATATTGGCCTAGTGGTTAAGATGCTGGGTTGCTGATGGGGCATGGTTCGGATTCCACATTAAACTGTAGGTCTAAGGTGGAGTGAAAAGCTTGACCTTTGTCAGAATTAACAATTCAGGTGGAAGCTAACCGAAGGTTAAAGTTATATATATATATCGTACAAAGTATGATTCTTACTGTTTACGTTTTACTTATTATGAAATGTTGCACTACATGCTTTATGCATCCTTTTATCACACTTGGTACACTTCATCCTGGTATTTTTCATGCACACAATGAATCTTCCCTGAGAGCAAGATTCTATAAAATGATTAATTTTATCGTACCTAGAGGTATTGCTGGGTGGTGCAGATGGACCTCCCCTTCGTAACCTTTGTTCTTGCGTTGCTATCAAAGCTCAGGCTACAGCTCTCCTGAACTGTAAATGGTTTACATTTGATGTGTTTCTATGCATATAGAATTAAATGCAGCGATTACAGAGATTCAAGAGAGTCGAGAATATATTCCACCACCATTTTTTAGAGCATAATCTTGGTCAATATGAGGATAGCAATTAGTCGCAAACATCCATCCCCTCCCATTTCTTTATTGTACATAGAAGTAAGAAATGGCTGACTTACCTTTTTCTTGTGTTTTTGCTTTACTCACCTTTCCATTGTTTGAACCGGGGTGACACTGTAGTAATTACTAGCTATGGTTACAACTGAATCATTGTTCCATTTGACGCATAACACTTTTCCATCTGATCTAAAATCAAATGACCCTCATTCCCTTTTTTTCATTTCCGACTTAGATGAAAGGGGACAGTGCCAGATTATTATTGTCAGCAACATGTAGAAATTGTTTTATGGACCTAAACCTTTCTCTACTCATTGTTTTAGCAAATATAGGCGCTTCCATGTCAACACTGGTAGACCAGTAATCATTTTCAGAGGGAACACTATGATAACCACTTATTAGTAATAGTCCTAAAAATTTTCTTTCTTCACTAACTTCAAAGCCTTGAACATTTTTGTCTCGTGCCATGTACAAATTTGTCTGTTCCATTATAAATGTAATCATTTCATTTGTAAAAAATAAATGAAATATTTCATAAGGTTCCTTACTGCAGTGATCTTCCCCTACTTTATGTGGAATAGAATGGGAGGTCAAAGAAATCTTTTCAGTTTTTCACCAGCATGGACTATTTGCAAAGAACTAGTTTTGGCACTATCCTCATCTTCATTCAAATGCAGTTCAACCTCACCAGCAACTTCATTTGGTAAACCTTCTTGATCAAAAACTGCATTATCACATTCTTCATCACTTGATGTTCTGGTTACCTGTTTGAGGAGGCAGAACAACAATTTCTACCTCAGGAATGCTTGAATTTGCAGCAGCAGCTGTCGCTGTCTAAAGGAAATGGAATCTCAAAACACAAGGCTGTGATCTAAAAAAAGGATTGCGAAACAAAACTAGTCTGGTGTCACTTCTAAATTTACACACTTTATATTTTTCATAACTTTTATAAATATCCTTATGAAATAAAATAATGTAAACCTAGTCTTAAAGCAGATAATTACAGATGATGCATTTATGTCACACAGTAAAGTACGTTCCTGGGTTACTTTTATTCAAACTTATTACGCTGAAAGTAAAAAAATTGCCTCATCACAACCACCAATGATGCAATAATTGATATAAATGCATCATAAACATGTGATGCATTTATTTCTGACTCATTTTTATGCGTCATCTATTTTATGCACCTTATCTTTCAAGTAAGACACATTCCATTGCTTAAAATTTACAATATGCACAAAAAAGCCTGGAAAAAGCATAGCCTGACATGCCAATGGGAACATCAAAATAAAATTCTATAAATAGCTAATTAGATAAATTATCTCAAAGTATATAATACACTAAAACAACACACTGTCAATGCATAGGAATCAGTGTTAGCATCCTGAGAAAAAATTGTTTAAAAAAAATTGGGTAAAGAATAGTAGTACAAATGGCAAAAAGCAATAATTTCAAACATTTCAAAAACAGCTTTAAAAATTCTAAAACTTTAAAATAACCATTAGAATATATTAAACCAACATTCAGAAAGACAGAAATGTAAAAAAATTTTGAAAGTTTTTGAAAATATAAAAAAATATAGCTATTTTATTTTGTTCCCAAAATGGGAATGTTAGCATGTAAAGGGTTAAATATTTTTATAAGGGACTGAAAATTTGAGTCTTACCTTGAAAATTCCTTGATTAGATCCTGAATCTTGCTGGTGACACTGGAGCATGAAATTGGATAGACATTGCACCAAATCCAGTGTTTAGTCAGACTTAGTGCAACTGTATCAGCTGCTTGTCTGGTTGTCCAGTTCTCTTCTGCCATTACACATTGGGTAACATCTTTACCAAGAGGAAGCTTTCCATTAGGGAATGAGTCTGTGCTTGAAAATCTGTGACTTCCATCAAGAATTTTAACTGTCTCACCGTGTCTTAACATCCTACTATGCAGTATTTTTTGGCAATAAGGTTATCAAAATACTACATGTATTTATCATTTCTATAAATTCAACCTGAAAAGAAAAATATAAAATATAATTTCAAATAAAAAACAAAATAGTTGGAGAAAAAGGGCAGAAAAATTGCATATCTTGAGCAAAAATGATGAAATATGGAATTTTTGATGCATTAATGGGCCTGCAGCCCATTTGAAAATATTTTAATCTGCTTCAGAGGTAAAAAATACATCATAAACAATTTTTAAATTGTCTTTCTATCATGTCCAGAACATGAGATAAGTCACTGGGTTCAAATTTTGGTCACATGCACATATGATTTGTATAAATTGGCCAGTAGCAGTCAGTTTTGTATGCAACCACCCAAAATTGGTTTTAAAGTTTAATCCTGGACAAAAGACAACTCTCTAGACCCCCTCAATTTTGATCCTGGCACTTTTGATTTTTTCACTCCACCCTATAATATGTAGGAATCTCCCATTCTCCCTGGAGTAGGCACAATGCTTGAACTTAGGGACTGAAGACATTCAGATTAATTATATTCAGTCACATAGGGATCACCACTGAATAAGGTACCTCCCTAGCCTCTCAATTGTTTTAATTATTTCACTACATTTCCTATCAATGCCTGCTGACCTCCCTTCCTTTTATCTTGCATACTGCTCATTCAGTTTTGTCTTTTTGATGTATCATCAACATGGATGAAGTGGCCATACTTTTAGAAACCTTTATTTTATAAACATTTTTTAAAAGATGGTGGTAAATACTGTCAAAAAGTAGCTTTATTTAATGCCATTTTGACCTGTGATTAGATTTGTTGTACCAAATATAGATTTTTAAGTACAACTGAAAAAAGGTGGTGTGAAAAGGCCATACTCTGTGGGTGAAGTGACTCATCTTTTTTCATTTTTTATTCATTTAGCATCTCAGATTTTCTAGACCAGCAATTCCCAACCTGTGGTACATAGAGCTCTTTTAGGTGGTATGTAACAGGGTTTGAATATGCAGCTTGCTAATTGGTAATTAGTGATAATGTATTTAAAAAGTAATATTAGTTGTATATGAATAACCTGGAACCTGTAAGAGTAGTACTTAGAAAAGTATGGTGGTATGTTGACCTAAAAAGGTTGGGAACACTTGTTCTAGGCCAGTGATGCACAAACCCTGGCCCACGGGCAAAATGTGTCCCCCACGGGTCTTTTCAGTGGCCCCACAGGTCTTTTCAATTCAATTAAAAAGTTAGAATATAAAAGTGACCCAATTTATGACTTAGATGGAAAGTAAGTAGGCTAATACATTTAGTTATTTTCTTCACTTGGCCCTCGCATCAAAAAAGTTTGTGCACCACTGTTCTAGGCCATAACAGATTAAAGTTCTTATGTTTGTTTCATTATTATTTTTTAAAAAATTTCAGTTTACTCAGATTTTAAACTATAAGGTTGTAACACATATTCTGCTTGATTTTTTAGTTCATTCAGAACAAAGATTAAAGGATTTATAAGGACAAATTTGCTCGAATTTTTAGTTTATTCACAACAAAAATTAAATGACAAAATGACAAATTAATCATCAATATAATTCCCTTCTTTTTCTATAACCTCCTCCCCCATGGAGAAAAGTTTTTTTATGCCATGTTCAAAGAAATCCCTTGGTTTCAAGTTAAAAAAAAGCAATCACTTCATTTTTGATAGCTTCCCTGGATTGCAACTTTTATCCATCTAGGTGGTGATGCAGACTTCTGAATAAATGGTAGTCTGAGGTGCGATGTCTGGAGAATAAGATGGATGAGGCATTTTTTCCCAACCAAATGCCTCCAATTGGGCAGTGGTGATTTGAGCAGTGTGAGGGCGCGTGTTATCCTGGTGGAATAGAACACCTCTGCGATTAATTAATGCAGAACATTTTTCTTGTAATGCCATCTTCAATCATTGGAGTTGTTGGCAGTAGACTTCAGCTGTGATTGTTTGGTTATCTGGCAGAAGTTCAAAATGAATAATTCCTTGCATATCCCACCAAATGCATAGCAAAATTTTCTTTGGATCGGGTCTATTCCTTGACTGAGGTTCAGGTTTTGTTTCACGGCTAAGCCACTGATGTTGATGCTTAATATTGTTATAGAGGACCCATTTTTCATCCCCAGTGACGATCCGGTTCAAAAACGGTGCCTGCAGTTGCCTAGAATGCAGTGATGTGCAAATATCGATTCGATGTTGAAGATTCGCTTGACAAATCATGTGAAACCCATTTTCCAACCTTCACTACTTTTCCTAACAGCTTCAGATGACGTTACCATTGGGTTTCCCTCCACTGTTGCTTTCAGCAACTCATCTAACTCATTTGGTCGTCATGTTCATTGATAATCTTTCAGACTGAAGTTTCCAATTGTGAACTTCTCAAACCATCATCTACACATCCATTCGCTCACAACATCATTTCCATAAACTCTCTGAATGTTTTTTGCAGATTCACTAGCATTACATCCTTTATGGAACTCATACAGCATCACGTGTTGAATATGCTCTTCCATGGCTCCATGTTTTTTTAATTACTGTAATATCGTAGGGGTGGTGTTGTAACTGTATGAAAAACACCAGAGAAAATATTAGCCTAATCCTACACTAGCCTAAGTCATTCTGTATCGTGATAAAACCTGTGCAAACCTGTCGCCGCGTGTATTTTGCAACATTTCTAAAACTATTTCACATTATCTTGAGGTTATTCTATTATCTATTGTCCATTTTCTAATTGAGCAGAATTTGTTACAACCTGATATTTTGTGGTCATCTTATCTATTTTAAATGGCAGTGTTCCTTCAACTTCAGTGAGACCATGAAACATGAATTTAATTTCAATTTCTACCATGTCACATGTTTTGGGTCAAATGCATTCTGAATTTGTACTGTCAAAAAATTTCATAGTACATGGGTGTTTGGAAAGTTTCCAGAAATATTTTTAAAAAATAATTACTTATTGGAATGAACTGTAACTTGAAGCAATACAGCCGCAATACCTTCTTTATCCATTGAATATTCCCCATTAGTATCAAGGCACTTCTGCCATCTGGTGGGCAGTGAGTTATCCCTATGTGGTAGAAGTCCTTGTTCCCTCAGCTATCATTTTCCAGGCCCCTAAAAGACTACCTTTGAGGAGTGCACAGACTTTGGATGAAGATTTCTAAAATGTCACAAGAACATGACATCATCAACAGAGCATGGATTTCTACCATACAGGGATACACCCACTGCTTACCAGGTGACAGAAGTGCATTGATGCCATTGAAAATACTTTGAGAGGTAAAGGAGACATTGTTGCTCTCTTCCTTCAAGTTAGATTTCATTTCAATCAGTAGTTTATTTTTTTAAAATATTCCCAGAAACTTTCCAAACACCCCTTGTAGTTTCATTATCTTATATTTTAGTCACACATCCAATAATAGTTGGTTGGGTAATATACAGCACAATACTGGCCTGTTCCATGTGAAGTTTATTTTCTATGAATCTTGTTTTTTTCTAAAATTGTCATAATTTTTACTCTTTCTTTGTTATTAATGTTACTACTAGGAGCATTTTGACAGAATATTGAAAAGGGGCAGAAATTGTTGGTAGGCTTTCTGAATGGCCGACCAGGGCAGCCTCAATTTCAGCAGAATCCAGAGAATATGGATGAGCAGTCACAGTTTCAAATGGTGGGAATTCTCTATCTTTTCATTCTTAATAATTTGAAAAGGCATTCTCACCTTTATTTTCTCTGGGCTTAGCCTGTACTTCTCTTGTATTGTGGGAGGATTTAAATGAAATACAACTTTCTACCCAGATAATTTATTCAAAATGACCTTATGATGTTAATTGCACAAGCAAGTATTTACTGGTAACAAAAAATAGGTCAAATCCCTGTTTAGCTATTATTGTGAAACAAGAAGTCAACTCAACTCAGCTCTTGCTTCTGGTGGCATAACTCTTGGTTACCAATTTTATCTGAAGAAGTGACAGAACCTTTGGTTAAACCAGCAGTTGGCAACCTCTGACCCACGGGTCAATTGTAGTATATATAAAATAATAAATATTACACGAGTGTTTTTATTTTAAAATGTCCCAAAAATAGTGTATTTTGATTTAAATTTTGAATACTGACCCATTATCACATTACCAATAAACCAAATTGACCCAATTTCAAAAAAGGTTGCCTACCACTGGGTTAAACCATCTTAACCCATTATTATTGGTTGAAGCTATTTTTATGAGAATTTGTATATGCCACTCACACTTTAAATTATAATTTGTTACCATTAAATACACTTACGACTGTGCCCACAGTGCTAATTTCTTAGACCTGATTGGTTATATTAGATCAGAAAGAGTTGTACTACATGCTAATTGCATATGCATTGTTTCTTTAAAAATGAGGAAATAGTTTTTTTTTAGAGAATTTTCAGTTAAAAAAAGTCAAAATATTTCGTGCAATACTAACCTAACCTAAAACTTCAGATATCAGGTTTTCAAAAATATTTGTCTTGTAGCCGTGGGTCTGAAAGGTATGTAGGGCTGGGACCCAGTAGTAAAAATCCAGTTTGGTCTGGTCCAGTGATTCCAGTAGGCATAATATCTGGATTTTCAGTCCAATCTGGTTCCAGCAGTTTATAAATATATTACCTATTACCCCTCTCAATACATACAGGCATATACACACACTTATATTATATATATATATAATTATATATATATAATATATATATATATATATATATTATATATATATATATATATATATATATATATATATATATATATAATATATATATATATATATAATATATAATATTAGGTGGTCCACTCTTATAGGGGTGGAATTTTTTTGTGCGATTTGTTTTTATTGCTGGGTTGTAACTTATGAGGATGGATGAGAAAACACCTCTGAGAAAGTTTTATTTGAATCAGTTAATTTGTAGGGGTAGCACATGACACTTGAAGTTTTGGTATAATCTGAAAATCACAGCAAAGTTAATCTTGGTGACAGTACATGACTATTAGGGTAACTAACAATTCCGAAATGAATTGACTAACAATTCCCTCTGCACCTCATTTGATCTTTGTTTTCTCGCCCGTTGCCAGGCTGACTTCAGTGGTTGAGGAAACTGCTTCCTGTAGTTAGCAACAACTTGCAGGAGATACTGCAGTTGTTCCTCATTCCTGGTGTGGCAGCCGTTGTATTCATTAATGAGAGCAACCCCCCTCTCTGCATGATCGTTCACGACAGAGAGGTTTGCCACTGATTTCTTCGCTATTTGGTAATCAGGATCACTGTCCCAATCCCGCACCTCCTTCCTCAGGTATCCCACACCTGACCCCAGAGACAACAGCAGTCTTTTTGAGTTTGCTGTTGCTAGTGACTCGATTGAAGCCCCCTCAGCAACACCTTTCCTTCTCTTCTGGCAATCAGGCTTTCCTTCAACTTCCTCCATCGCCTTCACCATTGCTGTTTTAGTCTCTTCAGACACCTCAGGATTGAAAATCCCGAGGCCCACCATCTCCTCCGAAAGATACCAAAGATGACTGCTGAGTTTTTTTAATGCCACTTCCGAAATTTTGGGGTCATGGTATTCCCGAAGACTCTGCAGAAGACTGAGGTTGCTGCGAGGCGCAGCAGCAGCAGCTATTGGCGCTGTCATCCATGCCTGCAGGTAGATGGAAACAGCGAAGACACTGACATCCTTAAGACACTTTTGCTCTCGTGGAGTGAGGGCTGGGATTTGTCCCCTGAACAGCTACATCTTCAATGAATAGATCACCTTAGATAACCATCTGGCTTGGTGCATGGGGCCAGGTCGCTTGAAGGTGTAGTTGTCAATGCTCCCTCCCAAGAAAATGATGGACAGATCGAGGAATTCCTGATAGTCATCTCGAAAGGATTTTGAGGAGTGTTTTTCCTCAGCAAAGCGGAGAATCCAATCTCTAATGGGGGCCAAGAGTCGATGCACCTCTTCATCATCCCATCCGGTGCCGTATGTTCATGTGTCGATGAAGGTCCATTTGCTCTGAAACCTGCTGAACAATGGAACATCAGGTCCACTCGTTGGGCCATAGCAAGCAGTGAAAACTCCACCGATCATCACTTCCATGATGTGATGATGGCAGGCAAAATGGAGAAGGTCTTTCTTCAACTTCTGCTCCAACAACAACACACGCTCCATTCAAACGACCAGCATTGGAGGCAGTGGTGTCGAAACACATCCCCACGACAGATTCTTCGAGGCCCCAATCAGTCAATAATTCAAAAACTGCGCTGGCTTGGTGTTCTCCTGATCCAGTTGGTATTTTGGGGACTCCAAGGAGCTGAGATTGACCCAAAAGGAGGAAATGAGCACAGACAGCCGATCCACATGCGCATGGTCTCTGGTGTTGAGGAGGTCTGGAATAAGTTTCCCATCCCAGTGGATGATTGCAGGACTGGACTGAAAGGAAGCTTTTAGGCTACTGCAGATCATGATCCGATGTCGTTCTCTCTGCCGTTTGATGGAGGTCCGGGTGATGTTAAAATTCATTGGGCTGTGGCCAAGGCTCAATGCAGTCTCTGCTATTATGTAGGTTGCCATCCTGTCCATAGTATGTGTCCGATCTAGGGCAGCAGCTAGATTTGATGTTATCACATTCTTGACTCTTTTCACCTGTTTTGGAGGTCGCTTTCCACCTTTTGCCCATTCATCTTCGGTGGAGGATGACTCGTCAGTGACTGAGGATTCTGTTGAGGACACCACTACTGCTGTACCCGACGTTGATGCACCTTCATTGACTGCCTGCAATACAATCAAAGAAAATGGACAATTAGTGTTAACGAACAACCTAATCATTGCAATCAAATGAAAGTAGGAATTTGAAGAACAATCTCACCTTTCTCTTTCGCATCTCCTCCTCCATCTTCCTGTGGGCAGCTTGTTTTTCTTTTTCTGCTGTTTTTCTGTCTACTCCCACCATGCATCCCCGTCTTCCAGGCTCTCGCTGGGCCAGCAAGAAGGCCTTGTCTTCTGGGTTTTTGATTAGAGACAAGGCATCAGCATGTGCCATATCAAATAGGTTCTGAAGTGTCTCCTTGAATCCCTCTTCGTTGTACACCTAAATATAAATAATAAATTATATATATATATATATATATGATAAATGTATTGACTATTGTACAGTATAATATGTCATACTCTCGAGAAACTATTTTATTTATCATTGATCATCCAACTCACCTGCTTCTGGCTCCTCCTCATTCGTCCTTTTTTTATTTTGATTCCAATCTTGGTGAAGGTCCAAGATCTTTTGGATTCCTTTGTATTTTTCCCTTGTTGGGATTCGAGCTTTGTTCCAAAATATTTCAAGTTGACCCCACAGGGCCCACACTACTTGAGCACTTTCCTTCAACTCCTCCTTGAGATTAGTGTGGTGATGAAGGAAGCATGACAATACTTCTCCACGTGATGGTAATTTGCTTCCAAGAAGCTTGTCCTTCACTTTATCTCCAAGGAGATAAAAGCAAGAGCTTCGAACTTGTCATCATATATCCAACCACTAAACACAACCAATGAACACTACACCAATAATCTGTCAAAGAAAAGATGTATTACTGGAACTGGAACATAATATACAAGTAAATCTACTAGGTAGTGCAAAAGTGCAAAAATGAAGTACTGTGTGCTACCCCTAAAAAGTGATTGATTTGGGAAAAAATTGGCCAGAGGTGTTTTCTCATTCATCCTCACAAGTTACCACCCGGCAATAACAAAAAATCAAAACTTCAATTTTATGGACCACCCTAATAAATATATATAGACAAATTAGCAGTTTAAGTGTGGTAGAAAAAGACAGATAAGAGATGGAGTTATATTCTGTTACGTTTCAGCAAAAAGCCTTGCTCTCACATTCTGTGTGAGCAAGGCTTTGTGCTGAAACGTAACAGAATATAACTCCATATCTTATCTGTCTTTTTCTACCACCCTTAAACCACTCGTGTACATATATATAACTTTTTAATATAAAAATTCGTGTAGCTAAACGAAAGCCAGCCACGAAGTATACATTGGTATAATTAATAAACCTACTTTTTTTAGCTAGAATTCTGAGATTCATTTGCATGCATTTTACACAAGGTATTTTAAGTTCATTGATGCAGTAGTAAGTGTTTCAGATCATTGTTAATTCTGTAGGTAATTCACTCGCCAAATAATAATACATGCTGGATTGCTGGAATTAGTAGAAAATCTGATCCAGATCCAGTCTGGAAGGGCCAATCCAGCGGATTATGTTCTGGTAATCTGGTCCAGTCCCAGCCCTAAAGGGATGTCTCATCCATTCATAGATTTTATTATTTTGAAATTGACTTTTTATATTTTTTAATTATAAAATACAGTATTGCCAACATTTGTTGCCAATCAGGATTAGGGGTATTGTATTTTGAATATGGAGAAAGAAAATACTTTTTAATTGCAGAATCTGTATTCCTGTTTCGTTGAAAATATAGTAGTACAAAGTTTTTCAGTGGCATTGCCCACAGAACTTGTGTGAATGCCACAGTGTTTGTTAATTTTAATAAGATCCTTTTTCTGGTTAGTTAATGGTTAAAAAAAGAAAAGAAAAAGGGGGCTTGTTACAGGTCATATGACATTTAAGCAAGAATCTTATAAGGAAAACGTTCATGCAGCCTGCACTTCATATGATTGCGAGTTTATTCACACAAAAAATTTAAAATACTGTACACTAAACCTTACTACTCCCTATTCAACAACAACTATTGAAATAGCTGTGAGCTATACACTTCTACAAACAAGACCAGCTTCATTCACATTTGTTTTCTGTTCATCTATTTACTTGCATATCAACTTGCTAAAATACTTTTTTTTTAATCTCGACCATTTATACACCTTGCACTAACGCATCATCATTCTTATCTTTCATATTACCAGTTGAGACTCGCCTTTACACTTTCTCACTTCTTCCCAGAACAAGTTTTCACCCTCCACATATGGCTCATTCATCTTTTTACTTTTGTTTTTTGCTCCACTTAATTTTTTTTTGCATCTTTTGTACACCTTGTTATATTTCATTTCATTACTGCCAGATTGAGTTTGTAACATTCTCTCCCAGACTCTTATTTTTTAACATTTTTCTTATTTTGTAGGTAGATCCAAGTGACCTCATAAATAAAGAAATGGTGATAAGTGAAAAAAGATGTACAATAGATGTAAAAGGAAAGCAATTAGAAATATCAACCCAAGACAAGGATTCATTAAAAGATTCTTCTTTATGGATTCCAAACTCAGAAACGGGGGAATTAGAGGCAGGTTAGTTAATAGTTTTAATAATAAATATTACTTAAGGTGCTTTTTGATAGTTAATTATAAATCAGAGACAACAAACATTTGTGTGTGAATAAGGTGCATCTTTTCAAGAGGCCTGGAATTCCCTTTTTTATTCATTAAAAGGAGATAGTAGTAGTTACCTCACTTATCATATCAGGATTGACCAAGGGACCCTATCACTCACCTTTTCATGAACTTGCATTTCCCCTATTTTTTAATTTGAATGGTAGTCATAAATCCGTACATAATACATTCCCTGATCACATGCTACAATCGAACTCCGTACACATTCCCTACAGGGGACGTAGAGTTAAGAATTGTTCCCCGGCCTTCATAGTGTTTGTCGTAAAAGGCGACTCTGCATGGACTAATGGGGATAGGATTACATCCACCTCCTTCTTGTACTTTACAGGATTAGAGATTTGGCTGGGGTCCCACCTCTGGAAAAACACTACCCTACCAGCAAAGAAAGCAGCTTCACTGCCTTTGGGAGGTTTTATGGGGTCAGGTAGCAGTGTGGAATTTGAATGTTACAAGTATAAATAATGAAAAAAAAGAGGCAAGTGGCCAAGATTTGTTAGGATCGATGTTTTAACTTGGTTTGTGTGAAACGAAATTGAAAGGGACGGAATGAAAAATGTGTAGTCATACAAAAGGAGTAGGTTATTATGGTGAATGGAGAAAATGTAGATTTTGTGAAGGAGTTTAAATGTTTCGGGAGTTAGATTGACAAAGGTACAAGCACTTTGGAAAGTCAAAGTAGAGTGAAACAGAGCAAGTAAGTTCTAGTCGCAATAAGATCCCTGGTAGGAAGGAAGCGCTTGTGTAAATGATCAAGTTTACATTAGGTGTATGGATGCAAGACGCTCGTTTGGCATGATAGTTCACTGTGAAAGGTGAATGCAGTTGAGATAATTTAAGAAAAATGAGTGACAAAATAAATTGGTTGTTTGAGAAGGGTGTGGAGTGAAAACGTCGGAGACGAAAATAGAAGATGGTATGGTCGTGTGGAGAGACTGAATAATAATAAAATTGTGAAAAAGGTGTATACTGTAATAGTGAGAAGTAGAGAGAGACCGATTCAGAGATGGGAAGATGTAATTAGTAAATGGGTGAATGAAAGTGAATTCCATATAAATGTGGCATAACGAGAAACAGAGGAATGGAAGTAGTTTGTGAGGTGTGTAAATGGAGACGTTGGTCGGTCTCACCTAATGTAATACTTGTCGTGGGAGGTAACACAGGATCCCTGAAGTTAGTGTTATACCTTACTCCATGGTAATATCTATATATTCTTGCGTGTACTGTATATATTGATCTTAAGTTATTATTATAGACATGAAACAAATACAAAAGTCGTTATTGAAGGTATGATACTAATACTATACAGAGAAATCAATATTGAACATGAGAGGGGAATAGTAACGAGTAATGTACATTTAATCCTAGATTACACACTAGAAATGAATAAGTAATAGAGTAATGTACTGGGGGCACTCAATATATTTTGCCCCACCCTTTTTCTTAGCTAAATAATAGGCCATGGGGCTGAAGTGTCTTTTGGGCCGTAAGTTTGAAATTTCTGCGCTTCTCATAACCGGATTTTTCCAGTTTGAACCTTCCCTCATTGTATAAAACCGATAGTTAACGCAGTTTCGAAAATGGCGTCTGACAGTGATGTGCGTCGTAAACAGAGCTGCTATCGAGTTCTTAACCGCAGAGAAGGAAACAGTTGGAAACATTCACAAACGTCTACAAAACGTTTACGGAGATACTGTTGTTTATCGAAGCACAGTTGGATGCTGGTCTAAACGTGTGAGATCATCGGAGAGGGGGAGAGCCAGCCTCGATGATGAGCTACGCAGCGGTCGCCGACATCGGCTGTGACATCTCACACTGTACAAGTGCTAACAGCATCATTCGATCAAATCGGCGTGTCACATACAAGGAGCTATCACTGGAGCTAGCAATTAGTGAAGGAAGTGTGAATACGATAATTTAGCAACTGGAATACTCAAAAGTGTGTTCACGGTTTGTTCCTCGCGAACTGACTGAAGATCACAAAGCCCAAAGAAAAGAAATTGCTTCCAAGTCGTTGATTCGATACGACAGAAGGGGTTTGACTTCCTTTCACGAATTGTGACTGGGGATGAGACTTGGATACACCACTTTCAACGAACCTGAAACAAACGCTAATCTATGGAGTGGCATCACGTTGACTCCCCACGCAAGAAAAAGTTCAAAATGGCTCCCTCTGCAGGAAGGATTATGGCCACCATCTTCTGGGACGTGAAAGGGGTGATTCTGGTGGACATTATGAAGAAAGGACAAACAATCAACTTGGAGGCATATATTGCTACCCTACAGAGACTCCAGAGACGTATAAAGCGAGTTCGACCGGAGAGAAACTGGAAAACGTCCTTCTTTTGCACGATAATGCAAGACCACAAACAGTTTGCAAACAAGAGAGGCCATCACAAAAATACGCTTGACTGTGTTAACCCACCCTCCATACAGCCCGGATCTGGCACCTTCAGACTTCCATTTGTTTGGGCCAATGAAGAATGTTATTCGTGGAAGAAAGTTTTAAAGTGATGATGATGAGGTTGTTGTTGAGGTTAAGAGGTGGCTCCAGTGGAACCCAGCGGACTTTTACCAGCAAGGAATAAAAGCCGTTGTTTCGAGGTGGAGGAAGGCCGTAGAAAAGGATGGAGACTATGTGGAAAAATAAAAACTTGTGAAAAAGGTATGTGGCTACTTGTGTACAAAATTTCTGGAACTTCCAAGGAAACTTGGAAAGAAAAAAATGGTGGGGGCGAAATATATTGAGTGGCCCTCGTACATTTAATCCTAGATATTTATTAGTACAGTATTCCATCATTAATCGAGATTTTAACCTTGTTTTAAACGAATTTACATTCACAATATGTCTTACATCAGCATTTAAATCATTTCATAGTTTGTCCAATGAAACTGGGTAATATTTGAGATGAAGACAATCTAAATCAGGAATAACATGCTTTGATCTATTTCTTGTATGATATGAGTGGATTTCTTTGAGTTACAAAATATTTATTTAAACATTGTGTGTTAATGATTTTGTTCTTACACTTGTAAATAAAAATAAAATGTGCCAGTTTGATTACATCTTTGAGCTTTAGTTGGTTTCGCTATTTAAATAATGCGCTACAATGATCATAGGAAATCAGCATCACAAATAATCGCGTTGCTCGTTTTTGGATGACAAAGATACTCTTTAAAGCGTTGTTAACGAAGTTTCCCCAAACAAGGCCGCAGTACGTTGTATAAGAAAGAACAAGAGTATGATACAGTTAATAAAACCTATTTAGGGGCTATATTTGTAAGTTTAAACATGAAAGCAACACTCATTGAAATCCTTTTTTAATATAATTTACATGATCACTCCATTGCAAATTGTTGTTTAGCATTACACCAAGAAATTTTGTTACAGTATACTCTGTTTCAGTGATTTCATAAAGATACACATTTCATTTGTTAGTAAAAATCATTACATTTATGTTACTGGTATTTAGGAAGAGTTTATTGGTGGTCAACCATTTCATTACACTGCTGAATTAACATCTTTGCAAGAAAGACATTTGTATCATCGCAAACATTACGAAGTTAAGTATATCAGACGAGTGTGGAAAGTCATTTATATATAATAAAAAATAACAGTTGACCCAAGGCTGAGCCCTGTGGTACACTATGTTGGACAAGCGTTTTAGTTGCAGACCTTATTTACTGATACAAAATGATATCTATTGGACGAAGTTTTTAAACCAATCACTTATTGCTCCTCTAAAGCTGTAACAATATAATTTGAGCATAGTGTTATGGCCTATTACATCAAATACCTTACTCAAATCCATAAATATTGATATTTTTTGTTCTCTGTAGCTATATTCGCATTTTCCTAAAATTTAAAATAACCATTTCCATTTTTTTTATTACGGAAACCATATTGATTTAGAGATAATAAATTGGTAGGATTAGTTGCTAGTGCAGATCACTCCCCTTAAAAAAGGGTGTTATACAACCAATTTTTAGCATTGATGGGAATATTCCTTTGGAAAATACTTTGATTGAATTTTAGCCAAAGTTACGGATATTTTATCTTTAACAAGCTTCAATACAGTATAGGTGTCGAGGGGTACGTCCCTAAAAGGGCCCTCGATTTGTTTTAGACGACTAAGGACGATGAATACCAGGGTTGGTCCCCTTGGTTGGAGTCGGAATTGTATCCGAAGGATAATAAACCACGTCACTCTCGGGTTACCAGTGGATGTCACTGACCACTCTTACCTCAATTGGTTGTAAAGTTTCGGAAGATCACCTTTGAGTGCTTCCGTACGGTGGTTGTTTCGAGTTTATGCGGTGAATGGAAACCACTAACTAAATTTAAGTTTTTTTATTAATTCACTTTGGGACAGAATTCTTTTTATATCAAAAATAATATTTAATTAAATTAAATGAAATTAAATTAATTAAATTAAATTAATTAATGAGTTAACTTTAGTTACGTAAAAAATGGCGATTATATAACAGCTCTTAAGGTGAGACTTAAGACAGATTAATCGGGACAAGTTAACTAAAGCTCTATGAACAATTTATAAATATTTTAAGTTAAGTTCCAATATCAATTGGAAGCTAAATTGACCTGGAGGGGTAGTGCCACTGCAGGAATAATTACAGACTTTAAGTCACAGAGTTTACGTATTATGAAGATGGTTGGAAGGCAAAGAACCTCGTTTCCGACGCTCTCGGGGTTTTTATAACCTCGGGGTAGGCGGGGACGAGGTAAACTAAGGGTCACCCTCTTACGGGCGGAGCCTAACAGCAAGCGCCTATAATAGTTTTCTATATTCGAATTTAAGCGGAGGCGACGTTAATTGACTGCCTCGATTGGGAGATGGAACTTCGGGAGAGTTCCGGGGGCGAACCAATCATGATCGAAATAGGTTTCGCGGAATTTACATTTTTCTTTTGATAATAAAGCATAATTATAGGATCGAGAGGCGCCAGAGGGGCGGCATGGAAGGAGGGTCGAACCTATACAAAAGGGAACTGATTTGGAAGGAATTTATAGGGCGCAAATGAATTTCATATTCGAGAGAATCACTTTTGCGTGATTCTTTGGAAAAGAGAAATAGGGGTTAGGGAGAGCTGAAATTTGGTATGCGAGTAGGTCGAGCTAGGGGAAATCTGGTGGGCTATAGGTTGACACAATTATGCTTTATCTATGGGAATAGGTCAAGATTTTAGGAAAATTTAATACTAAAAAAATATAAAAACTGAGGTGTTTATAGACGCTTGCCTTGCATCACGTGATGCTGACAATAATAGAGACGCGGAGGGATCGAAGAATTCATGCGATGTGCATATTTTCATATGCACCTCGCATCTAACAATTTAGATTGGGATTAATGGGATTTCTACGGATTACTTGGGATTTATGGGATTTCTACGGATTACATGGGATTACTGGGATTTATGTGGATTACATTGGATTTCTCCGCGTATGAAAGATGCACACACTGTGATGTCAGAACAAAGGAATTTTGGGTTCAAGGTTTAGAATGCAATTCGTCGGAGACGAACTCTTTTGTGCCGTAAGGATTTACACTACGGGACACTACCTCCCCTTCTGCAGAAGTAACAATTAACAAAAAAATATGATTAACAGTTTTAAGCAGAAACAAAAACTAATATGTACATGCTAGCTAACTAATTAAAATTTGGATTTCTCGGTGTAGTGACAGCTAACGGGGGGCCGAAGATTGGGGCAGACCGTCCGGGGCTTCTTCCGAAGGTGAGGGCTCCGAAGTAGGGGCATTCCACTTCAGTCGTCGACACGGGCGGCAAGCAAGGAAGATGATTATAATTATTAGTATTAGTAAGACAGCGGCGACGTTGACGTAGGTGAGGGGCTGAACGTGGGATAAGACATGAGACCGTTCTTGGAGGGTTTCGGTGATACGATCCAATTGCTGATCCCAAGGGGGATAGTTAAAGGAAGGTACAAGAGTTACAGAGGCAAGAGGAAGGTTGAAGAGAGGAATTGGTGGGAGGTGAGCCATAGGGTGTACAAGACGAGGCGTGTTGTTAAGGGAGCGTACTCTGGGGTTTGTGGATATAAAGCTAGAGGTAATAATAGAACAACCGGAGGGGATTCTACTAACTGGATCCAATTGTATCATACTACGGTTGTTCGGGCAATCCAGGGTTGCTTCACGTTTTTGGGGGATGGACTTTGTGTAGGTGTCTTAGGGACGGAGTGGAGTGTGGGTACGGGGTCGGAGCTTGGCTCGAGTAAAGGGCTATGTGTGTGTTCTAGTGACTCGGGTATTCGCGATTGGGAGCGAGTCCACGGGCCTTGCGACGACTCCTGTGGTCGAAATCGATACGTCACTGTAGGGTCTGTTTTTTGGAAAATATAGAGGTTAACGGAGCATGGTCCGTTTTTACTGTTATTTTATACCCGTAGATAATATTCTTGAACTTCTTCAGGGCCCATACGATGGCTAAAGCTTCTCGTTCAGTCCCTGAATAGTTACGTTCGGGTTTGGATAGTAACCGACTCGCATAAGCCACAGGTAGTTCGGTACCTTCTACTTCTTGGAGTAGGACGGCACCTAACCCGTAGTTAGAAGCGTCCGTGGCTACTATAAAAGGTTTACCAAAATCCGGGAACTGCAGTATGGGTTCTTGCAGGAGTTTATCGCGGAGATCAGTAAAAGCTTTCTGATGCTCAGAATTCCATTCAAAAGTAGCCTTCTTTTTGAACAAATTGGTCAAAGGAGCGGCTATGTCTGAAAACCTAGGAATGAAATTGCGATAGAATCCTACAAACCCGATAAAGGTTCGCACTTCATCAACGTTTCGAGGAACAAGGTAATTTAGGAGAACCTGAAGTTTGGCGGGATCCGGTCGGATTCCGTCAGAGGCAAGAAGAAATCCTAAATACACAAGCGAGGATCGGAAAAATTGGCACTTAGCCAATTTTAGTTTGAGGTTCTCATTCGAAAGACGTCTGAAGACTTTGGCAAGACGTACGAAATGTTCTTCGACTGTATCGCTATAGATCACTATGTCATCTAGATAGACTAAGGCATGAGAACCTAATAATCCGGACAACACAATGTTCATAAGTCGAGAGAAATTCGCAGGACCGTTTCGGCACCCGAATGGCAAAACATTCCACTCGTAATGGCCCTGGTTGGTAGTGAACGCAGTACATGGCCGTGACTCTGGAGACAGAGACATCTGCCAGTACCCTGAAGCTAAATCCAGCGAGGTAAAATATTTAGCTTTACCAACATATTGAATGACCTCCTGCATGTTGGGAAGCGGAAATCGGTCTGGAACGGTCACTTTGTTGAGGCGTCGGTAGTCGATGCACGGTCTTAACGTTCCGTCCTTCTTCTTGACCAGGATCAACGGAGAAGACCAAGGACTAACCGACGGTCGGATAACAACCAACTGCTGGGAGTGCGGAACGCGATATGGCGGAATGTAGATGGGCTTTGTGTTATCCGCGAGATTAATATGAAAGGGGACGAGGTTTGAACGTCCCAAAGCATCACCCTTGAGTGCGATGATGCTTTCGTGTTCGACCAAGAAGTCCAGTAATTGGTCAAACAAGTCCGGGTCGCTGCAAAGGAAAGAATTTGCGGGATCGGACTCTAGACATGCTTTGTAAGTAGCACGTAATGTTTGCTGAGGTACGCCTCCAGGAGTACACCTGCGTACGTCGTGAGAAATAAGAATAGGCTCAGCTTGGGCCAAATAGGCCTTGCCTATTACAGTATTAGGTTGTAACGTAATGGATTCGGAACCAACATTAGCGCACAGTAGAGGGATAGTTGCCTCTTCGCTAGTGCACAGACTGCGTGCAATTACTAAGCCTGAATGTTGAACTTGGTTTTCAAGAACATTCTCCACGACTACTGAAGTCGCAGGATCCACGTAAGTACCATCGTTAAAGGTAACAATTACGCGGAAGCAGACCTGTTGGTTGGGCTCAAGAACGAATTCTTCCTTAACTCTTAACTGAAACTCATCGGTTGGAACAGACTCTGAACTAACTTTCAAGGAACGCCGGACTTGGCGTGCAACGGGATTTTCACCCGACTCTAAACCATCACACGGCGACAAAGCCGGAAAAAATGGAATCCCTCCATTACTAGGATTACAACAATCCTGTAGGGTTCCATCAAAATCGGGAACATCTTCCGAAATAACCTTCAATCCTGCTTCAACAGCAGTTGAAAAACGAACCTCTGGGTTCGACTCCGTATTCACTAACGGAATAAGTTGTCCTTGCACTTGGACAACGTTGGTTTCAAACTTAAGATCCCATCCATTTCCTTTCAGGAAGGGATAACCGAGTAAAATGTCGGTAGGAAAGTGCATAGAGTCTTGTACTATTACGCAGTCGGCATTGAAGCCTAACTTGCCGAGTTTCAGTTTAAGCCTAACTTGCCCCATGGAGGGTATGGTTCCTCCATTAACGTTCTTTAAAACAACCTTCGACGGGAAAAGTTCCAATTTGGAAACTCCCGGAATTCTATTCAAACTAGACTGTTTAATCAGGTTAGCGTTGCTACCTGTGTCTAGCAAACCAAACATATCTACACTTCGAACGCGAAGTGGAATGACAGCATCTTCAAACGTATTATTGATTGTGCAAACATATGACGTGGGAGTCAACAGAGTTTGCCACAATTCTCTGTGAAGCGGGACGAGACTCATAGGTCTCGGGTTCAATGCAAGGGATTTCTGAAAAGGGGAACTTAAAGGATTCTACAGTGGTATCTGGATTATTCCGTGCAGGGCCCTCGGGGTCCTTAAGTGGAGCAGTAACTCCTGGTTTTTCCCACAACGGAATAGCTACCCCTGGGGAGGGCAACCCGGCTCGTCCTCTTACGGGAATCCTGGAGCCGGCAGGTTCTCTAAAAAATCATCGGGCGGATTGGTCGTCTCCCGACTTTCCAGTTGTAAGGCTGGTGATCTGGTATATCCCAGCTCGGTCAAACATTCTGTCAGAATATTTCGAACTATCTGGTTCGATGGATTAGGGGTAGGGTTACTTATATAAGAGGGAGTTCCCTCATGGTATCCTTGTTGCGGTGGCCTTGTGGGAGGTCGAGATCCTTTGGACCACTCATTTCGTCGCTGGGACCGTGTACCCTTCTCCCGGCATTTGGGACGATCTCCCCGCCGGTGACCGGATTCCCTGCAGGAATCGCAATAAGCAGCCGCCCTGCATTGTTTTATACCATGTCCTACTTGGCAGCAGTTGTAACACCGTAGGGGCGAACTCGGGGGAGTCTGTCGCGATGAGTTTGGTCGAGACCGGTTCGACGGCGCGGGCGTTGCAGAAGCAAACTTTTGCTTCTGGGGCCTTCCTGTTTGTTCGGTTGCATAACGGATAGACTGGGAGGTTTTGGTTCGTTCTTTCCCTCGGTCGACGAATATTCAGATCAGTCGAGTTTGGACACGACTCCTTCATTTTGTTCACGACCGTTGCTAACGACGCGGTGAGATCCGCGTGTTCTGGATATCTTACTTGGTGGTGACTTGGTAGGTTCGCATACATGGCCGAAAAGGACAATATCTTCGCCGTTTGTGAGGACATTTTATAATCAAAAGCTCCGTCAAGGGCTAAGATGACGCTATTCATAGTGCCTTGAATGCGATTCCTAAACTCCATAAAATCTTCACCATCCTGCCAACGCAATCGGAACAAATTTGTCATGGCCACAAATGGTTGAGTGTCGCTGACATCTCGGAAATTGTCCAAGAGAATCCGACGATACTGGGTCCATGTAGTGGCCGCTTCTAAGTCGGGTTAGTGTCAACAAACTTCGATGCTGACCCTTCTTCTAGATCAACAAACCGTTGTGCTTCCAAGATCTTGTCCTTACCGCGATCACCTTCTCATTAGTATTAAATTTTCCTAAAATCTTGACCTATTCCCATAGATAAAGCATAATTGTGTCAACCTATAGCCCACCAGATTTCCCCTAGCTCGACTACTCGCATACCAAATTTCAGCTCTCCCTAACCCCTATTTCTCTTTTCCAAAGAATCACGCAAAAGTGATTCTCTCGAATATGAAATTCATTTGCGCCCTATAAATTCCTTCCAAATCAGTTCCCTTTTGTATAGGTTCGACCCTCCTTCCATGCCGCCCCTCTGGCGCCTCTCGATCCTATAATTATGCTTTATTATCAAAAGAAAAATGTAAATTCCGCGAAACCTATTTCGATCATGATTGGTTCGCCCCCGGAACTCTCCCGAAGTTCCATCTCCCAATCGAGGCAGTCAATTAACGTCGCCTCCGCTTAAATTCGAATATAGAAAACTATTATAGGCGCTTGCTGTTAGGCTCCGCCCGTAAGAGGGTGACCCTTAGTTTACCTCGTCCCCGCCTACCCCGAGGTTATAAAAACCCCGAGAGCGTCGGAAACGAGGTTCTTTGCCTTCCAACCATCTTCATAATACGTAAACTCTGTGACTTAAAGTCTGTAATTATTCCTGCAGTGGCACTACCCCTCCAGGTCAATTTAGCTTCCAATTGATATTGGAACTTAACTTAAAATATTTATAAATTGTTCATAGAGCTTTAGTTAACTTGTCCCGATTAATCTGTCTTAAGTCTCACCTTAAGAGCTGTTATATAATCGCCATTTTTTACGTAACTAAAGTTAACTCATTAATTAATTTAATTTCATTTCATTTCATTTAATTTAATTAAATATTATTTTGATATAAAAAGAATTCTGTCCCAAAGTGAATTAATAAAAAAAACTGTTAAATTTAGTTAGTGGTTTCCATTCACCGCATAAACTCGAAACAACCACCGTACGGAAGCACTCAAAGGTGATCTTCCGAAACTTTACAACCAATTGAGGTAAGAGTGGTCAGTGACATCCACTGGTAACCCGAGAGTGACGTGGTTTATTATCCTTCGGATACAATTCCGACTCCAACCAAGGGGACCAACCCTGGTATTCATCGTCCTTAGTCGTCTAAAACAAATCGAGGGCCCTTTTAGGGACGTACCCCTCGACACTGGAGGTGTAAGTGGTAATAAAATTCCCGGTCTGAATCGGAATCGGAATGTGGCATACACGTCACGCGCGAAAACAAACAATTGAAGTGTGTTTTGGCAGTGTGGTCCTAGTATATATAGTATTAGCGTGTTTGTGTTTTTTTTTGGGGGGGGGGGGGTCCAAATTAAGTAAACCACTAATTATTTAATTAAAAAAAATTAGAAGTTTAAAATTTGGTTAACTTAATCAAACGCAAAGCAATCGAGGAAACCTCAACAATGCAGTAACACACTGAAATATCGTATATCAGGAACGACGTGATTGCTAAAAAACAAGTTATGCCAGTATTGTTCTATCACTCTCTTAAAGTAGGTGATATCAGAGTAATAAAAAAAACGGAATATGAGAAAAAATAATAGGTTGGGATAGCAAAAGGTTACTTGTAATCCGATGGTCGAATCGTTGGTCTCCAATGAATGAAGAGTCCCACACAAAGTCCCTTTTCGTAACCTCGATCCTTACGATAGCAACGTAAGTTCCAGCGGTGGTGGATCCTACCCTCTGCCTGAGTCCGCAAGGAAGTACCCTAGTCGTGCCCCAATCGTATTCACGGATGTGGCCTGCAATTAGGTCACAAGCGTAATTTCCGTAGCACCAAGTAAAACAAAAAAATGAAAAGAAAAACCTAACCCTACCTAGCCTATTCAATTACAAAAATAAATAAAAATAAAATATTACACTCGGTAATTCAATAATGAAAACGAATTTAAAATAATTCACTTATTAAAATCGTTAAAGAAAAATAATAATTTTAAAATCGTTAAAGAAAAATAATAATTAAATGACTACTCAGTCACAATAATAGCGTATTTCACTATCACGTAATTAATTAAAATTACACGTTAATTTAAACTAAGTTTGATAATTAAGAAAAATTATTAAGTAGTAAAAATCACTTCACGGATCCCACTTACTCAAAGAGAAAAAACAAAAAAAGAAAATTAAACTTTTCTTAACGTTTGTTTGTAGTCACCATTCACCGTGAATTATTACGGTGGCAAAAGTACTGTTAATGATTAGTGTACAAACTGTGTACACAATTTAAAGGTTATAATTGGGTTAAGGGTAATCAGTGATACTTAATAGTTACGTTCATTTATCACTCAAACGTAAAAACGTTCGCGTGAAGTGGATCGAGAGAGGAAACTGAGGCGGCTCCGTGACGTGGCATCAGCTGGCGTCTCTCTCGATTTGAAGGTCACTCGCAGATGAGACAAGGGCTGGGCGGTGACGTCATGTACAGCCGTGGCGCCTTCCGAGAGGAGTGAGGGAGAACCCGGGGCGAGATGGGCAAGACTTCGTTCACCCAAATTCCGGGTCCTGGGGGGTTCCTGGGTCCTCTGTGTCTCGGTGGGACCTCCAGTGTCGAGGGGTACGTCCCTAAAAGGGCCCTCGATTTGTTTTAGACGACTAAGGACGATGAATACCAGGGTTGGTCCCCTTGGTTGGAGTCGGAATTGTATCCGAAGGATAATAAACCACGTCACTCTCGGGTTACCAGTGGATGTCACTGACCACTCTTACCTCAATTGGTTGTAAAGTTTCGGAAGATCACCTTTGAGTGCTTCCGTACGGTGGTTGTTTCGAGTTTATGCGATGAATGGAAACCACTAACTAAATTTAAGTTTTTTTTATTAATTCACTTTGGGACAGAATTCTTTTTATATCAAAAATAATATTTAATTAAATTAAATGAAATTAAATTAATTAAATTAAATTAATTAATGAGTTAACTTTAGTTACGTAAAAAATGGCGATTATATAACAGCTCTTAAGGTGAGACTTAAGACAGATTAATCGGGACAAGTTAACTAAAGCTCTATGAACAATTTATAAATATTTTAAGTTAAGTTCCAATATCAATTGGAAGCTAAATTGACCTGGAGGGGTAGTGCCACTGCAGGAATAATTACAGACTTTAAGTCACAGAGTTTACGTATTATGAAGATGGTTGGAAGGCAAAGAACCTCGTTTCCGACGCTCTCGGGGTTTTTATAACCTCGGGGTAGGCGGGGACGAGGTAAACTAAGGGTCACCCTCTTACGGGCGGAGCCTAACAGCAAGCGCCTATAATAGTTTTCTATATTCGAATTTAAGCGGAGGCGACGTTAATTGACTGCCTCGATTGGGAGATGGAACTTCGGGAGAGTTCCGGGGGCGAACCAATCATGATCGAAATAGGTTTCGCGGAATTTACATTTTTCTTTTGATAATAAAGCATAATTATAGGATCGAGAGGCGCCAGAGGGGCGGCATGGAAGGAGGGTCGAACCTATACAAAAGGGAACTGATTTGGAAGGAATTTATAGGGCGCAAATGAATTTCATATTCGAGAGAATCACTTTTGCGTGATTCTTTGGAAAAGAGAAATAGGGGTTAGGGAGAGCTGAAATTTGGTATGCGAGTAGGTCGAGCTAGGGGAAATCTGGTGGGCTATAGGTTGACACAATTATGCTTTATCTATGGGAATAGGTCAAGATTTTAGGAAAATTTAATACTAAAAAAATATAAAAACCGAGGTGTTTATAGACGCTTGCCTTGCATCACGTGATGCTGACAATAATAGAGACGCGGAGGGATCGAAGAATTCATGCGATGTGCATATTTTCATATGCACCTCGCATCTAACAATTTAGATTGGGATTAATGGGATTTATGTGGATTACTTGGGATTTCTACGGATTACATGGGATTTATGTGGATTACATTGGATTTCTCCGCGTATGAAAGAATGCACACTCTGTGATGTCAGAACAAAGGAATTTTGGGTTCAAGGTTTAGAATGCAATTCGTCGGAGACATAGTCCCGACATAGGCACAGGAATGTTATGGTTATTTTTTGTATTTTTTAATTTACCAATAATGTTCCAGACCTCAGTAGAGGTAGCAGGAACAAAAGAAATTTTTAGTGGACTCGGTGGCATATATTCAAATGGTGAGTGATTATTATTTACGAACTGTGAACGAAGCTTATCATCTCTTGAAGTAAAAATTTATTTAAAGTCTGTAATAGAAGTAATTATCAGTGATTTCCTTATTACCAACATTTAGTTTCTATTGAAATTTTCTTAATTCGGTTTCTGAGAAGATTGTTTATGGGTTGTCCAAGTGTTTTTTTTTACGTCTCCGTTATGTTTGGAAAATTGATCGTTGTTATAGTTATATTTCGCAATTTTTATCATTTTTAGCGAATTTGTTTCTATTTTGAATATACTGCATAGTGTTCATTAGCCTGAGGATTCCGAAATTTACACAAAGCAAGCTACACCACTTTTAAAAAAAAGCATAGTTCAGTTTGGAAGGAGATAGAACCAATGAACATTCTAACATATGAATTTAGAGATTCCTAAAGTTTGCCAATGGACCTATTAAGCTCTTAAAATATGATAATCCCACGAAAGTACAATTTTTAAAGTTGATAATTTTGTGCCTTCACATTTCTGTTGTACAGAAATTTGTACAATGATAATTGTTGCCAATATCACTAAATTGATCAATTTCCAGTTTTTTTTTTTTTTTTTTTTTTTTAAACAACTGGAAATTGATCCTTGTTGCTCATTATTTATTTTATATTCTTTTCCAAGCTGCTGAAAGTATAGCCTGCCAAATTATAGTTAGAGGCACAATCCAAATCAAGGCTCCCAAAGACTTTGATTTGAGTAGTTACAAGGCAGTGAAACATCAACCCGCAGATTTGAAGCAAAGGAATTTTTTTCGAGTTAAAGGTAAATACTCGTAAGAAGAAAGATTAAACTTAATTTTAGCAGTTCAGAAAGATCGGACGCTCATTATGTTATGATTTACGGTCCGATATCATTGATGGTAGTTATTTGTGCGCTACTTCTTGGCCAGTGTTGTAACCGCTTCCCGTTGATTAGCGAAGTTAACGCCATTGGGCTAAGTAGTTGAATGGAAGACTGTCCTCTGGATCCAAATTATGGACCCCACGTAAAGCTGTAGGCAGAGGTGGACGGTAACAAAGTAAAATTACTTCATTACCGAGCTCAAACGACTTTTTTTAATAATTAGTTATTGGGAGTAACTTTTCTTCTCGGTACGTTTACTTTTACTCGAGTAACATTCAGAATTATCGGTACTCTTACTCCGTTACTTATTTTTCGGGCGCCTCGTTACTTTATTCTGGTCATCTCAGCAGTGAATGTGATATTTTTAATTATTTTCCCAGCCAATCAGAACTCGGCCTTGAGGATATTTTTTATTTTTGTCTACAGGCTACAGGCAGCAGCCTGGTGAATCATTTGTTGATTACAGTATTGTCACTACTGTACTGTCTTAACTCTTTAAAAAAAATATATATATATTTATTACAAAGGTACTTTTTAGTTCGAATACTTGTACTTTATAAGCTAGTTACTTTAAGTAACGTGAAGAAAGTACTATTACTTGAGTAAGTTTTTCTCAGAGTAACTACTTTTACGCGAGTAACTTCTTCCAGTACTTTGTCCACTACTGGCTGTAGGTCCCCTCCTTCATATGACTTTAGATATTTGAAGGTTGTTAAATAATGCCATCATTATCTTTAGTTGTGATTTGTATTCTTTGAAGTAGCCTCTTTGCTTATATGTTCACTGCAAACATTTTGAATGGAGAGCAACATCGTTGTTACCATTTCCACTTTCATTTAGTGGTTTGAAACGAGCGTCAATCAGTTGGTGTGTGAATTGCGTTAATAGGATTATTTAATGGTATGATAGTCCTATATTGACTTTTTTGCGTACTTCGGATAATGAACAATTTATATTAAATAAGTTTTGGTCAAACTTTGTTCAGTGTATATTATTATAAGTTTTCGGAGTTGGCATTTGTTTGACCGGTAAACCATATGACATAACAATTACCTTGGTAGTATTATCTTTACGAATTTTCTTTGTACAAGCTAGGGGTTCTTGTATAGAGTCCGTGAATATTTATATTAAAGTAAAGTTTTTTCCCCAATTAGAATTAAAGAAAAATAAAAAGGCAAAACGCAAAAGGAGAAAGGATTGTTCTTCAGCGACTGAAAATAGCTTTGAAATGAAATTCTTCTTTCTGGTTCACCACCCCATAAAAAGAAGAAATTATAAAATTTGTTTGAAAGGCCAAAGTTATGTTTGTAATAAAGATTCACTTAATTGTATGTAGTTTCATTTTAGACGTAAGATTGTGGTAATCCCACCGCCCGCTGAAAGGTGCACTTAGTTCCGCATTTCCTGCGATACAGGAGGATTGAACTGGGGACCTATCCTTCCCTCTTTCTCCCCATGAAGGGCAACGATAGACTCGCACGTGGGCGCCGTGGAAGTTGAAAAAGTTAATGGTGAAAGAAGTAGTGGATGAGTATAGTAAGGGAATGTACGAGGAATTGAGCGTAAAAGTTGCAGAACGAATGGATATATGACATGACGTGTGGAATGTGTATAAAGAACGTTTGATTAAGAATGCAAGGAGTGGGTATCGGGTTGCCAAGACAGGTGCGAAAAATCGTGACATCGTGCAGAAATAAAAATTGTTTGAAAGTAAGGGATGAAAATGGAAGAATGCTCATAGCGGATGAGGATCTAGGGAATAGATAGGAATATTTTGAGGGTATGATGGGTGGAAGCTGAGAGAAATGCAAATATAAATAAGAAAGGATGTGGTGTGTAAGAACATGTGAAAATGTCTGTAATTATGGTATGGGTGAAGTGAAAGAGCCGGTCGCAAGCTGAAGTGGAGAAGCAGCAGGTGTGGAGGGATATATGGGGGAAACGATTAAGTGTAGGCGATTGAAGGTTTAGGGTGAATGTAATACGTATGTCAGAGTACATGAATAAATGGAAATGGAGTTTGCCTAATAACTGGGAGAGCAATAACTGAAAAGCAAAAAAGGAAGTCTGCTGCATGCCATGTCCCTGACACGGAAAGTAGCAGACTACTTTTTTGCCCTTCAATTGAGCCGTTCGGAACAGAGGCGAAGCCGCCATGGGTGCGAAAACCCGTTTTCTGTACCAATAAACTCTCCTTGTCATGAGCTATCCAGTGAACATACACACGTATGGCGGTTTCGCCTTTTTAGCCTCAGAAATTGGCTTTATTTATAGGGTATGACCGCATGTGGCGCCTGGGAAAACCATGCAAACTGTGCTTTACTCGAAACATAAATTTGGCGTCTTCGCCAGTTTGGTTCCGAACGCCTCAATTGTTCCAGTGTGCAAAATGGTAGGTGAAAGAAGTGAATATAAGACTTAGAGGTATAAACATTGAATGTAGTGGGGGAGGTGGTAACATTACAAAATGCTTGGTGAGCAATGAACAAGGAGGGTTCCGAGGTGGAAGAGGCTGTGTGGATAGTGTTTGCAGTGAGACAAGCTATTGAGAAAGCATGTGGAATGGATTGCAAGGCATAAAAGCAAAGGTAACAGCCTGGAAATTCGTTTCCTTACTGCATTGGAGTGAGGGTGTGCCCCATGGATCAACTAAGCTAGAGTATTGACGGTGAATGACCAATAGCGTGTAGCGTCATGAGCGATCTGGAGGCACATTTCAGGTTTTGTACAATCAACCTTGCTGATTTCAGAAAAGAAATCAAAAATTTTCTGCAACAAGCAGAACACCACCTTTTTCGCATGTAAAAAATACAAAACTTCTTGTTAATACAGTCGGCAACACTGACTGACATGGTACTTCTGGCAGCTTTCTAATTATTCTCAGTCATCCCCTGGAATTTCTTAGTTCTACGCTAGCTCGCTTGAGAGAAACGCGTTTTTTCTGTGGATGGGTTTCAAAAACCCCAAGGTACTAACGAAAGGTGCGTTGTGTTGTATACATTATACACATTTCTTTGTTTTGTTGTGTTTTACATTGTTTATAAGCAGTGTTGGGCACTAAAGCGTTAATCCGATAAGTTAATTAACGAAGTTAACTTTCTTTAACGGACTATTAACGGAAGTTAATTTCCATTTATCGTTATCGGACCAGTTAACTTCCGATAACTATATTTAGTCTGTTAAAGTCCATTAACACGTTAACTGCGAGGAGTCATTCACGGAAGATCACCGCTCCGAGAATGAATTCAAACCGCCATAACTTCAGTCTGCCAATTCCGTCCTCTGCCGCAGTGGAACGGCTCTTCTCTCTCGGCAAGGACATCCTGAGGCCCAAGAGGTCAAGACTGGCAGTTGGGCCTAACTTTGAGAAGTTGGTCTTTCTGAAGGGCAACCAGCACATTGTGTTAGTCTCTAATAAATTTGCCTAAAATTTAATTTTACCTTTCAGTTCCCGCCATAATAATTCTCTGGTAAATTAAAATTTAGTTAATGGTTAGTGGTTACAAGGGTTTCAAAACATGTAATCAGTATTTTTTTTATTAAAAATAAAAATAAAAAGTTAAGCAAAAAAGTTGCAAAACTTGATAAAAATCGTTAAATACCTATTTATTGTTGGATTTTGCATAAATAAACATTTTCTATGGGTTTTAAAGCTTTTTTCCTTGATTTTTTTTAAATGTTAGTAAAGAAATAGTTATCGTTAACTTCCGTTAACTTTGTAGTAAAATTATCGGATTATCGTTATCGGAGTTAAAAATTGGGGTTAACGGATTATTGTTATCGAAGTTAACTTTTTGGTTAACGGTGCCCACCACTGTTTATAAGTTATATATACCAATAACATATATTCATAATCATATACATTTTTTATTTATACGTTTGTGTTTTTGTTTGTGTTCCTGTGTGATACTTGTTTAGTTTTGCTGGTACAATGAGCACGCAAAGAACACGGGGATCTGCCAGCCACATTGTCTTTGGTTCTCCACTATCAGAGCTTCCTCTGTCTGAACTTCCAACTCATATACAAGTTGCAAGGCATTTCCTCTTCTTGAAGGAGAACAAGTACACCAGCAACAGGGAGATTCTTCCGGAGGTATGCCAAATACTCATTGACTTTTGGAATCGTGCTAACGTTCCATCACAGCCAATCAAGAATGTGAAGACCAAGCTGCTCCGATTGATGGAAAAAGGTTCACAAGCATCGAAGCAAGGCAAGCAGACCACAAAAACCAAGAAGTTCGAGGAAAGCCTGAATCAATCGTTTGACATAGCTGTCTGCCAATGCGATAATCTGTCTGCATGCCACTGTGAAAAAGAAATGAAAGTTCCACGGCGAGAGCATGCCTTTCTGATCGACCAGAGAACCACGCGGATCATGCAGATCAGTCGGGTGGATACGAATGTGACTCAGATGATGGAGAGAAGGAAGTCAAGAGAGGATCGGATGCAAGAAAGACAAGAAGAAGAGAAAAGAAGAAAGACGGAACGGCAAGAGGTAGCATCCTCTGCAGATGTGGTCGAATCAGCTCAAGCAGAAGCAGACTCCAGTGGTGAAAGTGTTGGTGATGAGTGGATGGGTGATAGTGCCCAGGAGGACAGGAACATCACACCGATTCCCACTGTTGCTTTGGAAGCTGACCGATAAGGTGTATCGAACAGGGCTGCTGCAGCTATCAGCACTGCAACATTGGTTGACTATGGCATCATTAGTTCTGATGATCAGATAAACGTAATTGACCACCACAAAGTATGGAGAGCACGGCAGAAGGTACGGAGGGGATCTGAAGGAAGCAGTAACTTACTACGATGTGGAAGTCACTGCTTTATTTTTTGATGGGCGGAAAGACATGACACTTGTCAACGAGAAAAAGGGGAACAAATGGTACAGCACAAAGAAAGTTGAGGACCACTATGTGCTGGTCGGAGAGCCTGGAACCTTCTATCTAAGCCATCTGACACTGGAACGAGGAACTGGCACTGTCATTGCGGATGGACTTCAAAATGCGATTGAAGAAATGGGTATTGCAGACAAGATAATTGCAGTGGGAGCCGACAGCACAGCCACAAATACAGGGCACAGAAGTGGAGCAATACACCTGCTAGAGTGCCGCCTGGGTCGCCCTTTGCACTGGTTCATCTGTAGTCTGCATTTAAATGAACTCCCACTGCGCCACTTGTGCAAGGAACTCATCGGCCCAACAGAATCTGCAACTCAATGGAAAGGACCAATTGGCAAAGCTTTGGCCACATGTGAAAGTTTGCCACTTTCCTCTAGAGGAATTCAATGTATTGCTGATGGCCACACACTCCCGGATGTTGACCTTACTGAAGTGAGTCGTGACCAAGCCTACCTCTACAGAATGATGAAAGCGATAAGGACTGGTGTCATTAATGAAGATCTTCTACGAGAGAAGCCTGGACCAATCTCCCATGCAAGATGGGTTACAACTGCCAGCAGAATTTGTCGGCTATATGTAGCGATGGCGCAGCCAAGTGATGAACTGTATTCATTCACACAGTTTGTCGTGTGTCACTATGGACCCATGTGGTTTAGCATAAAGTGCCATCCAAGGTGCACAGATGGCCCAAAACATTTCCTGGAGCAAATCAAGCTGCTACGATTACTGCCACCAGCTAGCAAGACTGTCACATGGCCTGTGATCCAAAGAAATGTATATTGGGCTCACCCTGAAAGTGTTCTACTGGCAATGCTTGCAGATGCAGATCAAGCAAACCGGAAATTGGCCATCGATGTAATCAAGACCATTCGACGAGCTCCCAAACCTGCTCAACAGCAAGTCAGAGAATTTTGGCCACCAAAGATCAAACAAAGTGCTTAGAATTTGAAAGATTTACTTCCACCAGTGGAGGAGTGCACAATGGAACCACCACTCACCTTACCTTAAATTTACCTTAAAGCGCTTCTGCCTCAAGGGTGCGCTGCTCCCACGAAGTCCACTCAGCGCCTCCTGAGGCGGGGCCACGACGGGGTCGCCACCCTTCTTTTCTCTTGCTCCTGCCATACGATTTGGTCCCCTATTGAATTTGTGGGGGCTGGTCTGGCAGAGGAATACCCTGACACTGTGGGTTGGTCGGGTATGTTGGCTAAAAACATGTCCAAGTGTTTTTTAAAAGTATCTACTGGGACTGCACTTATATCTCTAAGGTACTGAGGCAAGGAGTTAAACAGGCGAGAACCCTGCCTAGAGATACTATTATACTGAAGGGTTTGAATCCTTCTCAGACTGTTTGGTGGGAGGTGATATTTTTTACACATTCTGCCAGTTCTTTTAAGGTGGGCACAATTGGTTCAGTATTGGGGGCAACTAAAAGCCTTCTAGAATTTTCCAGGTGTAGATTAGGATGTATCTCTCAAACCTTCTCTCTATGGAATAAAGGTTGAGGCCTCTAAGCCTATCCCAGTAGTTTAATTGTTTTTACTCACCTGTTGCCCATCAGGTTGCTTAATATACGAGGTAAAGGTTCTTTGTAGGCCCTTGTAGTGAATACTCTTATTTTAGTTTCAAGATAAATGTTAATTTTACCGTCTTGAATTTCGGAATAGCTATAAATTCATTTTAAATTAGTTACCCATCATAATTCAATTGTAAACCACATTAATACTAATTTTATGTATACTGTATTATTTTATTGTATGTAAACATAATTAATTATATATCACAATTGTCAGTTAATTATTTATATTCAAATAATTATTTTAATCTAAAATCCAGCAGGGTTGAAAGCACCTTAAACAGAAAAAACAAACAAACAATAGAAATCCAAGGGTTATATTTTCCATCCTTGGTACTGTCGCAGTTTCGCCTAACGGACTCAATACGGCTAGTGAGATAATCACTGGTTGGCACTTAACCAGCGGCAGTGCTTATGGCTACATCATCCAGGTTAACCTATACCGGATAGATGCGCTACGGTCGGACTAGACTGTAACGTCGTTCGTGCCCATCACCCCCTTCACCCGAGCGACTAGGACCAGACTGTAACGTCGCTCGTGCCCTCTGCCCCTCACCCCTGCCCGTGCGCTCTGTGCCTGCGCTCGTCTCAACCTCCACTCCTTCGTTGGTAACTTGTCTTGCTTGTACGTCAGCAAGCATAGGAGAAGATGCCTGACGACGCTGGTGCCATCTCCCACTTGAGCGTAAAGCTCCCCGTCTCCTGGCCGGGTGATCCATTTATTTGGTTCCACCAAGTGGAATCACAATTCAACTTGGGAAGGATCACTGCTAGCAGGACAAAATACGATCATGTTTTGTCCTCTCTACCAGCGAGCATCATCTCTGAAGTCCGTGACGTCATCGTGTCTACTTCCACGAGTGAGGACCCATACAACGATCTGAAGTCTGCCATCCTGTGCCGCACCACTGTCTCCGAGCGTGAGAAACTACATCAGTTAATCTCAAAAGAAGAACTTGGAGACCGTAAGCCCACTCAAATGCTGAGGGCTATGCAGTGCGCTCTAGGCGAACGCGCACAAACCTTCGATAAGGACATCTTTAGACAGTTGTTCTTGCAGAAACTTCCTCCATCAGCTCAGCGTGTCTTGGCCACTATGGATCCTGCTACTCCAGTTGATAAACTAGCAGAAACTGCCGACAAAGTAGTGGAGATTGACACAGCTCCGGTCAACAACGTGAACACACAATCGGAACTGGAGTTGAAAGTGGAAGAGTTAAGTCAACAACTCAACCACGTTTGTTCTCTGCTACAAAATCAACGGCAAAGAAGCCATTCTCGGTCAAGATTTACGAAGAGGCATCGTTCGAGTTCCGGGAAGATCTGCTTCTACCACTCGAAATTTGGAAAGAAGGCTAGGAAGTGCATCTCCCCTTGCAATTTTTCGTCGGAAAACCCCAGCAGCGAGTCCTAATGGCGTCTAGTACTCGCACTGCCAACCTGTTATTCATAAAGGACAGGAACTCTGGTGTCAATTTCTTGGTCGATACCGGAGCGTCAGTCAGTGTATTCCCTCAAAAATCTGGTCATACGCACTCGGAATCTCCGCCTCTATACGCTGCTAACAGTTCACGCATACCCACGTACGGTACTCAGTCGCGTGAACTAAACTTGGGCCTTCACCGATCCTTCAAGTGGATTTTCATCTGTGCTCAAGTGCAGCATCCCATAATCGGCGCTGACTTCCTCCAGCATTTCAAACTCCTGGTGGATCTTGACAAGCGACGCTTATGCGACCAGGCCACACTGCTTTCTGTTCTTGCCAAACAGGTTGCCCTTCCGGACGCCTCGAACTCTGCACTTTCCCTCGTTCCCCCTAATTCCATGTACCAGTGCCTTTTCCAGCGATATCCAGGAATTCTTCAACCGATGCAGATGGGTGATACCATTAAGCACACCATTACCCATCACATTACAACAAAGGTCCCCCTCTGTTTGCAAAACCCAGACGTCTTACCCCGGACAAACTGAAAGCTGCCAAATCGGAATTCCAGCTTATGATAGATCTTGGGATAATAAGACCTTCCAAAAGCAGTTGGTCCTCTCCCCTACACCTGGTCCAGAAGAAGTCAGGAGACTGGAGACCATGTGGGGATTACCGGTTTTTGAATTCGACAACCATCCCGGACCGATATCCGGTACCAAATGTCCAAGACTTTACTTCTCTTCTCCACAGCAAATCTATCTTCAGTAAAATAGACCTCGTTAAGGCTTTCCACCACATTCCCGTAGAGCCTTCGGATATTCCCAAGACTGCAGTTTGTACACCATTTGGGTTATTCGAATTTGTGAAGATGCCGTTCGGGCTACGGAATGCTGCGCAAACCTTTCAGAGGTTTATAGATGAGGTCACCAGAGGCTTAGACTTTGTTTATGCCTACATCGATGATTTGCTTGTGGCCAGCTCAACGGAAGAGGAACATAAGGAACATCTTTCACTCCTCTTTCAACGCTTAGAACAATACGGTGTTACTATTAATGCATCTAAGTGTGTGTTTGCACAGCCAACCTTGGAATTTCTTGGTCACACGATTTCGCAGCACGGAATTACCCCCCTTCAGGACAAGTGTGAAGTGATAAAAAATTACCCTATGCCAAATAATCAGCGTGAGTTACGTCGGTTTCTAGGTTTGGTAAATTATTACAAGTTCATTAAAAACTGTGCCAGTGTTCTTGCTCCTCTACACGCTATGATCACACACAAACGCAAGGTAACGAAATTGGTATGGTGTAGCGATAGTTTACAGGCGTTCGACAATGCCAAAAATGCTATCAATAGTGCATTGTCTCTGTCATTTCCTATCAGTGATGCCCCCCTAACTCTGACGGTCGATGCATCAGATGTTGCGGTCGGTGGGGTGTTGGAACAAACCATTAACGGTCAACAAGCACCCATCGCGTTTTACTCGAAAAAGCTGCAGCCAGCCCAAACGCGTTATAGTGCTTTCGGACGTGAACTTCTTGCTATTTACTTAAACGTGAAGCATTTTCAACATTTCCTTGAAGGCCGAGAGTTTTGTGTTTTTACCGACCACAAACCTTTGGTCACTGTCTTCAATAAAAAGCTGTAACCACTCTCCCAGAGTCATCAGGCAACTCGATTATATCTCGCAATTTACCACAGATATCCGCCACATCAAAGGTGTCTTGAACACTCCAGCGGATGCACTTTCAAGAATAGAGATTACTTCTGTTACCCTCAGCTCTACACTGTGGAATGCTATTGCACAGGATCAAGATAAGGATACGGAACTACAAGACCTGCTCAGAGAAGACTCCACTCACTCACTTTCCCTCAAGAAAATGAGTATGCCAGGATTGTCTGTGCCCCTCTATTGCGACGTATCAACAGCTGCTATTCGCCCTTATGTCCCTCCATGTCACAGACAAGCAGTCTTCACGGATCTTCATAAGCCCTCCCATCCTGGTATCCGTGCTTCGCAACACCTGGTTACCTCTCGCTTTGTTTGGCCCTCGATGCGGAAGGATGTCAAACATTGACCAAAACGTGCCTTGCCTGCCAGCGTGCCAAAGTCCAAAGGCACACCAGGTCCCCCTTTGACGCATTTCCGCCCCCATCCCAGCGATTTGAGGTAATTCATGTAGACATTGTTGGCCCTCTTCCAGTGATTCAAGGCCAACGTTATCTGCTCACCTGTCTCGACCGCTTTTCCAGATGGCCTGAAGCCATCCCACTTCCTGATATCCAAGCGGACACTGTTGCAAGAGCCTTTCTTCATGGATGGGTATCAAGATTTGGATTGCCGACAAAAGTCATCACTGACCAAGGTCGCCAATTTGAGTCTTCGCTTTGGAAGAAGTTTACCAGCTTGTTGGGTACAGTACATGCGCATACCTGTGCGTATCATCCGCAAGCTAACGGCCTCGTCGAACGCTTCCATCGCCAGCTGAAGTCATCCCTTATGTGTCACGAAGACTCCCATTGGATGGATAAGCTTCCACTCGTGTTGCTTGGTATTCGCTCTGCATTTAAGAGTGATCTGAAGACTACAGCGGCTGAACTAGTCTATGGAACAACACTGCGGCTACCAGGTGGCTACTTCACTGCAGGGGATAAGTCATGTGATCCTACGGAATTCGCTCAAACACTTTCCTCTCACATGCAGTCCCTTCAGCCTGTTCCCCCTCGATTGACTAGCCAACAGAACATCTTTGTTTCCCCAGCCCTCCAGTCTTGCACCCACGTTTTCGTTCGTGTACCTGTCCCAAAACGGCCTCTCCAATGTCCATATGACGGGCCCTATGAAGTTCTCCGACGTACGCGCAAATCATTCTCATCCAGCGCGGTTCCAAGGTCGACAAGGTTTCTATCGATCGTCTTAAGCCTGCGTTTTTGGAATCAACCTTAAGCGAGGTACATGTAGCTACCAAAAAGGTCCAGGGGAAATCTGTGTCGTTCGGAACTCTTTGAACTTCTCTCTGGTGGGGGAGTGTGTAGTGAATACTCTTATTTTAGTTTCAAGATAAATGTTAATTTTACCGTCTTGAATTTCGGAATAGCTATAAATTCATTTTAAATTAGTTACCCATCATAATTCAATTGTAAACCACATTAATACTAATTTTATGTATACTGTATTATTTTATTGTATGTAAACATATTAATTATATATCACAATTGTCAGTTAATTATTTATATTCAAATAATTATTTTAATCCAATACCATGTCCATTTTGCAAATAAACAATAGAAATCCAAGGGTTATATTTTCCATCCTTGGTACTGTCGCAGTTTCGCCTAACGGACTCAATACGGCTAGTGAGATAATCACTGGTTGGTACTTAACCAGCGGCAGTGCTTATGGCTACATCATCCAGGTTAACCTATACCGGATAGATGCGCTACGGTCCCAAGCCGTAGCTTGCCTAGGCCCAACGACGACGACGACGAAAACCAACACCCTCAATTTTTTGCAATTCATTCTGTTTGTGGGGAAACCATAATTGAGAGCAGTAGTCAATGCGTGGAAGGACAAGTGATTTCTACAGGGTAAGCATGGTCATACTGTCCCTAGTTCTGAATGTCCTCAGTATATATCCTATTAGTTTGCATGATGAGGTTACTTTGTCAATGTGCCTGTTGAATGTTGCATCTTCAGATAATATAATCCCTAGATCCCTGACATGATCAGTTTGTGCAATATCTTTTCCTGTGGGGCCAGTGTAGTTGAATTGTTCTTTCAGGTATTTATTTGGTCCATACTTAATTAGTTCAAATTTGTCTTCATTGAAGGCCATATTGTTTGCATCTGCCCATGCATATATAGTTTGTAGATCTTTTTGTAGCTCTACACAGTCTTCTTTTTCTGTAATTGGTCTTAGTATTCTGGTATCATCTGCGAATGACAGGAGAGAGCTTCCTAGGTTACAGTTTATATTGTTTAGCATTATAATGAATAGAATTGGTCCTAGTACTGTGCCTTGCGGCACTCCACTAATCACTTCTTTTTCTATAGATCTTCCTCCATTTACAGTTATTATTTGTTTTCTGTCAGAGAGAAAGGCATGGATCCATTTTCCTACTTTTCCACAAATACCAAGTTCTTTTAGTTTATGGAATAATATACCATGGTCAACCTTGTCAAAAGCTTTTGCAAAGTCTAGATAGATGACATCAACATTTGGTTTTCTCCCAAGTATTGTAGGATTGTATTGCAATGGTCTATAAGTTCAGTAAGGCAGGATCTCTTGTGTCTGAAGCCATGTTGAAAGTCTTCTAAGAGATGTTCATTTCTATAAAACTGACAATGTGCCTTTTCAGGACTTTCTCAAATATTTTAATAATATGGGAAGTCAAAGATATGGGTCTATAGTTCTTGGCTTCCTTTCTTTTGCCTCCTTTGTAGTTCTCTGACGAACAACTCGATAAGATCACTGAAGAGCCCCTTGTTGTCCGGATACCATGTCACTCCCAAGGTGTAGAACGCTGTGTTAGGATGGTAACTGAACCGTCTGGGGCAGTGTATGGAAAGGATTCAAGAGATGGTTACATTAGAGCAGTACTTAAATCCCGTGACTTTATGCCGTCATTCAAAACTAATGATGATTTTAATGTATCATTTACTAAATAAAACTATCTAGTCTACCTACCTACCTACAGTGTATATGTTTATTCCAAAAATAAATTTTTCTATTTTTCCTGAAAAGCAGTACATTGTAAGGGGTCAAATGATAGCTCAAACCCTAGGAAAGCAAGTGTCCAAAAATTATGGGTAACGCAATTTTCACGATTTTCACATGCGAAAAAGGTGTTGCACTTGTCACAAAAAAAATTTTTCATTTGGAATTTAGGGAGGTCAATTGTACAAAACCTGAAATGTGCCTCTTGATCCGTTACAATTTGCCCAATGACGCTACACGCTAATGACCAACCCAATCCAGGAGCGGACCCAGAGTCTGACAAGACCATTGACCTACCGGTTGCTCATTGCGAGACATTCATGGCATTTATGGATCTTAAAATGCGTATGATGGAGTGAAAAGAGAAGTATATTTATGGGATTGGTGAAAGACTCGCGAAAGCGGTAAAGTTTATATCGTGGAAGAAGGGCATGTGTGTAAGTAAATAAAGAACAACGAATAGTTTGATATACTGTAAGTAGTGTGCGTCAAGGATGCGAGATTCTTTGTGGCTGTTCATCCTGTTTATGGATTGAGTCATGAGAGAAGAGGCAATGAAACTGCTGTATGATGGGATTAGGTAGGGGCTTCTCCAATTTGCTGTATGCGGATGATTCTGTGCTATTTGTTCATTGAGTGTAATATGCAAGAGGCTGTTAAGAATTTTGTAGCGATATATAAGAAAAGATTGTTGAAAGTGAATGTGGGTAAGAGCACGTTATTGATTGTGGCGAGAGGGGTAAATTCGGACTCGTATGATGGTGAAACACTAGAGATGGTAGAATTCTTTAAGTATTTGTGATGTGTATTGAATGAAAGAGATACAAGTGCGGGTAAAGTTAGTTTAGTGAATCGAGGAATAAAGGTGTCAAGTGCGTTGAAAGCGGAGACTGGGCAAACTACAAAATGTTTACATGGTGTGTTAGTACTGACACTTTTATATTGGTGTGAATAGTTATCACAGCATGAAAGGAAGACAAGTGTAAGAGCGGTTGAGACGGATAATCTGAGAAGGTGTGTGGTGTGCGTCGGACTGATAGAGTAAGAAATATGTGGTTCTAGAAAGATGTGGTATTCAGAAGTTGGTGAAAATAAAAATTGATGAAAGTGTGGTTTGGACATGTTGAGAATGGAAGATTACAGAGTGTATGAATGTCTCTGCGAAGGTGGAAGGAGGAGAGGGAGGTCGAGAATGCATGGGCATGGTGAATGACGGTGTGAGTAAAGCGTGTTTTTGATCCAGGTGGTACACGAGATGTGCCTACAAGTTGGTTGGAATGAAAGAGGTCTGTTTAAAACATGTAAGTAGGGACTGCCTCTATTTTTTGACAAGTTCTGGAAGCACCACGCATGTTGTATGAAGGGCCGCTTTGGTGTGAAATTTAACCATGTCGAGGGCGGGGTGGGGGACTGCAACCACTTTTTGTGCATCACCTAGATCAAGAACACACTTAGTTACACATTCATTCACCATGTCCATCCGTCTTCTCGGCCTTCTCCCCGAGCAATCGCAAACACTTTTTCATAACTATCATCTTCCATTCTTTCAACATGTCTAAGCCACCTCAATACACTTTCCTCATTTTTCACCCCCACTGATTTCTGAACATCAAATCTTTTGAGAACCACACAATTTTTTAGTTGATCAATCCCACGCACGCCACACACACACACCTCAGATTAGTCATCTCACCAACTCTTACTCTTGACTTCTCCCTTTCATGCCATGCCAGTGTTTCATACCCATACAAGAGTGTAGGCACTAATACACTTTCATGTAAACATCTCGCAGCATCTCTATGCAACCTACGCTTTCTCAACTGCTTTCAGCGCACTCGCCACCTTTCTTCCTTGGCTCGCTCTACAATTAACTTCATCCACACTAGTACCTCCTTTGTTCAGTATAAATCCCAGATACTTAAAAGACTTTACTATCACCTCTATCTAGTGTTTCACCACTCGGTATCACATGACAATCCGAATTTTCCGCTCACCACAATCATTAACTTGCTCTTAGGCACATTCATTTCCAACATTCTTTTCTCGCTCACAACACACAATTCTCAACAACCTCTTGCATATATCACATTCACTGAACAAACAGCAGTATCATTCGTGTCAAAACAAATTAGAGAGGCCCAACCTATTCCCATCACACCCGATTCCCCTTTGCTTTGTCCGGAGGTATAGGGCGCGTCCATCTGTGGCCAATGTGGGAATGCATCTTCCTTCGATGTAAGGGCTTTCTCCCCCTTCGTGGACCATTGGACCCGGCTGATCTCCTGCTTATATTTATTTATTTCTTTCTTTTTCCTCCTTTCCCCCCATATTAAAACAAACCCAAGCCCTGTCCCTGCCATCTTTCACCGCGCGTTGGACGAGAGTGGCCGCCTTCTAGGCACGGGGACTGGGTATGGGTGTATCTCTCCTGCGTGACGTCTATTGGCGGTGGGACCGAGTGTACCCACGATTCGAATCAGACAAGGTCAGCTTTCAGGAAGCGAGGGCCCGCGTTAGGTCCCGATTCGCTCGCCCAGGCCTTACTTTTGCTCAAACAATGCGCTCTTCCCGCCCGACTACCTCCCGTTCGCCCCGGACTTCGCCCACCTCCGTACCGTCCTCTTCCACACCCTATCACTTTAGGCCTGATCAGTCCTCTTCCTTCTCGTCGTCTCCACCCCTTGTGTTCACTGTTCCTCCAGCCCGTCCCTCTAGAACTTCCAATTCCACTGTTCCCATCTGCTTCACCTTAGTAACAACTAACCCGCTTGTTCTTCCTCCTGAAACCATTGCTGATATTTCAGCATATATAGCGAAGACCGTCCCCTCTTTTGGACTCTCCTCCCCTCCACGCTCTTCCGTTAAACAGCTTATCGCCAGCCCTCGGCGTTTGGGTCCCTCTGCCAAACTTCCTTGCTTAGGCCCCCCGGTCTCCTCGTCCCCTTGCTCCCTCTTCCACCAGTTCTCTTCTTCCTACCCTCGTATCCCTTCCGTCTTCAAAAAGCCCTTTCGTTTTGCCGTCTCCTCTACATTCCCCTGTGTGGTGCCGCGTTTGTTAGCGGGCTAGAGATAAAGTAAAGGCCAATTTGAGGCTTTATTCAACATAAACATAGCATAGATCTGAAACACAGAAAACAATAATTAGTAAAGACTTGTTACACAGAAAACAATAATTAGTAAAGACTCATTACATTCCTCTCTTCTTTTATAATACGTGATACATTGCACGGTAAGAAACAAAACGACAAGTTCAAGATATTTTGGAAGAAAGAAGAGTCTACAAGTTTAGGCGTTGAGCTGGGTATCTGATTCGAGTGCTTCTTCTCAGAGGGGGACTCGTCTCGGAGGTTACTGACACAGGTGGGCCTCTCTCGACTTCGACTGGAGTCGCTTCGACGGGAGCTGTTGGGACCGTGTGTCGGCGGATCTCAGCGGGTTCTGAGTCGTCCGTTAGCGGGGTGGAATTGATTGGCGGACTGGGTACGGGGGGTTCATAGTGATTCGTGTCATCCGTATTGCTACGTCCCGCCGGTGCCAGGTCCCTGATGGATACGGTATCTTCTCTCCCATTCGGATGCCGTATAAACGCGTAGTTGGGGTTTGCCTCAATTAACTCAACTTCCTCGACGAGGGGGTCGTTCTTGGATCGGCGAATGAATTGGCGAAGGAGTACAGTTCCCGGAGAAGACAGCCACGTCGGTAGTGCAGAACCGGTAGAAGTACGCCGCGGGTGCGTGAATAGACGCTCGTGAGGAGTTTCGTTCGTGGCCGTACACAGCAGCGATCTAATCGAGTGCAGCGCGTCTGGTAGGACGGACTCCCATTGCGACATCGGCAACCCGCGATCTTCTATGGCTAGTTTGATGGTGTTCATGATGATTCCATTGTAACGTTCGCATTGCCCGTTTCCTTGGGGGTGATACGGCGTTGTGCGACTAGTCGCGATACCATGTTTAGTTAGGAACAGTTTTAGTTCCGAAGACATAAACGATGTCCCTCGATCTGTGTGGATGTAAGAGGGAGTTCCGAAGGTAGAAAATAACTCGGTGAGACGGGCGATAACGGTTGACGTGTTCGTATCACGGCACGGGAAGGCAAAAGGAAAGCGTGAATACTCGTCGATTACTGTTAGGATGTAAGGTCGCGAAGTTGCGCTCGGAAGCGGGCCTTTAAAGTCGATGTTAAGTCGGTCAAACGGGGACATGGCCCGTATTAAGTGACTAACTTCTGGTTTATAGTACTGTGGCTTACATTTAGCGCATGTTTGGCATTCCGACGTAACTCGTTTGATGTCATCCACTGAGAATGGTAGGTTCCTAGCTCTCACAAAATGAGTCATTCGGCGGACTCCTGGGTGTATCAGATTAACATGCAGCTGGGCGAGGGATATTCTTGGAGTAGCAGCGCAAAAGGATCGCGACAATGCGTCTGCGGCTCGGTTCTCGGGGCCCGGTCTGTATTTTATTGTGAATGAGTAGCCGGCTAGTTCTACACGCCAACGGAGAATCTTATCGTTCTTAATACGACCAGTAGCTTTTCCATCGAACATGAAAGATACGCTCCGCTGGTCGGTGACGACAGTAAAGTGTCGATAAGCTAAGAAGTGCTTCCACTTGCGAATGGATTCGATTACAGCGTATGCCTCCTTTTCAACGATGTGATGGCGACGTTCTGTGTTATTCAGAGCGCGAGAAAAGAACGCCACCGGGCGGCCGTTCTGGGTGAGGGTGGCTCCGATTGCTGAAGAGGAAGCGTCCGTCTCCACAGTGAACGGCAGTTCTTCATCGATTGAACCGACGACAGCTTTCGAGATATCATCTTTGAGTGTTTGGATCGTTGATACTTCCTCGCGAGTTAATGGGAATGATGAAACGTTGAGCAGAGGTTTGATCTTGAGGGAATAGTTCTGAATCCATTTAGCATAGTATGCGAATAGTCCGATTACGCGTTGTAGAGACGACTTGTTGCGAGGAGTTTGAAGTTCTTGTAGTGGCCGGAGGCGTTCGGGATCGGGCCGCAATACGCCATGAGAGATAGAATATCCGAGCAGGTGCACTGATGTCATCGAAAGCTTGCATTTTTCCTTGTTTAGACTCAGATTTACTCGTTTAGCGGCTTCCCAGAAATGTCGAAGGTTCTCATCGTGCTCTTCCCAAGTGGTTCCGCAGATGGTGAGATCGTCGAGGTAGGCGTATGTTGATGATAAGTTGTTCGAGGATATGAATTCGTTCATGACGCGCTGGAAGGCCGCGGCTCCGTTAGTTACTCCCATAGGGATCCTTCTGAATTGGTATAGATTTCCGTCAGCCTCGAATGCTGTGAAAGGTCGTTCAGACGGATCGATTTCTACCTGGTAGTATGCGCTTGACAGATCAATTACGCTGTAGTATTTGTGTTGTGAGACTTTGTTGGCTATATCATCGATTCGCGGAAGAGGATATGCATCTAGCATGGTAAATCGGTTGACGGTTTGAGAGAAATCGATTACCATGCGTTTTTTTTTTGTTTCGGTAGATGTGATGACTACTTGAGCACGCCAGGGTGAGTTACTGGGTTCAATTATCTCATCCCTGAGTAGCTTTTCGATTTCTTTCCCAATGAAAATTTTGTCCTCAGAGCAAAATCGTCTGGACTTCGTGGCGATGGGACGACAATCGGCAGTTAAGTTGCCGAATAGTGGTGGGGCTGAAATTCTTGATCGAGTAAGGCCGCATATATGGAGTGCTGGCTCCGGACCTCCGAAATTGATGTTCAATTCCTTGTGTCTGATTAAGAATGGGGTACCGAGTATTATGTCAGCGCACAGATCCGACAAGACGGATAGTTCGAGCTTTTCGTAGTCGCGGTCTCCCATCGTAACCTTCACTGTACATCGACCTGAGATGGCTGCGGATAGATTAGGCGAAGCCATTGATACGACGCCCGAGTGCGGAAGAATGGGCAGCTCTAAGTGTTTGGCTAGATCCTCACGAATGAAGTTGTCCGAGCTGCCAGTATCCAACAAGGCGAGACACGAACGGCCGTTGACGAGGATATCGACTGTTGAGTTGGTAGGCATGGAGGAGCTACACGATAGAGTGGTACTAATGGTCGCTAATGCTGCGGCTGAATGAGACGCTGTGGTTTTATCCTGTTTTTGACGTGCCGAGGAAGTACTTGAGCGGCAGACTTTGGCCCAGTGGCCGGTCTTTTCACATTTCGCACAGATAGAATCCTTTGCTGGACACCTGCTTCGTGGGTGGCGTCGAGACCCGCAGAAGAAGCACAGAGCGGCTTTGTTGTCGAAATTCGTAGCGGCTGAAGAGTTTGGGAGATCGTCTCCTTGGACGCGCAGGCCGGGCAGAGTCAGTAGTCGGCGACGGTTCGTGGCGAGAGCCAGTGGCTGCAACAGCACCGTAATGAGTGAGGTACGATTCTGAGTTTTTCTGGGCCTGATCTAATGTTCGAGCCTGGACGATAGCCTTTTCCAGTGAGAGTGTGTCATTTTCGAGTAAGCGGGTACGGATGGCGCTATCTCTAATTCCTCGGATGAAAGCGTCTCTCACAGATGAACTCCTGTTTTCGTCGGCGGAAACCGATTTGAAGTTGCAGTCATTGGCTAGTTGTTGAAGAATTTGCAAGTACTCATCGAGGGTTTCCTCGGGCTTTTGGTGACGGGTGGACAACAGGTGGCGAGCGCATACCTCGTTTGGCTTCTTGACGTAGGTGGCCTCTAAGGCTGCCATGGCATCCTCATAAGTAGAGCAGTCTTGAATGATATCAGCGACATCGGGGCCGATATGTATGAATAGAACCTCCAATTTATTGGGGTTGTGTTCGGCGATAGTACTCAAGAAATATTTGAATCCGCGCGACCATAATTTCCATAGTTTCCCAGCTTGGGGAGAATTCGGAGAAGTAATAAATTTATCCGGGCGAATCACCTTCTCCATGATATAGTAAGATTACTGGATGAATATTTGCTTGCTGTATCTGAAAGGCCGACTGAATGGCTGATTGAAATGTTGAATAAATTGTGGTGCCGCGTTTGTTAGCGGGCTAGAGATAAAGTAAAGGCCAATTTGAGGCTTTATTCAACATAAACATAGCATAGATCTGAAACACAGGAAACAATAATTAGTAAAGACTTGTTACACAGAAAACAATAATTAGTAAAGACTCATTACACCCTGTTTCCCTTCGCTACCGTCCCATTCCCTCCTCTATTCCTGGTGGTGGTTATGCGGCCTCTGAAATTCAAATTCAAGCTGACATCCACCCTCCCCCTCCTTCTCCACCGCCCCGCTCCCTCGGTAACCTCCACCCCGGAAACTGGATCCACCCCGGCCCGCTTTGAACACCCCTTTCCCTCCTTGACCTCCCGATGCCCCCGGCATATTCTCCTCCACCCCAATCTCAGAAATTAGATTCACCCACCCTGCTTCCTACCCTCATTCTTGCATTCCCCGACCCCCCCCAGAAACTAAACCCCCTTTCATCCGTTCCTCAATCACCCCTTCTTCAACCCGCCCCCCAGCTTCGTCAGTTCATCCTTCTGGTCATACCTCTAAGTCTCGCCTGATAACGTCTCTCGCTCCCCCTGTATTCCGCTCTTGATGGCAGCTATCCTTCAATGGAATTGCCGAGGCCTTCTCCCTAATTGGGAGACCCAACTTGGGGTTCGCCCCTTGCGTCCTCTCCGAAGGTTTTCATCATATCTCTCCCCCACTTCCGTCTGATACAGCCCCCCGTAGGGGCATAGCAGTTTTCATCCGTTCTGATGTGCCATCTATTCCCCTTCCCCTCAACACCCCTCTCCAGGCAGTGGCGACTCAGGTTTTCCTAGACCATTTATATACAGTTTGCTCTTTATATCTCCCCCCCGTCACAGGAACTTTCTGTTGACGATCCTCCCCCTCTCCTCCTTCTGGGGGACTTCAACGCGCGCCATCCTCTGTCGGGTGATACTGTCACCAATCAACGGGGTGGCGTTGTGGTCTCCCTTCTTTAAACTACTTCGGTCTGTCTTCTCAACACCGGCCAGCCCACAACTTTTCACCTCCAGACCCGTATATTTTCCTCCATAGATCTTTCACTTATTTTTCCTTCAGCTTTCCTTGACTTCTCCTGGTCTGTCACTCCAGACCTTTACGGTAGCGATCGTTTTCCCCTCCTCCTCCGTACGTCCCGGACTCCCAGCTGCTCCGCTATTCCTACCCGATGGTCCCTTGCAAAAGGTGACTGGCCTCTTTTCTACGTCGAAAATCAAACCTCTGCCGCTCTGAGTAACTTCCCGACTGTCGATGCTGCCTCCACCTACTTCACAGATCATATCACCTGTGCTGCTCTGTCCTCCATTCCCAGATCTACATTTCCCCGCACCTCTGCCCCTTCGGTTCCATGGTGGACCCCGTCATGCACTCTGGCTGTTCAGGCTAGGAAGTCGACCTTTCGTCGTCTTCAACGCAATCCATCCCAAGCAAATTCAATAGCCTTTAAACGTGCGCTAGCTCAGACCCGTCGCACAGTCCGTGAAGCCCGCCGCTTTTCTTGGCGAGTTTACGTCTCCTCACTCACCCCTTCCTCCTGAATCTGGAACAAGATTCAGAAAATTTCCGGAAAATCCACTTCTCATCCTTCTCCCGTCCGTCCTCACGATCGACGGACGCCCAGTGTCCTCTCCTACTGCAGTGGCAGAGACCTTGGCCTCGACCATAGCCTCCATCTCCCGACACGACCTTTTTCAGATTCCCAATAATTTCCCCTATAACAGCCTTTTTTCTATGTCGGAGCTGAGGTCGGCGTTAGCTTCTTGCGGCAACTCTGCTCCCGGCTCTGACGGCATTCATTTCGAAATGCTTCATCACCTACACCCTTCGATTTATTTATTTCTTTTCACATTCTATAATTGGATCTGGGTGGGGGCACCTTCCCCTCCTGTTGGAAGGAAGCAGTGGTGCTCCACTTTCCTAAACCCGGTAAGGACCCGACATCTCTCAATTACCGCCCAATAGCCCTCACTAACTGCCTCTCCAAACTTTTAGAGAAGATGGTTTCCCGGCGGCTGATGTGGCACCTAGAACGCCACAATTTACTTTCCCCTGCACAGACCGGTTTTCGCAGGGGCCGTAGTACCACTGACATCTTAGTTCAGTTGGAAACTGCGGTCCGTGTCTCGTTTGCAGAGCGACGTCATCTTTACGCAGTCTTTTTTGACTTAGAGAAAGAGTACGACACCACCTGACGGTGGTGGATCTGCCGAAAACTTTTTACCTTTTGGGCTTTCGAGGTTTTCTCCCCTCCTTTCTCTCCAACTGACTTTCCGTTCCTTTCGAGTACAGGTGGGTACCTCCATCTCTTCCGTGCATTCGCAGGAGGGGGGAGTCCCCCAGGGCAGCGTCCTGAGCGTCGTTTACTTCGCCTTGGCGATCGACGACGTGGTGACGGCTCTGCCCCCGGGGATTACGGCCACCCTTTATGAAGACGACCTAGCCATATATTGGTCCGGCTCCCGATCTGCCTTGCCCTGGATTCGGTTTCCAAATGGGCCACAGAGCACGGGTTCCGATTTTCCCCTTCAAAAACGGTGGCAATTAATTCTCTCTCTCTCTCTCTCTCTCTTCTCTCTCTCTTCTGGTTAAAAGATAGAAAGCAGAGTGGTAATAAATGGAGTGGCTTCGGAGTGGGCGCCCGTCACCAGTGGTGTCCCACAGGGTTCCGTTCTGGGTCCTTTACTTTTTATCATCTATATTAACGATATAAACATCGGGCTTCTAAGTGCAATCTCAAAATTTGCAGACGATACGAAATTAGGAATTAGTGTAGGTACTGAGGAGGGCGTAAGAACGCTTCAGAACGATCTTGACAGGTTGGGCGAATGGTCTGCTACTTGGCAGATGCCATTCAATTTGGACAAATGTAAGGTAATGCACATAGGTTATAAAAACACGAAGACCGATTACTCTCTCTTGGGAAGGAACTTGACTGAGACCGATCTAGAGAAAGACTTAGGAATCTATATCAGCAACGATCTGAAACCGTCGAAGCACTGTGCAAAAGTCGAAAAGAGGGCCTTAAAATTATTAGGTTATATTAAAAGACAGTTCCAGTTTCGGAACAAGGAGACTGTAATGTGTCTCTATAAATCTCTAGTCAGACCTCAACTGGAATACTGTGCGCAGTTTTGGTCTCCATCCCTCAGGAAGGACATAGAAAGGTTAGAAAGAGTACAAGCAAGGGCTACAAAATTGATCCCTTCAATGAGAATGCAAAGCTACCAACGGAGATTGGAGCGCCTAAATCTGTTTAGCTTAGAGACGAGGAGGTTGCGGGGTCAGCTTATTCAAGTCTTCAAGATGCTCAAAGGAATAGACAGGGTAGATTACAGAAACTTATTCTCACTTAATGCCAATCCGACAAGAAATAATGGGTTTAAACTGGAACTAAGACATTTAGGACCTCTGTCTGCGGAAATTTCTTTTCCTATAAAACAGTTAATATCTGGAACCAACTTCCCTCAGAGGTTGTTTCCAGTCAAAGTGTAAATGTGTTTAAAAATAGGCTAGACAAAGTACTGAATACTCTCATAGTTTAAGATTAAAACATAAGAAAACTCTGCAGGAGTTTGCTTGCACGGTGTCTCTGTGAGCAAGCTAAATATAGAGCTATTTATATATTCTCCACTTTCCTGTAAAATTTTCTTGGCTACTTTTCTAGGGTCAAGGTATTTTCTTCAACCTTTTTCCGTACCTGCCTCTGGCAGGAGGGAGCGGAGGGTGGGGAGAGAGCCTTCTACTTTTCTATCCAGTTTTCTACTACTGCTAGGATAGTTGAAAGACAAAATTTTCCCTGGCACCCGTTGCCATTGGTACCTCCTCGGTATGGGCCGCAAGGCCTTTGGAGGTACTACTTTTCCTTGTAACTCCTTGTAACTCTCTCTCTCCCCGCTGATGACACCAAGCTTGGGGCCAATGTTGGGACGCCCGAAGCGATCGAGGAACTGCGTGCGGACCTAGGTAGGATAGGAGAGTGGTCCGAAAAATGGCAAATGCCGTTTAACTTGGGTAAATGCAAAGTGATGCACATTGGCTACGCCAATCCCAAGTCGGACTACTCGATGTTGGGCAGTAATATCGAGGTGACTGATTTAGAAAAGGACTTGGGTGTGCTAATTAGCAGCGACCTTAAGTTTACGAAACAGTGTGTAGAGGTGGAAAAGAAAGCCCAGAAACTATTGGGTTATATCAGAAGGCAATTTCAGTTTCGGAACAAGGAGATTGTGCTCTCACTGTACAATTCCCTTGTTCGGCCGTACCTGGAGTATGCTGTGCAGTTCTGGTCGCCCACCCTCAGGAAAGATATTGAGAGGCTGGAGCGAGTGCAGGCGAGGGCCACAAAGTTGATCCCTTCCGTTAGGCATATGGGCTACAATCGACGGTTACGCGCCCTGAACTTGTTTTCGCTTGAAACTCGGAGGCTGCGCGGTCAACTGATCGAGGTTTTCAAGCTCTTACGAGGGTTCAACGATGTCGATTTTAGAAGTATGTTTAGTTTAAATGATAACCCAACTCGCAACAATGGTTGGAAGTTGGATTTGAAACGGTTTAGGACTAGTGTGTGTGGGAATTACGTTACGTATAAGATCTGTGACACATGGAACAGGTTACCTTCGGAAGTTGTGAACAGTTCCTCTGTGGATCAGTTCAAGAAAAGGTTAGACGAAATCTTGCACACTATTTGAGTGTGTAAAGACATTTAGGACCTCAGTCTGCGGAAATTTCTTTTCCTATAAAATAGTTAATATCTGGAACCAACTTCCCTCAGAGGATGTTTCCAGTCAAAGTGTAAATCTGTTTAAAAATAGGCTAGACAAAGTACAGAACACACTCATAGTTTAAGATTAAAACCTCAGAAAACTCTGCAAGAGTTCGCTTGCTCGGTGTCTCTGTGAGCAAGCTAAATATAGAGCTATTTATATATTCTCCACTTTCCTGTAAAATTTCCTTGGCTACTTTTCCAGGGTCAAGGTATTTTCTTCAACCTTTTTCCGTACCTGCCTCTGGCAGGGAGGGAGCGGAGGGTGGGGAGAGAGCCTTCTACTTTTCTATCCAGTTTTCTACTACTGCTAGGATAGTTGAAAGAAAAATAAACTTTTACAAATTTTCCCTGGCACCCGTTGCCATTGGTACCTCCTCGGTATGGGCCGCAAGGCCTTTTGAGGTACTTCTTTTCCTTGTAACTCTCTCTCTCTCTCTCTTCAGTTGTTGGTAAATATTTAGAGGGGATAATAGCGAGTAGGATTGTTGACCATTTGGATTCTTACAAGCTACTTGGGGACTCCAACATGGGTTTAGACGGCATAGGTCGTGTCTCACCATCATGCTCGAGTTTTTCTACGTCATGTTGAGTGAGTATGATAAGAGTAGGGCGATTGATTAGAAGGCCTTTGATAAGGTACATCACCGGCTAATGGCCGAAGTGCGCGCGCTGGGTATTGGTGGGGAAGTAGGTAGGTGGATTGGAAACTGGCGAAAAATGCCACAAAGTTAATCCCTTTCGTTAGGCATATGGGCTACAATCGACGCTTACGTGACGCGGGTTCAAAGATGTCGATTTTAGAAGCATGTTTAGTTCAAATGATAACCCAACTCGCAACAATGGTTAGAAGTTGGATTTGAAACGATTTAGGACTAGTATATGTGGGAATTACTTTAACACGTTGATAGTTTAAGATTAAAACATAAGAAAACTCTGCAGGAGTTCGCTTGCACGGTGTCTTTGTGAGCAAGGTAAATATAGAGCTATTTATATATTCTCCACTTTCCTGTAAAATTTCCTTGGCTACTTTTCCAGGGTCAAGGTATTTTCTTCAACCTTTTTCCATACTTACATCTGGCAGGGAGGGAGCGGAGGGTGGGGAGAGAGCCTTCTACTTTTCTATCCAGTTTTCTACTACTGCTAGCATAGTTGAAAGACAAAATTTTCCCTGGCACCCGGTGCCATTGGTACCTACTCGGTATGGGCCGCAAGGCCTGTCGAGGTCTCTCTCTCTCTCTCTCTCTCTCTCTCTGGTGGGATATCCCTTGAACACTGGATTTTAAGAGTTTGGCCGCTTGTGAGTGACTAGTAAGACTTAGTAAGGGGCTGCATCTCGCTGGCGCTCCTGGCGGAAAATCCGTGATGCCTGCGTCGCGAGTGTTTGTCAGTTGGTAGCTGCGACACGTTTGGGATTGTCCGGCCCTGGGGAGACCTTTGGTCGGTGCGGCAGCAGCGAGAGGTGTAGTCTTCTGGAAGGGATGAACGTCACTTGCAAGTAGGTGGATGCGTCTACGCGCGGGATGAATTCACCCCCCCCCCCCCCCCCCCCCCCCCCCCTTTTATATACTGGTCAGAACGTTTTTGATAGTTTTCATTGCTAGAACGCTTTATCTTATTCAGAGTATTCAGAAAAAAAAAAGAAAATATGGCAGGGCCAGCTAAATTGAAGCAGAATGCTTTAAATGTAAAGGTAATCATTGGTGCGTTGACTTCCCTGAAGGTAGTATCAGCGATATCACATCCCTTAGTGTATGTTTGTTTTGTAAACTTACAGACAACACGAAAAGGAAGTTAAAGAGCTAAAGGAATTAGTAAAAAAGCTTGAAGCTAGGGTCGTCGCACTGGAAATCCAACCCAGGGACAAGATCAAACTAAAAACACACCAGCAGATTTAAACTAAGATTAAGCATCTAGAACAAAGCGTGGCACGCTTGGAAACACTGTGACTATTCCGGAAAATAGAACGGAGGAACAAGAATTCAAATTGGTCAAAAATAAAAGACCCTCCAAACCAAAACCAAAACATAAGGATTTGGAACCCATTACCATCAAAAATAAGTTTCACTTACTTGCTGATGAGGAGGATGAATCCTTTTTAATTGGGGATTCTATGCTAAGGAATCAAGGGGACTTTTTCGAGCAAGACGGGTGACCAAGAGAAAACTCCGATGTTTTCCGGTGCCACAAGCCAGATATTAATAGGGAATTAGGCAAAATTAATATCAAGAATAAGGTTGCCCTATCATTGTCCATGTTGGTGGCAATGACGTTTTTCTGGGAGGGACAGGAGGGCAGACGAGCCCATTATCAAAGAATTTAAGAACCTAACTGACAAGGTTAGGGATAGGAGACATGGGTATGGTCGTAGGAATTCTCCCTCGAATGCGTGCTAGTGATTATACTCTAAGTAAAGCCATTAGCATAAATAAAAGAGTTAAACGCATGTGTGAGGAAAAAGGCCTAAAGTTTGTCGATTTTTGGCCTACATTCTACAGAAATGGGGATACTTTGGTTCGGACGGGATACATTTTAACCAGAAGGGGAAAAAGAAGTATGGTGATTTACTGAACATTAATTTGTATAATCTTTTTAAACTAGGACCCCCAAACCAGTAATTGATCTTGCTTCCCAAACAGTTAAACCTACCCCAGCAGGTAGTCACCCTCCCCCCAGCAGGTAGTGACTCTCCTTCCACGTTGGAGGGGACTCAGGCTCCTGCGGAGATTGTCCCCTCGTTAGTGAGGGCTCTTCAACTCCCGACAGCCTGGCTGTTCGGGAAACGGGTCGTGCTAGGGGGCGGTCAGAATAGGGGAGGCTCCCTCCGTGCATGCTTTTTAATGCTAGGTCGATCAGGAACAAGTTTTTTGCGAGCTACGGGCGCTCTTAGCATCAGAATACCAGGATATCGTTGCTATCACCGAGTCCTGGATTCATACTGATCGTAGGGACTACGTTGGGGAGTTCGAAATTTTCCGGGTATAGAATGTTTCGCAAAGACCGCACCCGTGGGGAGGGGG